>CM031242.1:927535726-927541647 GCA_018340775.1 Taxus wallichiana var. yunnanensis
GGAAATAAACAATAGGTAACCTAGTACAACTTACAACTAGATCACACAACATTGCATGATATTTTTTAAAAACGTAGAAAACCTAGAAAACTGAAACATATCCTAGATGATGATAAACAAACTCCCATATTTGTTTGTGCAAGAGGCAAAAACCAGATGAGGGGATCTTTCATGGAGTTAGATATACCACCTCCAGAGCATGCAATTGTCATTATATTGCCACACATACTATAGACATTACAGGATGTCAATGCAGTTATATGAGGTGGACCAATAGGGGGATGAGCTAGCCAGCATGATAGAGAGCCATCAGTAGAGTATTATATCCTTTCACAACATAATGATGAGTATAGGGTATAGAACTCCCATGTGGAGTCAGCTAGACTAGAGTCACCACCTAGAGATCATAGAGATAGATCTAGGAGCCCTAGAACAATGAATGATCATATGGATAGACTTAGAGTCGGGTAGTCGATAATGTCATATCATATTAGGTAAATCCTAAAGCTATGACCATCTCATTATATTGGTGATACATGAGGTTTTGAGGCAAAGGATTGGTTAGTGAGCTTCAGCGGATGCTTCAAGATTTTTCATGTATTTGAAGGCTCATGTTGCGATCCATCTTCTAGGGATGGAGTAGGAGTTTGGTGGAGGACTAAGGAGTAGAAGCTCCATGTGGATTCAAAGACAATTACTTGGGAGCTCTTCGAGGAGTGTTTCAGAGTAGATATATATCCAAAAGGTTTATTTTAGTAGAGGATTAATGAGTTTCATAACATGCGACAGGCATCCATGATAGTAGTTGAGTATGAGATTTGGTTTATGTACTTGCTTCAGTATGTCGACTACATGCAAGATGAGTAGTTTAGGATCCAAAGGTTCATCAGGGGCCTGAACTTGGATTTGGGAGGTGCAATAGGAATTCATTCTCCGCAGACTTTAGCAGAGGCCATTGAGAAGGCCTATATTGTAGAGGAAACTAGAAGGAAGACACAACATGCTAGAGATAGAGTGAGGAGTCATATTTAGTAGATGTAGGATAGTAGGTTAAGGGGGTCAAGGGGTCCTCCTCCTCCTCGTGACGGACATGGTTCAACACAATCTTCTTTTACACCACTTTGCAACCATCCCAAAGCAGCAACAATAGAGGACTTGAACACTTTTTGGCCTCCACAGAGATAGGATGCATAGAGAGGACATAGCATGGGACCCACACCTAGAGGACCTATCGGGAAACAAGGTCCACCCTAAGCTCGGTCGGCACAGAGTACATCCATCACAATGAAGAAGATTCCATGACAAGGTCATCGAGGTCTATAACACGAACCCCTAGAGCTACTAGAGAGGTATTGTCACATTAAATAGGATCGTTTTGCTTTAGGTGCAGTGTACATGGACATAATTAGAGAGAGTGCCCACAAAACCCTGTTAATCAAGGTAAGACACCTATTTCAGAGCCTATAGTTGGTGATATGGGACGTAGCCATCGATTTATGTAATAGTCAAGAATTTCTAGGTAGAGCATCAGGGTACAATGATTGAGACTACATGTAGTATTGGTGGGATCCTTACATCTATATTGTTTGATTTTGGCTCTTCTAATTCATTTATTACACCATCATTAGTAGACCGATGCAGGCTAGTGGTAGTTAGGCAGGGCCTTAGTTGGGATGTTGAGATGGCTTCTAGCCAAGCTCTTAGTGGAATCCTTAGTTAAGGAGTGTGTAGTGGACCTAGGACCCTTCACCATGACTTTGGATCTTCATATCCTTCCCTTGGGTTTATATGGAGTTATCTTGGGCATGGATTGGTTATCTACACACAGAGCTAGAGTTGATTGTTACAACAAGGTTATATCTTGTGCAAACAATTTGGGGTTGAGTCGGTGATAGTTAGAGTTAGGAGACCCATCTCTATTACACTATATACATTATGTAGCTGAAGTGATTAGCGCAATGTGGGATGTTAGTTACATGTCATCACTATTAGTGACAGATTAGAGGATGAGACTCGTGGACCATCACTAGATGATCACCCCATTTTGCATGATTTTTCAGATGTTTTTCCTAGTGAGTTGTCAGGGTTACCTCCCCCACATGAGATAGACTTTTATATTGATTTGGTTCTTCGAGTAGATCCTATCTCACATGCATATATAGGATGACCACCCTTGAGCTATGTGAGCTCAAGTTATAGTTAGAGGGCCTTTTTGAGAAATTCCTAATCCATCCTAGTGTATCTCCTTGGGGTGAACCAGTGATTTTTGTGAAGAAGGATGAATCTTTACATTTGTGTGTGGACTACAGAGATAAGTAAACAAAGTAACGATCAAGAATTGTTACCCCCTTCCTCACATAGATGATTTATTTGATTAGATGAAGGGGGACACCATGTTTTCTAAGATATATCTTAAGTTAGGTTACCATCAACTGAGGATTGTGGAGGTAGATATCCACAAGATAGCTTTTCACTCTCGATATGGCCACTACAAGTTCATAGTTATGCCATTTGGCCTAACGAATTCCCCCTTAGTATTCATGAGTTTGATGAATGGGGTATTGAGGAATTTTCTTGACCATTTTGTGCTCATGTTCCTGGATGATGTTTTTATTTACTTGTGTATGCGTGAGGAGCATGAGGAGAACCTTCACCGTTTCTTTGTAGTGTCTTAGAGAGTAGTAAGTATACGAGAACCTGGAGAGTATGTATTCTTCTAGATAGAAGTTTAGTATTTAGGTCACATTATTTCTGGGGAAGGTATCATAGTCGATCCTTTAAAGATTAGAGATATCATGGATTGGTTAGTGCCAACTAATGTGACCAAGGTGCGCAGGTTCATGGGATTGGCAAAGGTTATTACAGAGGTTTTTAGGACTTCTCTTATATCACGCATCCCATCACTTCTCTTCAGGGGAAAGGGAATAATTTTATTTGGTCAAATAGAATGAAGGAATGCATTATGACAAGGAATGCTATTTTAGAAATTTCACACCTACAGAGGGATTTCTTTGTATGCACATATGCTTCATTGGTAAGATTTAGAGGGGTTTTGATGCGGGATGGCCATGTAGTAGCTTTTAAGTCTCGCAAACTCAAGGATTATAAGGTCAATTATCTAACTCATGACCTTGAGATTGTAATAGTTATGCATGCCTTGGTTCGATGGAGACATTTCCTTTTAGGAAGGAGGTTTACTCTCGGAGATAGACCATTTGAGCCTACACCTCTTCACACAAAAAAATCTCAATGTCCATCACAATCGGCGTTGATGAAGTTCTTTGTGAGTATAACATGGAGATAGAAAATGTGAAAGGGAAGGAGAATGTGGTTGCAAGCGCTTTGATTCATTGGAGGCATTTGGCTATGGATACTTCAATGGTACAAGACTTACAACCAGGATCTTACGATAGCTTCCTCATGACATTTCTATCTTTTAGCTAGAACGAGATTGAGTCTCAGAGACCCCTTGAGGGGAAGTTTTATGGATTCACATTAGATTCAGATGGGCTACTTCGACATAGAGGTTGGATCTATGTACCTAGGGATGGAGGATTGAGAAAGGATATTTTAACAGAGGCTCATCGTGCACCCTATTCATCCCATCCATGGGTGAAGAAGATGCACGCCACTTTGAGACAGTTGTATCATTGGAGAGGACTTCAAAGAGATGTAGCTCATTTTTGTCTCATTGTTTAGAGTGTCAGAAGGTGAAGGCCGAGCATCAACATCCATCTGGTCTTTTATATCCGCATGACATTACCTGGAGTGGAAATGAGACACAATTTCCATGGATTTTGTTGTAGGGCTACCTACGTCGAGATACCACCATGAACGCCATTATGGTCATGGTGATAGATTGACGAAAGTGACTCATTTTTCTCTGGTGAAGACCACCTATATAGCTAGTGCAATGACACAAGTATATCTAGGATGAGATTGTCATATTACACGGGATTTCATAGGAAGATTATTTGTGACCATGATCCCTTATACACCTCTCATTTTGGACTACCATGCAACATGCCCTTGGGATAAACATTAATTTTAGTACAACCTATCATCTTGAGACAAATGGATAGACTGAGTAGGTGAATCATATTTTAGATGACATGCTTTGAATGTACGTCATGGATCATAATCGAGATGGGAGGAGTATTTGTACTTGGTTGAGTTTTCCTATAACAACTTTCTAGAGTTCTATTGGTATGACTCCATTTCAGGCACTATATGGCGGGAGTTTAGGACACCATTGATTTGGCATAGATTAGAGGACATGGTATCTTTTGGGCCCGCTTTATTACATGATATGGAATAACAGGTTGTCATGATTAGATAGAGATTATAGGAGGCTCAAGATAGATAGAAGAAGTATGCATATATGAGGAGGAAAAACTAAAGTTTTAAGGTTGGCACAAAGGTGTTTCTTCATGTTAGGCCTCATAAGATCCCTATCTATTACGGAAAATGATCTAAGCTAGCTCCTAGATTCATGGGCCCCTTTGAGATCTTGGAGTGGATCGGTCCCTTAGCCTACCATCTAGTATTGTCACCAAGCTTGTCTTACATCCATGATGTGTTTCATGTTTATGTTCTTAGGAGATACATTTCAGATCCTTCTCATGTATTAGATTGGACCGCATTGCAGGTGTAGGAGCAGGGGTATGTAATGGTGGAGCCCGCACATTTTAGAGTGCAAGACCCTGTGCCCTTCGAGGTCGGGAGATTGACCAGGTTCGCGTCTAGTGGAATCGATACGATGAGACAACATCTACTTGGGAGGATGCCACACCTATGAGAGCACAATTCCCACACTTGTTCCATTAACTTCCATGAGGAAGTCGAGTCTAACGGGAAAGGGAGATGTATTGCCCACTCCTCTTCGACACTTATTATACACTAATTTTTTATTTATCATGGAATATTGACATGGACCTTATTGTGTTTTTTTTGATTAGCATGATGTAGATGGTAGAGATATTCTGACTATTGAGATGTTGTGATTTATATTATGGTTTGTATGGATTTGTAGAGGCATGATAGAAATTTTGTATTGATGATGATGTTGTGTTGTTAGCTTATATATATATATATATAGAAATTCTGAATTCTCATCGTATTAACCATGTTTTGGTGTTCGAACTAACTTTGTGATCTTACTAATATTGATGTAATGGTAGAAATTTAAATGCTTATGAAATTGTGAACAAATGATAGCATTGCTTAGTTTTGATGATGATTTTGTGTATGATGATGTTCTTGATGGATGTACATATATTTTATTATTGATATATTTAATGCGGCCATGAGGCCGAAGGAGTATTGTATCACAACAAACAAATGGGGGTAGGAGACCAACTGTAGTAGAATATATGATGGTTGCAATAATGGTCACCATGGCAACTTTGTGTTATGTTATTGTTGTTTTGGTTAGGATGTTACGAGGTTCCCATGGGGGAATAACCTCAAATTGTGACCATGGGATATGTGTGTGTTCCTTTCTCTTTTATTTTGATTAATTTATGTGTATGTATTTTATTATTGCATTGTATTTCACTTTTGTATTGTTGATTAAATGTACCCTTATTAGTAATTAAGTATGTTAATTAAGTTGATTTTATATGTAACCATAAAGGGGCATTTATTTTGGTAGATAGTCCTTTGAGCTTGAAATTTGAAGTTGGATTTAAATATTTTACTTGGTGTGTACTTAACCCATCTCCACAAACTCGATATTTGACTTTCAAGCCAATTTTGGAGGCTTGTGGGACAAGTTAAGTTTGTCACACACCTCTTAAATTCATCTACCAACCTTACCTATGGGGTAAGGGGTTAAAATTAAGCCCCATTATGTGATTTAGATGGCAAAAGGTAGATTTTATTGCACTTTTTCTTACATGAGTTTTAATGGTGTCCTTTTG
>CM031242.1:927541747-927848324 GCA_018340775.1 Taxus wallichiana var. yunnanensis
GGTGCCCTTTTCATCCTCCAAGATACATGACTCCTCACATATGTCAAAGTTAGGCTCATCCATATGAGTTTGCATACTCCATGACAATTGTTTGCGAGTGTGCGATGTCACTATTCATGGATCCATCCAATCCCAGCCATCAACCAATCCCTAGGAAAATTACTTTGAAAGTGGGCATGAATAATTTTAGTTGGGTCATCAATGTAGCCCAAGTTTTGAGTCCTTACCACATTATCTTCCCTATGCCCATTGGTGTGCTCTTTGACATCTTCTAGTGCAGTGGGGCCTACATCCTATTGTGACTCCACACATGCGCTTTGCTCAACTTCCTCTCCTTCTTCAGTCTCGTTCTCTCCTTATGTAGGTTGTATAATTATCTCTATATCCCTACCATCACTGATTTGGTCCCCTTCAGGTTCCTAGGCACTTATGTTAGGACCACCTTCCTCATAAACAACCATGTCACCTATGTCTTCATTATCCTACATCTCTAGACTTGGGGAAGCCACCTCGTGCTTTATGTGCTCTAGCGAGAGGAATTATCCTCGTCACTATCTAGATTACCAATCCATACTTTGGTGCTTCTTACATTTGCTCATCAATATTTTTCACCAGAGTGACTTGTGGTGACCTCCTTACTGGTGGTGGAGTCCCAACACCTACATCCTTGGATGTACACCTCCTGCACAAAACTCTTCATATATGGTCCAACCCAGTGCTATCACTTGTCTCTTCCTCCTACTCTAGTACATTTTCTAAGCCCATAGGCATTGGTTCATCTTGAGTAGGTGGTGTGGGTCTTGACCAACTTTGATGTGCCCATTATCGCTTCATATTTGGTGGACTGGTAGAGCTATGTCCTCACCTTTTATCACCTTTCCATCTTTAAAGTGCAGCCTTAAGTATACATAGATGTGTGTTGGCTCAATATTTCCTATAGCCATAGTCTCCGGGGTGATATCAATGTTATCTGTTTCAAGTGTTTCAACATACGCCTCCTGGATTCGGCCATGCATATGTTTTCCATAGGATATGAATATCCATGTCAACATTATCAACATCAAACTTAAGTTTGTGCATGTTATGTAATATGTTGACAGAATTCTAAAAATACCTTGTGGTAAAGGTGAATGGTAGCTTGCACCAGGGGCTCTTCTCACCCATCTGCATATGAAATTGTCCCAAGCTAAAATGATGATAGACATAAAACTTTGCTTCACCATTTAATATTATAGGAATCTCACATGGAATGTGTCACTCCCCTTAAAACACCCGGTGCAACCACCTAAACCATTTCTGTTGGTGCTCCTTATAGGTGTTGAAAATTTTACCCATTAATATATAATTTGAAAAATTCTTTATCGAGGACTTATTGTCCAAGGGAAATTCCCAAACATTTTCCCTTGGTCCATCAGGTACACCAATCTCATTGAATACAAGTAATAAAATAATGGTGCCCCAAGTAATCTTCTCACCTTTATCTTCTGAATGCATGCCTCGGCCACCAAGCTCTCCGTAATGTATCCAATAATGTTGTAGTAAGTTTTGTTGGCCATCTTGTGCATTGTATGTGCAACCAGCGTTGATTCACCTCATTCCATCTCTCGGAGGCACCCAAGTTTACAGCCTGTCAAGCCATGTTATAACCCTTGTAGCCATATCCCTATATTTTTCACCTTAAACACTTGGCCCCCTTCTTATACTTGAGCATAGTGGTCATTGCATCAATCCCTTCATCATCTGATAAGTCTCCTATAATTTCATGTCCGGTGTTGTGTAACCTCGTTACCCTTCCAATAATTTTAGCGGTGATCCACATCTGTCTTCTGCGAAGTAAAAGAAATCCTCGTGTACATGCGACATAAGCCATTGATATTACTACTCAGGATTCCCAAAGTAAGGAAACTTGAGGTTTTTCATAACCCCCACATTCTCTAAAATCTCCTCACAGATTCGTCCAAAACCCTCTCTCCATCTGTCATCCTTCTATTTGTTTTTCTGATAACTTCAGCAATGATATCCTTCATACACTTGTCTATTTTGTGGTTGGTATCTGAGATCTTACACTATGTTATTTTAGTTTTCCAAGGTCGCCCCTCAATTACTTCCTCTAGATATAATATTTCCACTAACCAATATGTTTCCGCTTTGTTGGCCTCTACCTCCACAACTAGAGCTCGCTGTGGTGCCATCCTCTTTTCCTAAGCTACCTAGATTATTCTGCAACTCAAAAATTATTACCTTGAAAACCTTGATTTCCATGAGTGTGAACCATCTTCAATTTTTCAAACCCTAGCTACACTCTGCCTCCTTCAAAACCTAGTCATGCAAACCCTTCTCAAAACACTTGTACCATCACCGGAATCACAATTCTACGTCAAATGCTTCTAAACATTGTGCTTCGATCCCACCTAGTTCATTGATCTACAGATTGCTCTTTATCTCTAGCTCTTCTTCGTACTTCACACTTCGTTCACTATCAAATATGTAAGGTAACAATGTCGTTACAAAATGAAAACTTTATAAGAAATTTTCAAAATTCCTTTACATTAATTGCTCCCATCTACCACCGTACATGGCACTAATTTCACATCTACGCTTCCACGCATGTCACGTCACTTCTTCTATGCCTCTTATTTTTGCACCTCGATTTCTGACCTTCTAGCATGCGCCCACTAATTTTTTGTCATAAATCTCCTCTCCCCACGCTTCCCTATGCCAAAGTACTTATCCAATATGACTCTTCCCAAGTATTCTCAAATTTTGCAACCTCCTTTGTGTTATACTAAGCATCCATCTCCCTACACGTGGTCTAAAATTTGAGAAAATTTCCTTATTTTTATTTTTAAATCGCCTGTGAGTTTATATTTATCATGCACCATGATCCATTATACGGTACTAGTAGTCAACCCTTCTCCAACCACCCCACACTAAGGGTATGCATGGTCCTTTGTGCATGAAATTTTTTTATAGTAATCAACATCTAACACAAGTACACTTATTACAAAAAAAGCTGAAATAAATTTACAAAGCATATCAACGATGAAGGAAACATGCATAAAGGAAATGCATTAAGGTAAAACTAATCTGAAAGTGGTAATCTTGCCTTATTAAAAACACCAAGAAGGCTTATTTAAAATAGGGATTTGCCTACTCCCATTGAATTAAGCGGGCAATTGTGTTACATCCGGAAGCACCTCTAGCTGGAAAGCACTGAATCAAGTATATGAGTGATTACATATGGTCCTAACTAATGCACCTTAAGATTTCCGAAAGTGTGGTGCGAAAAATTTGAATCATGCGAAGTACCATTCACCAACCTCAATTTTCTTATCCTTGATGTTCCTATCATGTCATGCCTTCTATCTAGATTTTTCTTGCTTCTGACTCCATCATACTATGGCACGCCTCTCATCTAGCTACATTAATTTGTTAATACATTCTTCAAAATCTAGCTCATCAACCGGACCTCTTGTGCGTGCAATACGGAAAGAAGGTAACTTAAATTCCATGGGAGAACTACCTCATGCTAAACACCAGCTGAAACAGTGTTTCCTTATTCAACCTCTTGTAGGTTGTCATGTACACAAAGTACCGCATAAACCTTATCATCCTAATCGCCTTCTGACATCACAATTTTTTGTCAAGGTATGGCTTAATATCTTAGTGAAGGCCTCAGTGATTACATTTTCCTAATGGTGATAAGGAGTTTCCCTATGGTGTGCAACCATAAATTCATCCAATAATATCTTGATAGTCTCATTAAGGAAATGAGTACCCCCATCACTTGTTACACTCAAAGGACATCCATACCTGCTAATAAGTTTTTCCCACATACACCTTATTGTTGTAACTATTGTGCAATCCTTTGTAGGTGAAACTTCTACCCACCGTTTAAGATAATTTGTACAAAGTTATAATATGGCGTGATCATGTCTTTTGCATGGCTGGGAAGATAGGGACCATAAATTTTATTTCCCACTTCTCAAAGGTTTGGTACTAGTAATAGGCCTCAAGGGATTTCATCTTGTTGCCTAGGATTTCCAAGGCACTAACAATGGTCACATGCCTTACAATATGATTTGCAATCCTTGTACAATGTTTCCCACTATAGACCAGCTAGTAGAATCTTACATGTGGTGGCATCCTCGCATGGTGTCCACCTCTGATTACCGCCATGAGCCTCTGCCACAATTGGTTCATGTTCATGCTCGAAACACACTGCCCTTTGACACAAAACTTCATCATGACCTAACTTGTATAAGTCTCCATTGATCAACATATAAGGTGCAGTGTGAATATCAAGTTGTTTCTTTTCTAAGGCTTTCATTCCCTTGGGTGCCACACTGTGCATAAAGGACATCAATATCCTCCAAGTTTTGGGTGCGTGATTCGACTTGAATAGCTAGGAATATTGCATTGTGTCCTTAATTCTCTACGTGCCCTCTCCTAATTGAATCCTTGATCAATGGTCTCAGAACAGCGAAATTTATCTTACATAGGGATTAACCAACACCATAAAATTGAACTCTTGAAACAATAGTACCCAATAGCATATGCGTCCCTACAAAACAGGCTTCTTCACCAAGTACATCAATTTCATGTGGTTTGTATAAAAGATGAAAGGTGTAGCTAGCAAAATCTTGCCAAAACTTATGGAGCGTGTAGATCATATACAAGGCCTCACACTCTATTGTTGTATAATTATGTTCTTGTTATTTAAATTTTCATGGCTAAGAGAAACCCATTTGAAGCCAAATCTTCGCCAAGAGAGAGGGGACTTAACCAAATTATAAAGAGAATGAATGGCTTGTAGACACTACCCGGTGTCAAGTGGGCACATGTTCGAAGTCTAAAGGGAAATGAAGTATCGAACTCCGCGGGATTGACACGTAGAGTCAATGAAGGAGTAGGAAAAGGATCCATAGATGGTGCTAAGTGTCCACTTAGCACTTTCCCAGGAGCCTTAAATAAAAGTAGAGTCATAAGAATGTGCGGGCCTTCCACATGGATCTTGTGGAAAATGGACTCCATCTTTGAAGCTGGCCATCAACATGAAAATCCATCTGTCACGTATAATCAGTTTTGGGCCTGATCTGTAAGATTTAATGCTCAAGAATTTTTCAAAAGATCGGAGGCAAAGGGTCACATCATTACAAAATATGCGTTGTTTGAATCAAGGGCGGGAACCATTGCGTAAGGGTTGAAATTTTTGGTTATGTAATAAATAGCCGAAAGATTTTTCTCAAAAGGTGAGTCCATCTCAAGGGAGTCGGTCACAGAATAATTAAGATGCATTAAATGAGCATGGCTCTCACTTTTCCGAAGGGGTCAAATTGTGAGGAAGATTTGAGGAAATGTTTCTGTCACTTCATATCATTTTCATAATTAAGGGGGCAGTTGGAAGAGAGTTTCAAAGTTCTCTCTCACCTCCTCCTCATCCTATATATATGAAGAGATAGATAGATATAGATAGAGAGACTTTTGTAAAAAAAAGGAGCAAGTAGCTTAGTGATCAGGAGTCTTAATCTTTTCCTCTCTATCACCAAGTTTCTCTTTTGTTAGGAAAAGGAGATCTTGAAACTCTAGCCTTCTACCTGGGCTTTGTAATGACAATATTGCCTCTCTTCTAATGTAATATTGTGCACAACCATTAGAGTAATATATATGTTTGTGGTGTTTCCGGTTCATCATTCACATATATTTATTATCTCTGATCACCTTTATTTTCATTTAGAAACTATGCATCTTTGGGTGTTGTTGCAATCTTTGGTGTTGTGCTTAAGTAGTTTGAGACGATTGTGTATTCGGTTGGCTTCCTGGTGTATTCTTTTCGGCGCATCACCTTAGTTTGTTTTATTTTATTTTCTTCCAGCTTTCTCTCGACCCCTATCCCCCATAGAAAATATCCAACTTCTTTAAAATCTAGAGGTCTCCTTAGGGCACATGTCCCACTAACCTAAGGATTCCCATGACTCTGATGGAAGTTTCCGCCAAGGATGTCCATCAACAATTTTGTTGGAGTCAACTTCACTGTTAGTAAATCAAATAGGATGATCGAAAATCCCTTCTCTAGGCTAAGCTAATATGACATGAATGTCCATGCCCAAGGCATCTACATGAACATGAAAAGGCTTGGACCATGAACGAAAGTGAAAAATAGGCATTGTAGTAATTATTTCCTTCAGTGTGTCAAATTCACATTGTTGTGCCTCACCCCAATAGAACTTGTCTTTTCCCTTTAATTCTTCTAAGGGCACAAAGATCTTGGCATATCCCTTAATAAATTTTTGTAATAACATGTGTGTCCCAAGAATCCACACACCTCACTCTAGTTAGTATGCTATTCTAAGCCCAAGATGAGAGCTACCTTAGCAGGATCCACTAGGAAGCCTTCTTTTATAGCTTATGTGCCCTCATTAAAATTCCAAAGGGTGTGGAAAATATACACTTCTTAATGTTTAAGGAGATGCTCAGCTGTGCCGACACCTCTCGAACGTCAACCTCAAATTATCATAGTGACCTTTCATGAGCCCATAGACTATCTAATCATCAAGATACACTGCCGCAACAACTTGTGAATAAAATCCTAGAATGCTTGTACCACTATGCATGAAATTACGTGGGCTCATTCTTTAATACAAAGGCATAACCATGCATGTGAAACTTCCCCACTTGGTAATGAAATTTATCTTCTCTTGATCCTCACTAGTTATCCTTACCTGATGATATCTAGAGAATCCATCAATGACAGAGTATATTTTGTGCCCTATGATGCCTTCCAATATTTCCTCAGTAAATGGTGTGGGAAAGGGATCAATCACACATGCGGCATTGAACTCCTATATTCCACAAAAATCCTAATTCTATTATCTTTCTTTATGTTGATCACCATAGGGCTCACTGACTCCTCGATTGGCACAATAATTCTAGAAATTAACATTTTGTAAATTTATTACATTACCTTGATGCGCAAGTTGAGATTCATCATGTAAGGCCTCTTCCAAGTTTGGGCATGCACCTTCTTTTAGATTTATCTTCATCTCCTCCAATGATTCATGTACGTCTTTTAATTCATGATAACCTCTAGGGAACAAGTCCTGAAAGTTACACAATAGCTCAATGATTTTAACAACTTCAAAGCTAGATCAGTAATCTTTGATAATGGCTTCCTTGGTTTCAACATCAATTCAAATTTTCACTTTATTTTTCTTCATAGGCTCGTGATAAGCGCATTCCTTATCATCTACATTGTCCAAGACTTTATGTGTACCCTCTCGTGTGCTCAATTTCCAGGTCCTCTACCCTTCATCATAAACCATGTAGATAATATTACCCTTTCCTCTTTCTAAACAGATGCACCCAATTTGTTTAGCATCTAATTTCTTCCTCTTCAAAGTACGCCACCAGTGCGATTGTCCTAACAACTCTTGAAGTAACTCTTCATATTTTTCACTATCTCCCATAGTTAAGCACTTCATAACCGACATTGCCTCATTCACCAAAGTTTTATTAGAGGAGTAATCAAAAGTCGAGTCATACCTTGATAAGTTCTTTCCAATTTCCGGTTACCTATTCAACTCTCGAGTAGACATACCATGCGCGCGCGAGTGTCACAATGTGAAATAAACCTTGTGCACCCATAATGAATGTGGTAAATCTTCCTGAATTTTCCAAAGTCTCTCACATTGTTGAACATGGTGCTAAACAAGATCATTACCATTAAATGCATAGATCGAGTAAGTGCATTTCTTCTTAGAAACCAGAAGATAAAGAAATCCTTACTTCCCTCCACTCTAAAAGATTATCATTTTGAACCATCCACTAGGGAGTTTTCATCCTATGTAGAGTATATAATAGCATGTTCCTTCTTTCCACCTTACATTCCTATTGAATTTCCATAGCAAGTAGGAATATTTCTTGATTTTCTTCACTGTATACTTTGGTACCTAGTTGTTGCCCAAACACTTGATATTGCGTGGCTTCTTGATACACGTAATTGCACTTAATACTTTGTGCCCAACCATTTCATAAGTTTCATGTTCCCAATTTCACATGAAACACTTGCAGATATCTCTCATTGATTGTGCATCATCCTTTGGAGAACTTGACTTCTTTTGATGCTCAAGAAATTCTAGATCTCGAATGGGTAGCACATAAAAAAATTCAAGTCTTCTTCACTTAAGGGTTCTACATAAGGCATATATTTCCCATATGTCAAAGGTATGATGACATGTTCTTCCTTTTCTCAAAACTAATATACCCCTTATTGAATCGCGAGGTCAACATTGTTTGCATAACACCAAAGGTGCCCAAGTAATGCAAGAAAATTTTTGCTTCTAAAAGTGCTAAGACCTAAAAGTCCACAAAATTGGCCCCTGTATAGTAATGGATACATCTTCTAAAACATCAATAGGAATTTCCTTAGTCCGATTTTCCATGAACAAAACATTAGAAGATGGTTGTAATGAAGGTCTTCCCATCTAAACTCATGCATCCAAAGTAAGTACATTCACTTTCACATCTGTATCAATCAAGATGTTACTCAAAAGCTAACCATCAACAACAACATTTAGATTAATCTCCTTGTCATAATCCAAACTATTTGGAGGAAGATTAGCATTCAAGAGTTGTCTCTCATGCTCAATCCCAGTGCATGGACTGTTTCCCTTCAACCAGTTTCCTAACAATAAAATAATTTTCTCTTGGCGCAACATCTTGTAAACCTCTTTCAAAGTCATCAACATATTTCTGATGAAGCTCAATTACTTTCTTTTGTTCTAACTTCGTGACTATTACTTCAAATATTGTATCTCACCCTGTAAATTCCAAATTACCTCCATGGTTTCTTGATAAACCTCTTTCTGATGGATAGGTTCTAGGTACTTGGCATGCATGAATTCCTCTTTAGTAATGGTAGGATTTTGTTGTAGTGTTTCCCCTACGCATACCCTCGGCGCATGTAGTAATCTTAACAAGCATAAACTCGGGATCACGACACTAATTTCGGTATCCTTTGGTCTTCCATGACACGGTGTCTGTAACCATTCCCGCACCCTTATTTTCTGTTTATGTTTCTTTTTGAAGTATTCATACAAGTCTAGGAATTCTTCATAACTATGATTCTTTCTGCTAAAAGAACACACAATATTATGTGGACATCTTGCAAACCTCTTTCAAATCATCAACATCTTTCTGATGAAGCTCAATTTTTCTTTTTTCTAACTTCTGCGATGGTTACTTCAAACATTGTATCTCACCCTGTAAATTCCAAATTACCTCCATGGTTTCTTAATAAACCTCTTTCTAATGGATAGGGTTTGGGTACTTGGCATGTAAGAATTCCTCTTTTAAGTAATGGTAGGCTTCTATTGTAGTGTTTCATTAGTGCGCATAGCCTCAACACATGTATTAATCTTCACAAACATTAACTCAAGACCCGACACTAACTTTGACATCCATTGGTCTTCCATGACACATTGTACTCTAACCATTCCCACACCCTTATTTTCATGTTTATGTTTCTTGATTAATTATTCATACAAATCTAGGAATTATTCATAACTATGATTCTTTTTCTAAAAGAAAACACAATATTATGTGGACATTCATACCTATAGTGATCAGGAGATCCACTTGTATAACAAGTCCCATGAGGGAAATCACTCCTTCTACCCCCATGACCTTGATCTCGATTCCACCTCCGTAACCTCGGCCTCTACCATGGCCTCCATGAACTCCCTCACTTTGTGATCATAGTCATGATGCTCACCCTTATCGTTGGAATTACTTGTAACACCAGTCTATTGTATGCCAATATCAATGGCATCATGGATCTAATCAATCAACTTTGTAATCTTCAAGATATCATGAGTCAAGGACCTCAAATCTTACAATAACTAGACATATTATTTCTTATTGTGCACTACAATAATGGGCATCAACTTAAACTATGGTCCAAGTGACATATCTCACAATCCAGCAACAAGGAGTGCACCAATTTCTAAGGAAACTATCCTTAGTATGCCCTCTACTTCACAATCTATACACCAAATTCCATAGCATGTCTCATGTGTTGAATTAGTAGATAATTTCTCTAACTATTTTGTCATTGCTGCAATTTGAGCTTCAAGAATAGGCTCACTCCTGTGTCCACACTTCCTACTGCCTCAACACACAAGGTTGCTTCAAGTGCCTCATGTGGATCTATATAAGTCTTATGTTAAATTTCCCTCCTAAAAGGCGTGATCAATCCTCCAACGAGCCAATGTGCATATTGGCTTGTGTGGATGTCATAACATAACTTAGACAAAATATTATTGAAATGAGCATCATATTCCTGAACAATTTCAATAGTACCTTGCTTAATGTCTTTGAGTGCGCTTATGCTTGTTTCTCAAACTCATGGATATAAAATTCCTTTAAGAAAGCATCTCACAACATTGAATAGTCCACACAGTCTGATCAGGATCAAACTTTCTATACCAATTGTGCACGCGTACTTTTAAATTAGTTACAAATTTGAATTACTTTGCACTCTGGAGATTTAATCCCCTTTACACACCCTATTATCTCACACATATGCATGTGCTTAGCTACATCTTCAATACCTCTATACTCTGGCAGATGGAGAGACATATCCATGTAAATTTTTTGAGGTTGGTGCAACCATTGCTCACCAAGATCCAAAGCTGTATTTTCTCTTGTATTTCCATGACATCCAAATCTACCGAGATCCTTTAGTGCCCAAGCCACCCAATCATCCTAATCCTCCCCTATAGTAGGTAACGGACGGAGGATGAACTACCTTATGTTCTGATGGTTGTGCTAAACTAAATTCCCATTGTCTACAAAGTTACACTACTTCTAAATGTGATACCAAGGTTCTGTGTGCCTACATTCTATGTCGATGATGCACTAGAAAAGATACCTCCAACTAGTCCTCCAAATAAAGTATATGATGATTACATCATAGATGAATAAGCTCCTTGATTAACTCTTAAAATTGACTATAAATTAACTCTATCTACTACAACTCCATTGCTCACACTAGCTTGTTGATTTACTTGACTATTGTAGAAATTGGAAAACCCAACGTAAGGGCTAGGGTGCAGGTAGATTCAGATGTGCATCAATGGCCCATGTCTTCTCTCTTGGCGTGCTCTCATTTGAGGCTAAAGAGGGTTCCCTCCCATGCTTTCCCAAATGGGGATATTCCAGATGCTCTGGCTCCACATCCTCTACATGAGCTTTGAATCCTTCATGATCCATCTCTCTCCACAATGACATACATTTTGTAACTTCACGTTGCTTCTCTAAATCCCTCTCACATGCCTCATTGAACTTAAGCCACCTTTCTTCCCTCTATCTTTCTTCCGCTAGGTCCACCATCCTTACCAAACCTTCTCCTACCCCACGTGTGGTGGGGTTTAGTTAGCCATTGGATTCTCTTCCAAATCTAGGGTTACAATCAGGATCTTGATCGTTAGTGGAATACCACACAAATACAATCCTCTGAGTTCATGCAAAACTTAAAACTCAGCAACCTCCAGGAAAGAGTAAGCCGAAACTGCATACTCAAGAATATATCTATTCAAAACACCATGAAAAGAAACATCCACAGAGCACATCCAAATCAGATCTGCATCATACCAGGCCTGGAATTCTTCCACATCCAAACAAGTGTGCAAAATCTCTAATTCCTCTTAGACACCTAAGAAACCATCCACTCATACAACTCTATGGGAAAGATAGCAAAGAACATATTATACAATGCATTGTATAGATTCTACACAACCCGAGTACATGCATTAAAATCAGGTCCAGTGCTGAATCTATGAGCATACTCTTCTTCCATATCAACTAGCCACTCCTAAATATTGTCAAAGGTCAATCGGTGTGTCTTCATCATGCAACATCTTGAAAAAAATGAGAAAGAGGTCCCAATGATAGAGCAGTGATGTAGCCTAGAATTCACTGCAAATAACCCAAGGCGTGTTGGTACATCACTCAGCATGAATTGAGCGCTCACGAAGTGCGCAAGGGTACCAAGTCCCTCTTTAGAGTTGTTTGTCTAGAATGTTAGCATGATTACATATGTATATGTCCAGATTTATAACAGATAGTAAATAATCCACAATGCATAAGCCAAATCTAGATCTAAACCATATGAAAGATTGACTTAAACAATGATTATAATGAGATTTACCATGCAAGAACCATATTCAGTCACATCTAACACCAATATCCAACCAATATGATCCATTATATTAAATATTGTAAAACATAGAAGCTTCATACATCAAGATTCAGTCTCCATAGTTATGCACACTAACAAATCCACAACATAACTCTACATTAATCGGTCTCTCCAAACCGTGTAAATCAATACATATATATAGGGGTGGGGACTTGCCCTTCACCACCCATGCACCTTCCCAAAATAGGCTACATGCTAACAATATCCATACACCTTTACAAGAGGATACAAAATCATGCAAGTGCTAATAATAGATCTTCTAAAGTTAACTCCTAGTATAGATCTATTAATAGACCAAAACTATGCATGTCACTCAAAGCTGCTTTGGAAATCCCAATATATTTTTGCGTGAACTATAATTCTTCACATCATGGCATGCTCCACACTCTATGTCCAAAAATAGCATTAACAAAAAAACTCCTAAGTTCGATCTGGGTGTTTTATACCTTACTAATTCCATGCACCCTATATTCGCATGCCCACCCCTTATGTGCTTTTACAAAATTTAGGCCATCTTTTCCAGCCAACATCTATTTTTATTTTGTTGTTTGTTTATATGTCCTTTTTGGACTATTTTTGAGTCTGTTTGACCTCATTTTGTTTCTCTCATACTTGATCTTCTCTCTGTAATGGGGGAGTGTCCCCTCTAACCTCTTTTATCCTTAAATATCCATTTTTTAATATTATAGCATTTATTTATAAAATATGATTCTGCATTAGTTTTAACTTCCAATCCAAATTAAATATAAACCAACAATATTATTTTTATCTAGGGTTAAATCATTTGGTCAATCCACTTATTAATCTTACACACCTTCCCTAACCTCTAGGGTTTGAAATTTTGATTTTCTAGGGTTTCATCATATTTTTCATCTGTGATTTTTTCAAATATGATATCGTAAATTTTCCCAAGGGTCATCTTTAATATGTCTCTTCTAGGGTTTACATATCTATACTTTCTTTCTAGCATTACAATAAGCTTCTTATATAAAACTATAGGTGTTATTAGGATATTATTTTATCACATGGCTTAGACATTGCACTCTTATCTCTTTCATATGACATGGAATAATGGTGCTTTCATATTTGACCACATTTATTTACTCTCTCAAGCTAGTAAAAACCTCTATAATCCATTGTTTCTTTGATGCCAATTCCACCATTAATGTATATTCTCACTCTTTTCCCAACAAATGGGTATATTTTTGAATCATATTCAACACTCAATCATTATTACTGAAAACTTTTACAATACCCCTCACATGGCTTATACATTACATTCTATTATTTCTTTCTATAATGCATGGACCAATGGTGCTTTCATCTTTTACCACATTGATCTACCCTCTCAAGATAGTAAAGAATTATAATAACCATTGTTTATCATTGTACAAATTTGATGTCATCTAAAATAACTAGCATGAAAATTGTAAATTTTAAGCATGACAACTAAACCTCTAATTGAAAATTAAGCTTCCCAATCACTATGCATCCTTCCTCTGGAAAAACTTCCCTTAGTTGACCTTCACCCTAGCTTATGGAAAATCCCTAACAAGGTTTTCAAAATTTTTAGTGTCATGGATGATTACGAAGGTGATAAATGAATTAAGTATGAATAATTGAAAGATAACTTCCTTTGGAGGCCTAAAAGGCCATTTTTGGCCATTTCACACTAAGTAAACACCCTCGAAAATGTTCGGGAAATTGTAAAGCATCGAGGGTGATGTTGGATATAATTGATTTTTTTAATAAATTTATGAAAAATAAGAAATAAAATCTCATTTAGGAGCAATTTGTGCAAGATTGAGTTTTAGGTACGGGAATGAATGTTCCTCGGTAAAGGTTGAATTCTCTTAATGATTTTGGGATTTCCATAAGAATTTAGGAGGAAATTAAATATACATCAGAAATATATGGAAATACTCTACAAATTGGAATCATCAAATTTTCATCAAGTCTTAATTATTTCTGAGATTTTTCAAAACTCTACGTTTTCCTTCTTAGTCAATATAAAAGCAGGTCCCAAATTTTAATTTTTATGAATAATAAAGTCTCTAAATTGGTTTCATTTATCTTAACATGTGTTTTGCAGTCAAATTAATATAATATTTGACCCCGAGATCATTTTCTAAGCTCACGTGGCAAAAACATCAAATTCGGTGTCTAAAAATTGACACCCAATGCAAAGTTAGCTTTCCAAACTATCCACAGTCACTCTTTAGACACTCTTATGTCCCCTTTGTCCCCATGGGACAAAGGGTACACAAATTTTTGACCTTTTCCTCTTCCCTAAGTTGTACTTTGGATACCCAGTGTCCCCATTGTCCCCTATGTCCACATGGTGCATGGGGGATAAAAGTGACGCTAAAATACAACCTCACTCCTTCACCCAAGTCACACTTTGGTGTCCCTGGTGTCTCCTCTATCCCTTAAGTGACAAGGGGGACATAAAATTGTGACCAAGGCATGCATGCAGCTCCTAAAACCCCATGTGACCACATTCAACTCCATCGATGTCATTTCCAGGTCCTCGAGCCTCATTTTCAACCCCTCTGAGCTCCCAAGTCTCAATTTGGATGCCCGGGTGTCCCCATTATCCCATTTTACGCCGAGGAACAAGGGGAAAAAATATGCAACCTCACACCAATCATGTGATTTTTGTAAGCTGTGGAGAAGTTGTCATAGGTCTCGAGACAAGTCAAAAACTACACAAAAGCTAACAAAATATATCTCTCACAAAATTTGAATATTTATCACTAAAAGTGTTGTGTTTTTTCTCGACCTCCATTAATTTATTATATTCCACTATAAAATGACAATAAGTTTCCTTTTTGATTCTATGGAGATATGATGGGAAAAACCCTGAAACTTGGAGTGGATTATCCTAGAAAAATATACTTTCATCCGAGCCATTTCTTGCATGATGAGGTGGATAATTTTTGAGATATGGAGGAATAATTTTTATATTAGTATTGTTCCCTCCTTGATGAAAATATCATTTTCCCACCAATCTAGATAAGAGAAGTATATGAAAATTGGAGTAGGGAATCTTGGAGAAAAACCCATAATTTCAAGACTATTTTCATTACAACCTGACACTTATAAGTACACTTACTGAAAATAATCGATTTTCATGGTGAGGCATGTATAAAAATAGTGAGTTTTCAAAAAAGGTGAATTCTTAGTATCTACAACATCCCAAATAGGTCTTTGTTGTTACTTGGTTTTTGTCTCAACATTGTTATGATGCGGTTTTGCAATTGTTGTTTTTACTTATTTTTTGTAGTTGGGCTTCTTATAGGTAGTCTGCCCTACCTTGATCTTTATTGTTTTATCTATCTTTTTTAGGCTTTTGTTGTTGGGGTGTGGCCCCCACTTATCAAAAAACCACAATGCTTTCATTATATATCCTAGATTTTTATCTTTTTATACTACATGGTTTTCTCCCCTTCAAAATCATTTACCAATAATAATAAAAACACCCCAAACATACAAGAAACGTCAAAAGGATAAAATTGTGAAAAATTGATAAAAATAGCAGATCATGGATAGGACCGTTAAAATAGTAAATCTTGGATTTGAGCTCAGAAAGTTATGGAAACCCCCATTCTTCCTCTCTCATTTCTTTTTTCCACCATCGTAAAGCCAGGAAGGTGTCTCACAATCAAAATAGGAAATAAAACCCCTGTGGGAACCTAAAACATTGATGTTGAGGTGACTCCTACATAACACATTATAATAAGAGAAGTCAAATGATTCCACTCATCCCAATTATGGCAGAAGGGATTCATCCTTGTTGAATTCATTCATGAAAGGAACATCATGTATATCACACTGTGATGAGGAAAGGATTGGATTTAACCACCATGTGTGAAAGATAGTAACTTGGACAACAAATGGAATCAAGATCATCATGAGGTCTGCAAATAATTTGAAACATTAAGAACTCCATCATAATTCAAGACATAAAGGGAATTATCATCATGGTAATTATGAGAAAATATCACCACGAATGATGCTAGCAATCAGTTCGGGATCACAACAATGCATACCTCTTGAGAGTGTTTCTAAACACTTAATCAGTGATTGGTGATGATATCACATCTTGCAAGTTAGAGAGGTGGCATTTATAATGTTTCAATGCAATGTGGAGGTAAAAAAATTGAGATTCATCCTCAAGTTCCATTCAAGGATCAATCCTTTTATCATGAGAAGGAAATCCATTTCCACAAGGAGTAAATTGAGCAAAAAAAAGGTGTCTAGATACTATAAGCATGTTTCTAATCAAGTGAAATTTTAGCTAGGGAAGTGAATTGTGAAGTGGAAAAAGGTGTCATCAGTTTCAAAGGAAAAAATGGGAAGCTTATGGAGTAAGTTGAGGGTTATCATATCTTAATTTTTCCATTATGTCAAAATATCTTCAAGGAACATGTCTTAATGATCTAGTCAAGCTATCAAGGTGTTCAAGATGATCATGTGTGAAGGATGAATAATTCATCTATTTCAATTAAAGGCAGATGAGAAAGAAAGTGAGGATTCTTGAGTTAGAAAAGGAAAGGAGATGATCTTCATTTAGAGCACCATTTATGCAAGAATGAGAAAACATCTCAATTTCATTTGAGTCCATTCACCTTATAGTGTTCTTAAATACTTATTCAAAACCTTGTAATGTGATCACACTTTAAGGAGGAACCACATTACACTCACCTCATTTTGGCTCAATAGATGTCCATAGGATAAACATCTCATTTAGGGAGAAAGCCTTTTGGTTGCAAGGTGAAGACATATCTCAATAAGTAATAAATAATCATGAAATGGTTTAAGCATCATAAAATTTATTCTTGGTCATAAAGGTGAATTTTGAAGGCCTCGAGAAGTAAGAAATTTATCTTCAAATCCTAATTCCCACCTTGTGATCAGAGAGGATCATCATGTTCTATCACAATGAAGATCTCATGGTAGTGTTCTTAAACACTCATTTAATGCCTAGAAGTGTGTCTTCGTATCATCAAAGGAGGAATTTGTAATCATAGTGTTCCAATTCAAAAAATGGTCACTTATGCAATAGGTGAAATCAAGAACATCATGAAGCTTGTGAGGATGTTGAAACATCAAAATTCAAGTCATGATCATGAGAAGCATGATAGCAGAAGATCATCATGAGTAATTCCAACATTCATCCAAGGTTCACATTTCAATGTCTCACAACAATGTTTCTAAACACTCATTTAGTACATCAGAGTGTCCTTACATCTCACCAAAGGAGTAAGCATATACCACTACATTGTTTTAGTTCAAAAGGTGGTCAGAGGTCAATACTCTCATTCATGAATCATTTCTCAAAGTTTTCTTACAAGGCTTTATCTTAATCAGATTTGTCAACCCTTCTCTCTCTCTATCTCTCTTCCTTCTCTCTCTCCATATTTTTATTCTCCATTAAGAATGCACTTTTTCCCTATTTTGTCTTATTCACTTAAGTGACCTTGACTTGAAATTTTAAGAGTCCTTTTTCATCGATAAGAAAATGAGTCATTTTCATTTCCTAGGAATAAGGAAGGTCACAAGTGATGAAGAAAGGTGAAAATTCATGTGGGAGGTAGATGAAGAGATATTTTTGTCAAGGTTCGGTTTAGGGGTGAATATTCATACATGTATGAATATTAGGATTTTTGAATTTTGAAATTGGTGATTTTTTCACTACTGTATGGTGGCGGCTTCGCAAATTTAATGGTTCATAAATAAATTTGACCCTAATTTCCCTTATTGTTTCCACTAAGGGATGACCAATGTTGGTATATTCCCCATTATGTTATAATATACTATTATATATGATTAATTCACCATAATGTAGTAGTACAATATAATTCAAAAATTCATTGATTTTGAGATATGGAGTTAAAGCTAAAGGTTAAGGAGAACAAGCCTATGAAAAATCCAAAAGTATAAGAAAAAAATCCAAAG
Organism: Taxus wallichiana var. yunnanensis; assembly: GCA_018340775.1. Taxonomy (NCBI): domain Eukaryota; kingdom Viridiplantae; phylum Streptophyta; class Pinopsida; order Cupressales; family Taxaceae; genus Taxus; species Taxus wallichiana. Next base: position 927,559,968 of record CM031242.1, read on the forward strand.
GTATAGGTGAAAATTTTCTATTGGAAACCTACATTGAGGAGACAATCGATAATGTGTAGGAGATCTTATCTGTCAACATTGTTCACAATCGACGATGAATGAAATGTCTTTATTGACATCCGATAATGTGATGGCGTAACCAGATGGAAATAGTATTGTGTTGTCATGTGGGAACATCCATGAGGTATTATACATTAGCATGATGTTGTCACCCGATGGTAATAGATTTCGATTCTTGGATGGGAACACATATATGGGACATACGGTAACTTGTAAAAAAATTACATTCATCACCATCCTGAAACCCTCCTTTCCTAGATTCTCCAACAATGTGAATACATTTTTGGAACATTTTCCACCCATTATATAATAATTTTTGGAAGGAATTATGAAATGAACCATGATTTTTGTAAGCTATAAATTGGAATTTTTCTCCATTCGAAGGGTTGGTAATTATGGATTGTTGTATGTTGTTGAGATTTTTATCACTACTACATCAAGAAATAATAGCTACATTTATTCTAATTACCATGTTTATGTTCCTCTACTCGCTCTCTCTCTCTCTACTTTCTAACTATGTAAGCATGGTGATCTTATATAACCAATAAGGAACTGTGTCCTTTATTAATGAATCTATAGAATTGTGTGTCTCTAGTTTGTTAGTCTTTTTAATTACTTAGATTGTTATGTTCTTCTAATTGAATGTAGACCTACTCTGGTTGATGTATGTGAACTCCATAACTCTACTCATAACATTACCCCTCTCTCCTTATTTCTCCAACTCCCCTTTACCTCCCTTCACAACAAATTCCTCCTTTGTACTTTGTACAAGCACTTTTCCATAGGTTTAGTGGAGTATTGCTTTGTGTTCACTGGGCTAATGGGCACCTCATAGATTTAGTTAGTTTACATTCAATAATGGGAGCCTCCCATATCAAATAAGGAGGGGCTTAGTCCCTTGATGATTAGTGAAACCAATAATTTTTAGTGTAACAAATTATTTCACCAACATTTTTGGTGACTTCACTAAGGAATATTTTCCCTTTGTGTACCCTTAAAATATCTTTGAAAATACAAAAAAATACATATTCAAAAAAACCCATAAAAACTAAAAATACAAAAAATACCATCTAAATGTTCAAGATCCTTGTTGTGATCCTATTGAAAAATATGTGTTTTTCCAAGTTGCATTTCAATCTAACAATTTGAGAAAACTAGCAAAAAAGAGATACACTCGAGCTGATTGTGTAAATGGCATAATTGACCCTAAATTTGGAGAGTGCTAGCAAGCTGATTTTAGGTTTCCCATTGTTCAAATATATAGGAAAACTGATAAGATTACTTTCCTAAATTTGATCCTAACTTTCCTCTTAAAGTTCACATTACATAGCGAGATGTAGAACCACTCAACCTTATTCTTCCAAAATAAGAAAGAGAAAAATAAGAACTAGATGAAGAAGGAGAAAGGATGGCTACACCTCTGCCATGAGGATAAAATACTAACCTATTGGCCTTAGCTGTTCCACTCCATGAATTTCCAAAAGGATCAAGAAAGAAATTTCCTAGATTCTATGGATATGGAAAGCAATGTCCAGATGATCACATCACAAATTTTATCACAACATGTGGGTTTTTTTGGAGTACAACACAAATATATTTCCATTTTGTTATTTGTTGAATCATTGTAAGATGTTACAGTGGACTGGTTTTACTACTTTCCATCATGCTCAATTACTAATAGGGAGGATATGAAAACCAAGTTTGAAGTAATATTCAAGAATGTAGAAGATGATCATGCCCTCCTTTCTCAACTTTATCAGATGAATAAAGAACCATAAGATCTCAAGAGAGAATTTATAGAAAAGTTCAATAAACTAATCCAAAATATTCCTACGATGATTGACCTACTATGGATAATCAGAAAAGGTTATTCATGAATTCTTAGTTGCCCAAAGTTAGTTTCATACTACAAAGATCTCAACTGAACAATTTACATGATGCTCAAGAAATTTCCATTGATGTGGAAGATGATTTTATCATGTCAGGAAATATCAATAACCATTCAATAAAGGATAAGGCCCAAAGTTTCAAAGATGAAAGATTTGATCCATTACTACAAAATTTTGTCAATGACTTGACTTCGTTGAAGAAGGAAATTTCTCAATGTGCCTCACATCAAAATAGGAATAGGAATCATATTGTAGGAGCACCATGACAAAGGATTTCCTTGGAAGCCCCACTAGTTAATGCAATATGTGGGACCAATGAATATGGAGGAGGAGAAATTTTTGAATCATAAATTAAAGAATATGCCGAAGATGAATGTGCCAATATTGGGTATTTTGAATAAGCAATGGATAAATATTCTGAAGAATTCATGGCTGATATGGATAGTCACTCTTATGTAGTGTTGACTCACTCACAAATGGAGAAAGAAACATCTTCTTCCCTTGCTCGAGCTAATCATTTGGATCCTCAAATGAAAACTCTATGAAAAATAAAAACTAAAGGTGGATCATCATTTTCTTCTTCCAAGAAGAATCATGAAACCACCTCATTCAAGACTCCATATACCTCTTCAAGAAATCTCTTTCATCTTCTCTTAGCAAATCAAATTCTTCTTCCATTGATCCTAAGAATGCAAACCCTACTTATGTCAAGGATTCTATAGTTCTTGATGTTGTTACCACTTCTCCACCCTTTGACATCATTGACTATTGCAAGAAAGCCAAAATTCATATTTCTAGATATGAATACTCGAGAAATCCCAATAGCTTGATAGGATTGTACATTTTATCAAAGGAAATAGTTCAATTTCATGTTCCAAAAATGTCACTGCCAAAGATCTAACTCTTGCTCCTCATACCACTCCTCACCCTCCACCTATAGGAAGATAAAACCTTTCTATCTTACCTTGTTAGTCAATGGATATAAACTAAATACTTTCATTATCAACTTTGGTTCCTCTAACAATGTCATGCATGCAAAGGTTACTAAATTTGTTGGTATCTCTCTTACTCCTGGTATTAACATTTGCTACTCCATGGAAATGAAATAAGTACATGTTGTTGGTCAGGTCAAGGATGCTCAAGTAGAATTTTCATATTTTTCTAACAATAATTTCACATCATGTAATCCGCATATGGTATTTTGTTGAGATGAAGAATCTGTCAAGATGTTGGGGTAGATATACATATAGATTGGTCGCATTCCACCATTCTGGTCAGCAGTAAGATGAAAAATCTCCTCGCTATCAGTAAAATTAAATATAATGTTTAGAGACCACACAACCCAAGGGTGGATATCCTCTTTCAATATTCAAGACATTAAAAATTCTTCATATCTTTAGAGGAATATGTTGAGATGCCCATGTTGATGGAGGAGTATCAAGGTACCAAAAATATGGTCGGAAAGCATCATAGAGATACGATAAAACCAAAATTTGAAAGCATGTACTTCCCACTAGATGTGAGCATGAATATAGTTTCTCTATTGGGTTATAATGATATTCATGAAAATCTTGACTTGTATCAAAGTAATCATGATGTGGTGATCGGTTCGGGTCATGAATGCAAAGTGATATCAAAAAAATTCTTGTCATGTGATTTTGATGTTTCCAATCATGTTCTCAATGTTCAACATGAAGTTCCATTCAATGAGTATGATTATGAATATGAAACTTTCCCTTTCCAATGGGGAGTGGATTACTCTTTCTATGAGGGATTAATGAATGATAATATTTTTAGGCATATTTAAATTGAATATACTCAAGAAGAGGATGAATTCTTCATGGAAATGGACTCCCTAGTTCATGTTGTTCAATATTGGTAAAATGAAAATCTAGATATTTCATCCCTAACCTTGTGCTCATTGCCATTTTATGAATATAGAGAACTTCTTAATGAAGGAAAAATGGATGATTTGGTATATTATTCCTCCAAGGATGATTTCATTCAAGATGAAAAATTTCTTGACAAGGGATATATGAACAAGAGTAGTCTTGAATCTTTCAAGGTTAACTCTACTCAAGGAAAGGATGTTTTCCTCATGAAGCTATATTTTGAGACTCAAAATGACCAAGATGGAGAAGGTGATGTTTTCATTTTTTCATATCTAAGCTTGTACCCATTTTCATTTCAAGAGATTAGAGTACTATGCACATTACATCATAGAAAGAAACACATCAAGATTAAGGTGGTGTGTGTGAAAGAAGATAGTTTTAAGAAAGTGGTAAACATGTAACATGGATAGGCTTGTGATAGTATTAGAAATCATAAGACATCTACCAAGAATCAACTCATGGAAATGGTGCTCATGAAGAAGATGACGAGTGAAGGTCAAAATCACATCAAATATCATGAGCCTCAGTGTGAAAATAATAGGCTTAATGTGATAAAGAAACATCCTTGTAACATTGAAGGAAAATCAACAATTGGGATGAACTTGGGAATCGATGAGCGAGAAGGGAGTAGAGTGTTAAAGCAACAAAGGAAATGGCGACTAAGTGTGAACTGACTTACCAAATAAATCATGCTATCTTTCTTCATAAATTGGTAAAGGAGTCTATTCTAGTCATCTCATCAATGGATTTGTGGAATAAAGTGTTAGAGATCAAAAGCTTTGAGAGGGGGTGAATCACTGCAAGTTAAAAATTTTCCACTTAATTCCAATTTTAAACCCTTTAATGATGTGTAGATTTAAACTATAAGAAGTCAATCAACCAAATGTCTTGTCTGATAACTTAGAACATAGAAATTACCGTGGGAAACCCTTTCAGGAGAAAACCCACCAAAACCGTTGCTTATATTACACAAAGCAAGGACTCATAAGAATATAACACATCTTACAATATTTGTTTAGTGAGGCACCAACCTCACTAGGAGCTCCAACCCCTACACCTCTTATGATATTATGCATAACAAATGACTCTAGTAAATATTACACATCACAAGAGATTTCTTTTGGAGTCACTCACCTACAAGGAAGCTCTGACTCCCAAATTGTGATAAGCTATAACTTAGACTTGATTTATATAAATTTTGATCATCTAATTCAGAAATTGCTAATCTGATGAATTATGATCACTTTCATGGCTCGATCGTGTTCTTTCACACTCTTACGCTCATCCGATTCAATCTTGTTTGCTTAATCAATCTACCACCTTGGTAGTGTCTTCATGACCTAAAATTTCAAGATATCGATTATTGAGTATCGATTACTATGATCAAAATGTTTTTAATGCATAATCTAGCATCCCTAAGCTCATAATATCTTACTTGTTTTTTGTTGAATCCTAACAACAACATATCTTCATATAATATGTTGTAACATAAGCTAGCTAGAATCTATGATTAAAATTTCAATATTTGTCTTGTTAAATGCTAGCAACATCTAAGCTTGAAATATTATATAGTGGAAGGACCTAGATGTTGAGTAACTAAAAATATGTTTTTATTTTGCTAAGGCATACCATCGATAACTTCAATGCATATTATAGAATATTTTAGGATCATAGAATATAAACATTATGTTGTGGCATGCGTAACTACTACTAATTTGATTCTACCTTAATTTAATTTTTGAAATCCTAGTGACCCATTAAGCTTGACTAATATGTTGCGGCCATACCTAGTGTACGATAGTCTCTAAATATCTTTCTTAATTTTGCTAAATATTAACAACTGCTATGTTCCAAATATTATGTTTCGGTAGTGTCTTAGTGGCCTAAAATTTCAAAAAATTCCGTAACTATCTAGTGATCGCTAAACTACAAATATGGTATTGTGTTATACCCTAGCAGTCACTAAGCTCATAATAGATTTATTTTTTGTTATATCCTAACAACAACTAATATCCAAATAATTTATCGTAGCACAATGTAGTGGATGCTAAGCTCCAAATAATATTGTTCCAAATCAGAGTGGCCGATAAGATCATAAAATATTAATCTTTTTTTAAATCATAACCACTGCATGACTTGAAATATTAATCTCAACATTACCTAGAGCTTGCTATGCTCAAATATTTTTTGTTAGCATAGCCTATTGGCCTCTAACCTCAAAAAAACTTATGTCAAATTTTGAAATTGAAAGTGTTATACTAGCACTGCTAAGCACTAAACATAAACCTTCTATGTGTTATACAATTATACATATATTTTATTATTGTTGAGATTCAAACAGGTTTTCTTCAAAAGGAAATTATAGCCTAGCGGCCACTAAGCTACACAAAATTTTCTTGATTGATTGTATTCAGATAGGAGAAATCAAATTGAAAAGGTATAAAAGATAATAAATAAATTTTGAGTTTCCATTTGAATGCATAGAAATACATGTAGAATCATGAATTAATATATATATATATATATATAAAAGCACTCTATCTTTCACCAATAATACATGACATATTAATAATAATGTTTAAAAAGAATTATATCATCGTGACTACAAAGTTATGTGATTTTTTTCATGACTTAAAATATAAATTTAAATACATAGCGATTAAAATATTTATATTATAAAATTTACGCATATATAATATGTTTACCTTCCATTGCACAAAAATTTATCACACAATTGAAAACTTAATATGATTTTATAGTTTTAAAAAAAAATTAACCTTGAATATCTTCATGGAAATTCAACACAACAAACATATTGCTATGTTATGGAGCATGATTTTATGTGTGAAAGTGTTGAAGAATGTACACTAAAAGTAATATACACTTTCCCAATTTGTCTCATATTGGGGTTCGGGAATGTGTTCTTCTCATATGGTTGGGATTTTTGACCCATATGTTTATGGGATGGTTTTGGCCCTTGGTTTTGATACCCATGGTATTGTAAAACTGCTTAAGAATTTATTTACTCATGTGGTTTTGTGCATATGGTAGGATTGATGTAACATTGCAGATGTGTGTGAATTCAGGTGTGAATTATGTAGAGTTTGTTGAGCATAGCTCCAAATAGATTTGGGTATTGTATTAAGAGAGTGGTGGCTTGTAATAAAATCTAAGCAAGTGATTCTTAGTGGATGTAGCCCAAATTGGGTGAACCACGTTAAATATTGTCTCTTTGTGTTGTGTTCTTTTTATTTTGCACTTTTATTTCGAGATATGTAATATTTTTTGCATATTAGTTCCTATTGTTACGATTCTCATGATGGATTGTTCCACATTTTTTATCCCTTATTTCCTAACACATATAAACAATTCATAATGAAAGTATTACCTTGGGTTGTTTCTATCATCATAATAAAAGGAAGAAAAGGTAGTCGTAATGAATACCTAAACAATACTTTGAGTCTCGCAAACCATTACAATTTTAAAACTAGTGATTATGCGATAGGCCATCATTATCGGGAAAAAACAATCTGAGGGGGACATAGAATGATGGATACTTGAAAGCGTTCAAATGAAATAAAAACTAGAGCTGAAAAGGGATTAAATTTTATTTGGTTAGGGCACAACAAAATCCTTGTTTTCTTGAAGAACAAGGCGGTTTGAAAAAATGATCAGGAAGGAACTAGTAAGTTGTGCTAGGCCGCAAAGTGCATTTTGTAGGGAAAAGTAGGGATGGAATGAAGTGAAAAATATAGGAAATAGTTGAAGGCAGAGCAGTGAACAAGCCTACGGTAAAAATGTTCACATTTATTATCATATACATTTGTTATCAATACATGATTTAGATTTGAGATTATTTCATTCTTGGTGAGGTCGTTCAAACCTCCATTTTCTCCATCAAGCTCACTATCTACACTATTTTATCCACAACCCCTTTTCTTTCGTTAGTTTTTGTGTGCCCTATTTGTTCCTTCCTTTGTGTGCATCCTTTACATGATTTCTCTGCAAAAATATTATAATTCTTTTGCCTAATTGTTACCTTCTTTGAAAAACGGATGGGATTCTTGTACTTGGCCCTGAAATCTATGAATTTATTATATTATTCTATGATTTCATGAGCTTCTTTTCTACTGAAGACCAAAAACAAAAAACCCTTAAAAACTAGTTCTTTGGGGTATTTAATAATTTTTTCGGCACATTCCACATTAGAAATTTTGAAAATATAAAAAGTGTGGGATATGCAAATTTAATAATTAGAGTTCCCAAAAATTAAAGCGAAAGAGCAGGGGAAATTTATAGTATATTCAAATATCAAATTCTCTCAAATGGGGACAATTCATAATTCAAAGTTTGAATTTACCACTCATTAAGAAAAGGTGCGGGATATCAAAAAAATAAATAATATTGAAAACAATTCCTTTAGTTCTGTTTTTTGGCTATAGCTTAAAATAGTAAAAAATGTAATCAAACCTATAATATCATAATAAATACGAAGAAATAAATTGTATAAATGTATAGGCACATTTTTTTAATTTATGTTTATCATAATTGACCTAAATAATGTTAGATGTAGAGCACTAATGAAATATAATTTTGTAATTACTTTGTGCCACGTGGAAAGTTTTAACTTGATAGTTAGAAAACATTATAATTGACACATTTATCACAAAAGTAATATATCTTATCGACCACGGACCCCATTATTGTGATTTGTTTCTCACACCTTTGTGCTGAAAATATGAACAATTAACTTGTAATTTCCTTTATGCTAGTCCATTCAATTGGTGTAAATTACCAACAAGTAACATTAAAAACTATCCATTTATATCTGGACTTAAGTTCTATCTCTCTCTAAAAAATATATTATCAAACATTCCTTTCATGTTATCTATGCAATTTGGATGGTTTTCAAACAATGGATAATCCTTCCAAAATATGTTGCATGTTAATTGTCAAGAACAATTTTGCATAGTTTCTATTATTAATGATGTGATCCAAAAAATACGAATTACAGTAACCAGTTGAAGGTTAGATATCATGTCTAGTCAAAGCCTAGTGGTCATTTAACCATTACATTGATTACTCTCTAATGATAAAAAGTAATGTACTATAGAGATTGGTGATCGCAAAGGCTAATACTTACATTCATTATCATACTGATTTGAATTTTTACTCCATATGTGATGTAATTATTAATTTAAAATGTTCCTTTCATGTTATCTACACAATGTAGATGGTTATTAGATAATGGACAATCCTTCCAAAATATTTTACGCATTAATTTTCAAGAATTATTTTGCATAGTTTCAACTATTAATGATGTCATCCAAAAAAATATGAATTACTGATAACAAGTTGAAGGTTGGATAATATTCTGGTCGAATCCTACGAGACTTTAACCATTACATTGATTACTCTCCATTGATAAAAAGTAATTTACAATAAGTATTGGTGATAAAAATGCTAATACATACATTCATTATCATACAATAAGAACAAAAATTACTCGTGTGTGAAGTAATTATTAAAATATTCTACTCTAATTATAGGTAAGATGTCTTCCATTATTCCTACTCCATTCTCCATAATTTCATTTATTGATTGATCCAGGAGGACATTTATGGATGTTGATATTTCCTATATCTCCTAAACCACAAAATAGTTGTAGAAAATTTATTTATCTTTCCCTTGATATGTGGAACACAAAAATAGACTCTGTATGCTCAAGATATAGATTTAATCAAATTTTGGCGCAATTTGGACTTGATAGAGTCAACTTGGCAATATGATAACGACACATGCAAACATGGATGATCTATGAATCATCTATAGTCATCACCATTTCATAGATCTCGTCAATACCTTTCCATTTCATTTTGAACGGACCAAATCCGAGTTTTTATGCAAAAGTTACGACTAGTCAAAGTTTGGTCAATTTGGTGGGTCGACAAGCGGAGATGGACAAATGATGCCTTGACACATGACATAGCTTCATTTGAGCATGTATATTTTAATATTTAGGAACGTGGATTTTTAAAAAAATTATGGTTTTCCCACATAAAATATTTTAGAATATTTTAAAAGAAAAAATGCCCACGTGGAATGTGGAATGGGTGGTTAAAGCCTAATAAAAGGCTAGCATATATTTATACCCACTAAATGTGGGATAATATAAAAATATCTGCCCACATTATAATGCCATGACCCATGTGGAAACTAGGTCGGTGGCTAAACAATGCTATTTTTAACCCATGCAAATGTATATATGCCATGTGGGGTTGAAAAATGTAGCCAAGCAAAATAAAGGTTTAAATGGGCTTCAAACTCATAACCACCACCTAACTAAAACTATCTCTCACCATCATATCATTATGGCTCGTTATGTATAAATTCAATCCCATAGTTTTTGTAATACACAAGTCTACTCATTACCTGCACAACCGATAGGCCATAAAGGGAGATTTCACATATCACCCTTTTTAAAGGTGTTGAGGGTTAGCACACTTTGGTTGTACAGAATAACATATCGAGATCTAAGCATACATGCAAATAAAAGTGGATATTCTACTAGAAAAATTATACAAAACAAGAGACATAAATCAACACCAGATTTAATGTGGTTCACCCAGTGTGGGCTATGTCCACCAAGAAACAAGCCAATCTATTATCCAAAGCTTTGACAAGATATACAATGAAGATTTACAATCTTCTACACTTCTCAGATGTTCAGTACTATCTTCCTTCAAGCTTTTTGTTCTTCACCAAGAATTCTCTCTCACATAATTATCTTGTAATTATAATCAATCCTCTCATTCTAAACCCTATCTTTATGCTTTAAATAGTTGTTTAAGACTTTAGGGCACTTAGCCATGCAATTACATTCATTAAATCTATTCTAATGCTAAAAATAGAAATAAATCCCGAGAGTTAATTAAAACTCATCACACAGGTAACCGATGTCGATTACGCCTAACTATCGTTGGTTCCAAATTGCCACTGAATGATGTCGATCACACCTAACCGATGCGTTCTTTGTTAACTTCCAGTGAAGTTCTATTTGCATACTAAAACATGAGTAATTTAGCTCCATACTCAACAATCTCCCACTTGGAGATTAATTACTGCACACTATACCTGTACAGTTCCATTCTTGGATCATCCTTAGCTTTGTTTCTTCCTCCTTGAGCCTCAAACTCGAAGACCAACAGAAGTGGAGTGTAGCTCCAACTTCTCCTTTTTGCTAATGGCTTTGTTAGCATATCCTGCAGGGTTCTTGCTCATATGAATATTTTCAGATTCAACTGTCCATCCTCTAATACCTGTCGTATGAAGTGATACCTCAACTGAATGTGTTTCATTCTAGAATGAAACGCTGAGTTCTTTACCAAATGAATTGCACTCTGACTATCACTGAACAACTTGCAATCATCCTACTCCTTTCCTAACTCCTCCATGAACCTACTCATCCATATCATCTCCTTGCTAGCCTCTGTAGCTACAACATACTCTTCCTCTGTAGTAGACAAAGCCACTGACCTTCTGTAATCTTAAAATCTAGCTAATTGTCATTCTACCTCTTTGTGAAAATATATCCGGTAGTGCTCATCCTACCATCCAGATCTCAGCCATATCCGAATCAACATAGCCATGTAATGAAATATCTGAACCTCCATAGCATAACTACATGCTAGATGTCCCTTTCAAATACGAGTATCCATTGGACTGCTTTCAATGCTCTTTACTGGATTAGCCATATATCTACTCACAACTCCCTTTGCTGTGAAATGTACGGTCTTGTACAAACCATATCATACATGAGACTTCCAACTACTAAAGAATATGACACTCATGTCATGTATTTGACCTCCTCTTATGATGAAGGACACTAATCTTTACTCAATTTGAAGTTTCAAGCCATAGGTGTGCTAACGAGGTTTTGCATTACGTATATTGAGCCTTTCTAACACCTTGTAGATATAATCCTCTGAGACAAATTCAATTTCTTTTTTTCTTGTCTCTATGTATTTGCATGCCAAGGATTCTTTTTGCAGCTCCCAAATCCTTCATTGCAAACATGTGAGCTAGCTTTCTCTTAAGCTCACCAATGTCCTTCATACTAGATCCGCTAATAAGCATATCATCCACATACTGATAACAAAATAATATAGCTCTCATTTTCAAGCTTCTTAAAATAAACACAATGGTTAGATTCACATCTCAAGTAACCATGCTCATGCATAAAAATATCAAACCTCATGTACCATTGCCTTGGAGCTTGCTTGAGCCCATATAGGCTCTTTTTCAACATGCACACTAATTTCTCCTTACCCTTGACTTCATACCCAAGTGGCTATTTGTATATAAATCTCTTCATCCAAATCACCATGAAGGAAAGTCATATTCACATCTAGTTGCTCTAAATGCAAATATTCTACTACAACTAAACTCAATACAATATGAATAGAAGTCATCTTAACAATAGGAGAAAATATTTCACCAAAGTCAATACCTGCCTTTTGTGTAAATCCCTTTACTACAAGCCTTGCCTTGTACCTTTTCTATCCACCCTCTTCTTCCTTAATTTGTAAACCCACTTGTTCTACAATGTTCTCTTTCCTGCTAGCAATTTAACCAAATCCCAAGTCTGGTTCTTGTTCCAAAGAGTTCATCTCCTCATCCATGCCATGCTCCCACTGAACGTGAGTTTTATCCTACATTGCTTCTTCAAATCTTTCTAGTTCACCACTATCAGTCAATAATAGATAAAATAGAGAAGGTGAAAATATTTTTGGAAGTTTACTTACCCTTTGTGACCTTCTCACAGGAGTTTGGGGTACCGGAGGCTCAATCTGGACCTCCTGGACATTAGTATCAACTTCTAATAGTGACCAATGTCGGTCACCTCTAACCATCACCGGTTCCCCTTGATAACAAATTCTGGTCCATCGATCGATGATCGGCCGTGGCCTAACCAACCATAAATTCTTGACCACGATTCTGTGTGTATTTCTGAAGGTGTTTCTTTAAAACCCGAGAGTTCATTTTCATCAATAAACTTCTCAATTTTCTCATCCTTGGGTACCAAAATTTGATCCCTGTACATTCTCTTTTCATTCCATTCAACATCACGACTCCTAACAATTTTAGAATTCTCTAAATCCCAAAAATGAAAACCGAAATCACCAGATCCATAACCAATGAAAGTGCACCTCTTGGATTTTACATCCAACTTTTTTCTATTTTCTTTATCAACATGCACAAAAGCTTCATGAACCAAAAATTTAAGAAAAGAAAGATCTACCTCTTTTTTGGTCCATGCTTCCTCTGGTATTCCTCCATCTAGTGAACTTGAAGGGCCATGGTTAATCAAATAAACCACTGTATCAACTACTTCTACCCAAAACTGCAAGGGCAATCCAGAATGTATCCTCATACTTCTAGCATGTTCCATGATTTTCTTGTTCATTCTCTCTGTAACACCATTCTCTGTGGTGTTCTTGGAACCATTATTTCTCTACGTATCTCATTCACTGAACAATAATCATTGAAATTCTTACTACAGTATTCACCACCATTGTCAGATCTAAGGCACTTTAACTTAGAATTTGATTCATTCTCAACAAGGGCTTTCCATCTTTTAAAAGTTTCAAAAACATCATATTTATGTTTAATACAATAAACCCATACCTTTCTTGTAGCATCATCAATGAAAGTAACATAATATTGGGATCCACCATGAGAAGCTACTGACGATTTGGTCCCCACACATCTTAGTGTACAAGCTCCAATTTATGCTCCTTCTTAGTTGCCCCAACTTTAATAAATCTCACTCTCTTTTGCTTTCCAAAGATACAATGCTCACGAAATCAAGATCTAAATCTTTCAAATCGATAACTTACCCTTATCCTTTAAGATATGTATTCCTTTTTGACTCATATGACCTAGCCAATTATGCCACATGCATGCATCTGAATCTGAAGTAGATAATGTAGAAAAGGAATCGATGTCTAGGTAGATAAATATAACGTTCCTACCTTCTTACCTCTTGCCACAACAAAAGCACCCTTGGTGACTTTCCAAGAGTCTCCTATAAAAGTAACCATGTAACTAGATTCACCTAATTTCCCTTACGAAATAAGATTCCTCCTAAGGCTTGGCACATGCCTCACATCTTTCAATACCCATGTATTTCCATTCTGAAATTTTAGATGAACTTCCCCTTTACCAATAATACTGCAAGGTTCATCATCACCCAAATAAACATGCCCAAAATTTCTCTAGACATAATTTCTGAAATAACCCTTATTAGGGGTTACATGGAAAGAAGCTCTTGAATCTAAAACCCATGATTCAATTTTACTATCTAAAGAAAGAATAAGAGCATCTTGCATTACCTATGATGCAACAAGATTCACCTCTTTACCTTTTTCTGGTTGTTGGTTCTCTTTATTCTTTGACCAATAATATTTCTTTGCATGTCATTTCTTTCCACATTTCAACAAGTAATTCCCTTAGTTCTGGATTTAGATCTGCTATCCCTTGAATTTGATTTCCCATTACTCTTACTCTTGGATCTCTCCTTCTTCTTGCCCCTGCTTTCTACATTCAAAGAATTTCCAGATGATGTTTCCTCTATAATTTTCCTACGAATTTCTTCATTCAAGATTATACTAACCACATCATCAAACTTCAAAATATTATTAGCAGATGTTGTATTACTAATAACCATTACCAAGTTGTCCCAACTATCAAGCAAAGAACATAAGAATAAAAGTTCTTTTACTTCATCATCAAACGGTATTGAAACTGATTTTAACTGATTTACAATAGATCAGAAATCATTAAAATGACTAGAGGTAGATTCACCTTCATACATCTTAGAACTAAAAATTTTCTTCATCAAATAAACTTTATTTGAAGCACTAGGTTTTTCATATAAATTAGCAAGAGATTTCATTAAGTCTATTGTAGAAGTTGCTTCTATAATATTGGAAGCCACGGATGTTGTTAGGCTCAATCTTATAGATCCCAAAGCCTTTCTGTCAAGAATCTTCCATTCTTCATCAATCATCTTTGTAGGTCTATACTTTTCATCCAACGGTAAGTACAAATCTCTCAAATACAGATAATCCTCAATCTGCATCTTCCATAATTGATAATTTCGGTCGTCAAACTTCTCTACCTTGTATTTATTATCTTTTGTCATTGCTATAGCTCCCACTCAATCAGAAAACCCTCTGTGAGTAAATATTTCAACACACAAAACCCTCAAACAAACCTACGATACCAATTGTTAAGGTTAGCTTTTTGGTTCGTAAACAATATATCAGATCTAAGCATACATGCAAATAAAAGAGGATATTCTACCAAAAGAATTATATAAAACAAGAGACATAAATCAACACCATATTTAACGTGGTTCACCCAGTGTGGGCTATGTCCACCAAGAAACAAGCCAATCTATTATTCAAAGCTTTGACAAGATATATAATGAAGATTTACAATCTTTTACACTTCTCAGATGTTCAGTACTATCTTCCTTGAGATTTTTGATTCTTCACCAAGAATTCTTTCTCACATAATTATCTTATAATTATAATCAATCCTCTCATTTGAAACCATAGATTTATGCTTTAAATAGTCATTTAAGACTTTAGGGCACTTAGCCATGTAATTACATTCATTAAATCTATTCCAATGCTAAAAATAGAAATAAATCACAAGAGTTAATTAAAACTCATCATACGAGTAACCGATGTCGGTTACGCTCCAACGTCTTTGGTTCCAACTTGCCCTAACGATTCCGGTCACACCCTAGCGATGTCGAGTTCTTTGTCAACTTCCACAAGTTCTATGTGCATGCTAAAACATGAGTAATTTAGCTCCATACTCAACGAAGGAATTAGAGGCAAAATCAGATTTTGGTGTAAAAAAGAAAAATGCACAAAATTTCCCGCACTCCTAATGGTGGTATTATATTCCTAATTTGGATGCATTTAGACATTGCTTTAATAGATGAAAATCACATCAATGTTCAATGACCACTTAAAGGCTTCGTTAAGTGTGTCACTTGTCTAAGGAAGATTATTTGAAGCGTATACTTACGATGGTCACTATTAGCGAAGTTTCTACTTCTCAAACATAATTAGAGTAGCTTTTCTTCATATTTTTAGTTTAGATTATTCTACTAGATATTGATCATATGTATTTATTTGGTTCAGATTCATGTGTAATCGGTTGTGTATGTGATCATAAAGGTGGAATCCCTATACCACTATCACAAGGGTGGAATCCCTATACGACTATCACATGGGTGGAATCCCTATACATCTATCATATGGGTACTCAGATAGATATGTTCCCTGGTATCCACATTTAGATCCATGGTTTCATTATCTTTGTACTGAATTCTGACTTAGAAGTATTAATGAATCAGTTCATATGAACCTGGAGACGTAGGCATTACCAAACTCGGTTATAAATTTATTTGCAGTGTATATGTGCTTTACTTTACATTACATTTTCCATTTGAATTTGATAGCATCT
The DNA here is from genome assembly GCA_018340775.1 of Taxus wallichiana var. yunnanensis. NCBI lineage: Eukaryota > Viridiplantae > Streptophyta > Pinopsida > Cupressales > Taxaceae > Taxus > Taxus wallichiana. The sequence goes on from CM031242.1 coordinate 927,576,355, forward strand.
GTGGAGTGTAAAATATTACAGTACCTATAGGGATCCATGACGAGTTAGAAATATTTTACCCCATTTACGGATCATTGAAGGTGTTAAGTGTTCGAAGAAAAGAGAAGAGGAATGGTTTGCTAAAATCCATAACCCCGATAACTACTTATGCAAACTTTGTGGTTGTTTTTGTTATAGATGACTAACATGAGGAATTTAGTATGGTTATATCACAGTTGTTCATTCGAGTACAATGCATGTTTAGGTAGATCGTATTGATTATGAAAATAATAATTTTATTATTATGGATATGGAGTTGGATGTTTCCTTATTCAAGAAACGGGATTGAAGTTCTCGGAGAAGACAAAGAAAAATGTTTTTATTCAATAAATGGTTTGGATTTGAGGTTGTTAGTAGATAATGACAAAATTGGTTGTTCAAATGCGGAAGATATTCATATTGTCATGCTTGCAATACAATTAAAATTGGATAAATATGATAAAACCTATTTTGTTTGTCATTTTTAATTGAAAAGGTTCACTTTTACCTCTAATAATGCCAATTTGTTTACTATCTTGAGGCAAACATATTTGGCTAAGCGGAGATCGATCCATCTAGATCAACATTATAGGGGTTGAAAAAGAATACTAAATCAACTACATTCTGAAGAAAGAAAGCTGTTATTTTCATGAAAACATAACCTTTAACTAATCAATAGTTTGATTAATTTTCGTTCAATGGTGAAGTGTTTTCAATTTATGTTTCAAGGTTCCATATAATGCCTCCAAATTATCGGTATCATTCTATAGATGATGAGAATGTTGACCTTCTTGTCCACTCCATTTTGATAAATGGCATTCCTACACAAAGGGATGCAATTCTTATTCCCTTATTACATTGTACGTATAAATATTTGGATCTCCAAGATCCGAAAGATATGGAAAGGGATTGCATTAAATTTTATATACTTGATGACCAATATACAATATTTGAACAAAAAGTATTTTGGGCTTAGATACATACAAATATTTACATGAGAGGCTGATTTGGAAAAGGGCTCACATTTTTTCTACGAAAGCAACTAACAAAGCCAATATTAATATTTTCAAACAACATAATGAAGTGAACAAAACTTGGATAGACACCAAGTTTATTGATTTTCTTGTACAAAGCTAGATTTGTGTGGAAATATCTTGGATGTCCTCAACGTCTCAGGTTGACAAAAAAACAAAATAGAAGAGTGGAAGGTAATGTATTTTAATTTAATTGCATTTTTATTAACATTTACTTTCCTTATATAAAAATATAAAACATATGATTGTCCTTTGAATGCTAGAACATTGAGAATAAATGCCTCTTGATTTTCAAAGTGGACAAAACTGAAAATCTATATGAAAAATGGACTTTTCTATTATTACGGATGATATATGAACTAAATGGACTACAACGTTTTAATTTTTTATATCGGTGACCTTTCTTATTCACCTATTAAATATAATTAGGATAACATTTAGCCAAATTCATTGGCAAGATTCATAGTCAATTCATTCAAGGTTGTTAGAGGAATGAACAATGAATAACTATCAGTACTAGCTAGATAAAGTACAATCAAGGGATGTTTGGTTAACTAGCCATGTTCGGGAAAGAGTAATAACATAGATGCCTTATTCTTATTTCTAGAGAATAAAAGGAGACATAGAAATGAGAGAAGAATATCTATAATATTTTACAGAAAAACATCCATATAATAATCTATTGACATCCTACAGTGAATCCAATGTGATTGAAAAAATTTAATTGTATAAATCACACTACCGCTAGTTTTCTGTATTATTGGGTGAAGAGAGAAAAGGAAAGAGAAAATTGGATTCCCAAATCGGGGAAAAAAGCAAAAAAAAAAGGACTAGGTGGCGAAAAGAAGTTCTTCCGTCGAGGCTCGGACATAATATTAGACAACTATGTGATGTCAATGTAAGAAAATATACCACAAGGATGTAGGACATAGAATATTTTAGTTATCAACGTTCATACACGTTATAGCTTTCGTCAATTCTATAAGCTATTCATATCACCAATCCTTTTTCACCGTATAATGTGTTATTGTTGATTTTTGTACTTTTTCTACCGATATTTCTTATACGATAGTAATGGATCTACTACATTTATTGGAGATAGTGTGTTGGATTGTATTATTATTATTCTCATACTAATTGAATATTCAAAAATGTTGAGAGAAACAATAAAAATACATGGAAAAGGTTAAATACATTAGAGAATCAATTGCGGATGGATGTTATAAACTATATGACAGCGTGATGGGAAGTTTAAAATTTTGTGTCTTATGTACATGATAAATAGATTGTAGAAGCGTGACAATGATAACAATGATGAAAGAGAAGAATTCACTAGGGATTGGATGGAAAAAATACCACAAAAATTGATAACTGCAAGTGAAATTTTCCTAAAAGGAAACAAACATCATTTTCCTTACGAGCGATCATATGAGTTATGGGATGAGATGTTCACTCGATGTTGTTCCCAAAATTCTTTAGTATTAGTGCTTTACGGTGGTAGTGTCGCATTGCGTGCATTAGTTGAATCCAATCTATCTGTTGTTTTTATTATTGAGACACATAGTCAATAAGTTTTTGAAACATTATTATTCTCTTATAAAGAAAGGTTTGTATTGGAATACAACTCGAACATGTGATTATGTTAAATGTATTTCAACTAAAAGAAGTTACTTACACATTTCTTATCTACACAGAAAACCAAAGAAAAATAGGAGTTGATGTACAAACCTCACAAATTTACTCTTAAAAACCAATTTGACGTGGTGATTGGCCTTCAATAATTTTATAAATATATTTAATGAACTCTTCTTTCAATTTCCCTTTTTTATATTTTTGACAATACTCTATATTCACCATCTACGATGATAGATGAGGATAACTTGGCCACATCGTGCATGAATATGGAATCAAATATTGGTATCTTAGCCATGCGTATTTATAAATAAAAACCATTACTAAGCCCCAAAAATTTATAAGATGATTAATGGTTTATGCAGACAACCAACAACCGGAGAAAGTAATAGTGGAGTGCGTGGTGGTAACCAACATGAATATGCAGTCAAAACCAAGTATGTTAGCCATGCGTATTTTTAAACAAAACCATTTATAAAGCTCAAAACGTTATGGAAAATGATATCAAAAATTCTAGAAGAGGCTGTTTTCACTTGAAGGAATTACCAAATAACTTATTTCAAAATTTCATGGTGGCATCCAATGCTACATAGTTTGTAGTTACCAAGTTGTTGGTTTTCTACATAAACCATTAGTATCGATATAATGATACAGACATTAGTATCGATGCTTAGTCAACCAATGATGGCATAGCCAAATGGTCGCTAATCCACATCAATATCTCATAATTGTTATCTGTCAATGGGTGGTTCAATGGATATAAATGAACCCTAGTAGCCACTAAAATTCATTCAAAAGACAAAACAATTTGATTTGTACTTACCATATTACCATGGAGAGCAGTATACTTTTCAATTATGCTTTCATTTTCCATAACATGAAATCAATTATGAATTGATTAATTTTGTTTGCAATACATCTTGCATCAAAAAAACTAGTAGCGAGTAAGGTCTATGCACGATCAATCATGAAGCACATTCAGTAAGTGGTAGCTTCCTAAAGTGCTGATATTGAATTTACCATTTTACCATGTAGATCACTATGTTTTTTCAAATACACTTTCATTTTCCATAGCAATAGCTATATTATGAATATATTAATGTTTTTTTGAAATAGATCTTGCATCAAAGGATCCATCGTGGGTAAAGAAGATGCAATCCTACATGTAAGGCTCATTGGTAAGTGGTAGCCGCAAGCTAAAATGTTGATTATTTCCATTGGTTAAAATTGATATGAGACCAATTAAAAAATTATTTACTTCTCTACAGTTAGCCACAAGAATTACTTGCTTATTTTAGATTTGGAGGGCTTGTTGTATGATAAAACCAATCAACCACTAGGGATATGTCATTCAAGTTCGAAAGGATACTATCGATATGCGAGGTGGTGCGAAAGAGTTTATAAAGTCATTAAAAAAAAATTGAAATGGGATTTTGGTCAAATAAAATCACTTCTACTAATGTTGAAAATATGACAAAGGCCTTCAATAAAACATTATCAACTAAATTGAATATACCTACAAAAATAACATTGCAATATAGTTGATGGAATCACACTAAATGATCTAGAAAAACTTTGGATTAGAAATGATGTTCCCTACGGTTCTAAAGACACAATGTGTATTACATTAGGTGAAAAGAGGAACCCTCATGAAAAAATTATGGTTGGGATGAAAAGCGAGGATGCATCTTGTTCAAATTATATGTGGTTGATGACTGATTTGTACAAATACTTGTCACTTATAGTGTCTATGGGATTTAATGTAGTAGAAAACATCAAATATTTGGAGCAAGTAAATACTAAATAAAAATTTAGCATTTCAAAATGTTATTATGATCATACAACTTAACAATGTAAATAAAATACATTCATATATTTTTATGATGGTTTTTCTTGAACTATTTGTATCGAGATTTAACAAATATAAATTGGGAGTATTTATATTTTCTGTATTATAAATTCGAGTGTGAGTGTATAAGTTGCGAATGTGAATTAACAAAGAAACTTTATTATAGAAAATATTTGATTAGTTCTTATTAATAAAATATGTATTCCTAAATTAATTCTAAAGCGAGGCTTAAATACTAGTTTTTGCTTCGATAATAGAAAATGAATACCACTTTCCAATGCAATGAAATAACTACAATATGGTATGTAAAGACTTGCTTTATCTTTGAAACAATACATTTTATTCATATAAATTCTATAAAACAAAATATTCCTAGTCTAAAAATAAGAAATGATTAATGCCCTTTGATTTTTTACCTTCTTCACCACTACTGCAACCATTTGATATGATATTATGAGTAATTCCATGTACCTTATGATATGATATCATAACATATATTGGTTGATGGAGATCTTTGACATGTGTCACGCATCCCCTTAGTTAGTTATATGGGGACACATAGGAATTATTTATATTAGGTAATGAGTTGGCCTACATTGGGATTAGGTGTTACAAATCTATTAAGAGTAATGCATGTCTATATAATGGGGGTGAGTATCATTATGAGATGGGATGTGATTCATGATTTGATAAAATATTTGCATATAATAAACAAATAATTTGAAGTAGATAACACAACACAAGATAAATGAGAGGGCCAAGATGCCCAAGTATTCAATATAAGTAGAATTATACCCTTAAGTTAAGGAAACACCATATAAGGCTCCTTAAGGAAGGAGTAACTCCACATTATATCTCTACTAAGTATAATAATCAAATCATACATTACTCACCCCCTTATATAGATACATGCATTACTCTTAATAGATGGGTAACACCTAATCCCAATGTAGGTCGACTGATTACCCAATATAACTAACTCCTATGTGACCCCATATAACTAAGGGGATGTGTGCCACATGTTGGCATCTCTATCAACCCATACAAATTATAATATCATATCCCAAGGGACATAGCATTTCCTCCCTCTTTGACATGTTTCGTCCTGAAACATAAGAAGAATTCACATAATGAGTGTGCTTTAAATTATTGCACACTTATTGTCATGCGTGATCATCAAGCCACCCATATGATATCCTAGTGGGTGATGCTACTCCAAACCTGATTCGTATTCCCTTGCACTCCTCTGATTCCATCCTTGTACATATGTGTTCCTCCTTGACATCCATGCATATCCATAATAATTATTCCTATGATTCCATGTCATATAATTGTTGTTCCATTTATTACTGTGTATATCCATGATTATTTCTCCTCTAATTACATGTATATCTACATATATTTATGCCCTCATGTGTCTTAGCATGACCACATGATGTTTCCCTCTCATGATGATGTGGGTGTCTATATGGTGCAACCTTATTATCCTCAACCTTATCAACATTTTCCTCCTTTTCCTCAAGATTATTTTCGTCTTCCACCTTGTTTTCTATTTCTTTTTTCTTTTGAGTAGGGGAATTATTGGTGAATTTTTCATACTCTCCTTTTGAATCCTCCTTATTCCCTTCTTTACAATCTTCAAATTCATCTTTATGCTACATTTTTATATTACTTTTTTCCTTGCTAAGTGTGATATATTACAATGTAATTTTCTTTCTCTTGTACTATAATTTCATGAATTTATTTTGCACATTAATATTAAGCTGTTCCCAAGGACTCTAACCAAGGATATCCAACAACAATAGCCATACCATCACTATCTAAAGCATAAAAACTAAATGTAAAACATATTACTAGGAAGCCATAACAATGTTAGGACCATATTTCCTAGTCTCATGCCTAGAACCATCATTGAGTCGATTGTACAAAATAAGCATAACAACATGGGAATGACTAAGAACACATAGGGGTTATCAATCACCTAGTAAATATTTCTTGTTTAGTTCTAAATGGGAGTCAACTAGCCTATGGCTTAGTGACCTTCTATTCATTGATAATTCCTTCTATGATAAACCCATGGATGCTTTCAAAAGTACCTTCAAAAGATAGGGGTAGTCATCAATCCTAGTGAAGGGAGTGATGTGATTTCCAAACAACTTGAAATGCAAACAAATTTAGAGGTCATAACATGAATTTACAAATATCTCTATCATTATAAATGGAATCCAAGTAATGATGTCTCCATGTATCCAAAGATCGAGGACTACTAGGGTTTGTGGTAGGATTGGACATTCAAGAATCATCGAGTGTCTGAATCAAAATGTCATTGCATCTAGAGAAACATTCTCAAACATTAGATTAATGCATCTTGGAAAATAAAATTGAACCTCAGAAATCCTCTCAAATTGTCAGTCTAGGTCTGGTCTAGGTTGTGTTCCTAGTCTGTTTCTATTTCAAGTTCTAGTTCTAGTTGTGGTCATCAAATATGGAAGTTTTAGGAAAGGAATCCACACTTGAATAATTATTCCCATTTAGATTGTTGGAAATGCTAATGGCAGTGGCAATTCCTATGGAATTCAGTTGGTGGAAGGTGGGGTTGTGCCCTATTTGTTTTTTTTTCTCATGGCGTCATTGGTAGCCTTTCTAGTATTATCGGAGAGAAATCCCCATGCTTGTGTGATAAGTTTAAAATATCCCTCGATTCCTGGGAACTTGTTTATTAGGATGTAATAACAAGGCTAGTTTTAGCTGGTATTAATAGAAAAAGAAAATTATTTGGATTGGAATTACTTATGAAATGCATTCCTTCACTTCTAGCTTATCATTTTAAATGCGATCCATCTTTCCAAGTTCTCCATATTTGCCAAATTTGGGTTGAATTGACATTCTGGACCTCTAAAAGCATGAGGAGAATGGAAATTTTAATTCCCCCAACCTTTCTTGAAGAAAATTTAAACGAAATGAGATTTGGAATTTAATTGTCCTACCACATATTTACTTATTTGTGATTAATTGTTATTAGTTGGATTTATTTTCCATTATTATGATAAGTGGGTTTTGAGATTACCAGATCAACATCGGGTTTATTCACGAGAATACAATTATTATTGTGGAACGGTTTATGCAAATCCTTAAAGCCTCCCATAATTATGAATACCTCTCCTAGGAAACCCCATACAAGTTGATATATGTTAACCAAACTTGTCATACCTCCTTGAGATTGAGAAGGATGTTTAGAGATGCTTTTAGCTTGTATTCACGAGAATACAATTATTATTGTGGAGCAGTTGATGCGACTCCTTTGACCTCCCATAATTATGAATACCTCTCCTAGGAAACCCCATACAAGTTGATATATGTTAACCAAAATTTTCATACCTCCTTGAGATTGAGAAGGATGTTTAGGGATGCTTTTAGCTTGTTTGAATAGTTTTTAGTGTAGAAAAACCAATAAGTGACCGATAAACCTTTCTCTTGTGTAATGTAAGGGTGATTTTGGTAAAGCAAGTGAGAGGAGTATTTAGATGAATGTTGAGCAACTAGATGAGTGAAATAGGTGGTTTAGTTGTCTGAGAACATGATGGAATCCTAAAACTCCTACAAATATCAATAACCAATCAATAACACATCTAAAAATCCTACAAATATCAATAACCAATCCAAAAGGCCCCAAAACCTAAACAACTCTTATATTATTTCACAAAAATATCAATTGTATAATTTAAACCCTAAAAGCTTGAAGGTTGAATGCTAAAATCTTGAAAAATACCTATGTACTGACCAAATTAGAATCTGAAAAACTATCTTCTAAACCATGACAGATGGAGTTGTGAGACTAGTTCCATAAGGTGCAGAGTGACCCTAACATCTTATATTTACTAAAATAAATTTAAAGTATAAGAAATAATAAAATATAAATAATAATAAAAGAAAAACTTATACTTAAACATTTATTTTTGTACATAGAAGCATGCCTCAACCACATATATTGCATAGAACATAGGAACATGAGCGTGCTATAATACGCTCATATTATAATGCGCTCGTATTTTAGGTTTGGTAACAACCAAACCTAATAAATTATAACGTTCTTGCACTTTAACCAAACACACTCGTATTTTGCTTAAAATCATATTTGTGTCCACTTGCACATACTCTTCCATGGCAGTAGGTTCTTGTGGTTGAAGAATGAATGATGGGGAGAAAAATTACAATTTTAACAAGCTCCTTCTTATCAAAACATTCTTTGAGTCTGATAAGAAATCAAACTATCCTATTGTAGCAAGGTCTCTCCCTCTTGCATGGTGATCTTAAAATCTTCATTATTTTGACAATATGAAGCTTCATCTTCAAACATGAAGCTAGTGAGTTCAGGATCTTCAAAAAAATCAGACTTTTGGAGAGGTTGAATGGGAGATGGATCTGTAGTCTCTTGTGCAAACCGGCTCATGATTCGGTGCCTCGAACATGCCTGGAGTCACCTCCATATGCTCCTCTTTAACTGGACTTGGAGCTTATTGTTCTTATTCCTTCATGACTGATTGTGCAGCTTGGATTAGATCAAAATCCCCTTAAGACAATGTGCCATTATGGACACCGCATTGAGATCAAATAGATTTCGATCTTCTCCTTCTTGTTCTTGTTCTTGTTACGCTACAAACTCGGCCTTAGCCTCTACTCGGATCTTCAACTTTGACCTCCTCTATTAGCTTGACCATCAAGGGGATCTTTGTAAACCAAAAATGATAGCCTAATGCTTCAGATCTTATATCATTTCTTCTCTGTTGGCTTCCTCTTCTTGTTGTTCTCCTTGGACCGGATTCTTGATTCTCTTCCCCACGTGGACTTGGGAAGGCAAGAGGAGTGGTAGCTTGGGGTTTAATCAGTTTTACTATTGTTTGTGGTGGTGAGGGAAGTGGGCCTTCTTGTTTGTTTGGAGGGAATGACTTCTTGGGAGGGAAAATGGTAGAGGAACTGAGGTGGGATGGAATATAAAGAGATGGAGAAGGGAAATCAACACTTGGGTAAGCAAGTGAGGGGATTGACTCTTGACACTGCTGAAATGATAAAGTTTGAGAAAGAGAAAATGAAGGACATGGAGCTAGTGATTGACTTACCCATTGACAAGGTTGTCTCTCACTTTTTCATATGCCTCAATATCCTCAATCCATTGTGTAAGTTGAGGAAGCACTTCAACCATGAAGTCAAGCTTCTCCGAGGGCTGTAATGTCTTGGAAAAGGGCCTCCCCATGGAAAAGGTGCCCTGAAACCAAACTTGAATGCCTTCATCTATGTTTTACCCTTGGATTACACCATGCTTGCCTCCATTCTTTGAATCTTCTCCAACATATCAGAATCTTCCATGTAGAATCACAAGATTATGTGCATACCCTTGTTCTTGATAAGCTCCATAGCCAAACTGGTTTTGACCCTACTCATATGGGTAGGCATAATGGTCTTGGATCTGGTCATAATGCTGATTTGGAGGAGTCATGATATATATTGGAGGTGGATTACACTGCTGTAGGTGTGAATTCCATGAGGGGAATGAAGTCATGATTGCACAACTTCATGAAATGGAAGAAAATGAAAGATGTGGAAAGAAAGATGAATGAAGATGGGTGGAAATGGATGGAAAAGGTCTACAACTTTAGAGATGGGGTTGTTGACCAGATGGAGTCACCATATGTGTTTTGCATGTGCCTCAAAAGATTGAATCTTAACAGAACACACCAACCTGCTAAGATGAAGTGGTAAGGTGCTTGCACACATCCCACTTTGGGTGTCATAAAAATTTTAGTGTAGAATCATAGCACCATGAATGTCCTAAGTCTAAAGTGGGGAATTTAGTGTGATTACATAACATGGGACCATCTCTCGGGCTATGGGAATTTCAAAACTTGAGATGGCCCTCTCGAAGAAATTTGGTTCTTACTTCCTAATCTACTGCCAAAATCTACTCTAGTGTAGGAATAATCTAACTAATCCTAATCTAACTGTTCCAAGGAACAAAGAGTTAGAGAGGTTGATACACGAGTAAAAGGAATCGGCGAGATACTCTACCGAGGAGAATGAAATGGGGAAAAGGGGACCCAGGGAGGTCGGATAGAAGTGACATGAGACCCGGATCAAAATTTTCCATCAAAAATCCACGAAGCACAACATCTCACACCCATAAAAGTGAAATACATACACAGGAGAAAACACAAGATAGAGAGGAAAAAAAGAAACAAAAATAATTCCAAGGGTTGAAGGATGCCATAAAACAAGATTTTATTACTCTATAAGGTGCACAGAGGCAAAAATATGCTCGCTCGGGCATAGGAGAAGGATTACATCTCAAATGGAGTCGGTAAACATCTTTGTGAGTTTCACCACATCTCGAATGTCTCCCCCTCTCAAAATGAGAAATGTTACAATATATAGATAATGAAAACCGAGAAGAGAGAGGAGAAAATCAGCCCTGCTCTTAAAATCCACCCACTAACCATCAATATCTACCATGAATCCACCAACTATCTATCGAGTCTACCACTCTATTTTCGACTAGCATGTTGAAGAAGGAAGAATGACATATCGAATCAAATATGATTTGGTAGTTGAAGCAATCAGAGTCTGCATTAATGTCCTAAAATATGTTTTCCCATTTTCACCCACCTAACCTCATCAAAATTAAACTTTTAGGATCCCATTGCATAGATGAGGTCGAGACCTTTCCAATGATGCCAAATTTGATGGATTTTTAGCCTTTGGATCAAAATATATGTTCATTTGAATGGTTAAGTCAGTCTGTACAAAAATGGTGAAAACTAGTTAGCAGAACGAGTCTGTGGGCCTGAAATTCACTTTACACCTTTTAGCACCAAAAATACAAAATGCAAAAAGCCCCGCATCCCCGCAATTCATTTTGCCAAAAAACCATCTTCGGGCCCACCAACCCACATTTTCTATTTGGGTGAAAAGTCTCTCCCAGGCTCGTTGGCCCGCACTTAGAAAAAAATCACTCTAAGGCCCACCTTCCTATATGTAATTTAGGCCTAATACATGGTTTACTGGGCATCAGTGGAGGTGTGGTTCGTTGTTATACTTTACGCATTTCGAGCCAAAAGTTTGAATTTCCTCTGACGACCCACCTTCCCACTTTGACTTGGAACATGGCCACGTGTAGAGATGGTGCTAGTATGGGGACCACTTTTGGATTTTGTTTTTGAAGTTACGCCGAAGAAACACTTGGAACCTTCCATGGTTATCTTTATTTCTTTATGTTTTTTGGCTAATTCCTTTTGTATGGCGGGGCCATATATCCGACTTTGAGACATGTGGAGGCTTGGCACACGTTTGAGAACCCACTCCGAATTTTACCTTTGAAGTAGCATCGTCACTGACACTTCACTCCTTTCGTTGGCTCTACGCTATTTTGACTATTCAACCCCTAACTCTATCCCTATTTGGACCTGAGACACGTGGAATCCTCGTGCTCATTTGAGTCTCCACTTTGGATCCCGCCTTTGAATGTGTGTCGTTGAGACACTTGGCACCCTCCACTGAGTCTTAGAATTTTCAATGGCCAATGAAACTTTTTGGGGCTCTGGACACATAGAGGCTTAGCGCTTGTTTGAGTCTCTACTTTGGGATTTACTATTTGGAGATGCGCTGATGAGGCACATGGAAGATTCCACAAACTCTTCCATACTTAGCCAATTTAAACCCGCTCTAAATCATTTATGAAGCCTAAAGCCTTTGAGCCTTTCCCCATTTTCCTCCTTTGAGCCTCTGGTTTCTTTGACGTTGTTTACCTTGTTAACCTTGACCTTGATCCTCCATTTTTAGTCCACTTGATACGTGATTGTTAGATTTGAAATGTGAGCTCATCGTGGAAGAAACCCTTATATTTCTTCTTGTGCGCAGGTTGTGTTTGATCAATTTTTTTGCGGGAAAATTTGTGACAACAATTGGCAACTCATGGGGACATCTACCTGCTAAAATGAAAAGACCATTTATCTTGAAGCATCCATTGGAAATGGAGTCATAATTAATAGCTTGATCTAATCTAAACTTTGAAAACCTTATCCCCGAGCTGCTTGGACACTATTGGAACTAAATTTGGCCCTCAATTCACCTGTTGCTCTCGGGAAATGGACCCTTTGAGACCCAATTTTAGTTGCTCTGTATTTGTGTTTTATTTGAAACTAGCAACTGTTATAGGTAACTATTGGTCTCTCTATCGCGAATCTTGAAGGACTGGCCTCTGTACCCTAGAGCAATACAAACAAAAATTATGTACAAAGACAAAAATCATACATGCCTCAAATGAGACATGCAAATTCTGCACAAGCACTTCTTCTACTGAAAACAAAATCTAATCCTACTCCTATACTAACTAGAGATAAAAGGGACTCAAACAAATCCTGCAACTGGCAGGGAGAAGTAGCTTCCTTTTCTCAAAAGGGGCAGCCATGTAAATGGTTTGATGCTGAATATGGCTGCTTGTATGAGTGAAAAACGATAAGGGGTTGATCCTCCACCCATATCATCAAGGTATCAACATTAATGGAAAATACCTCCTCAAGTTGATTTGCATTAGACTCCTAGAGGTGTTGATGGTGACCATTGGTGCTTTGATACTCATCCTCATGCCCTGAAGTGGGCATGAATGGTTTTGGATTCTCCCTTGCCTCAATGAAGCCAAGTATCTAATTGGGCAAGGTCTGGTCCTTTGAATTTATCCATTGCTCGATATTTAACTCCAAAAATGGAGTCTTCTTGCAGATTTTCCTGGATGGGTGATGTGAGAGGGATGATAGCCTCATACTCTTTCTCTTCCTTTGCAACAGGTTTGAATTTTAGAAGATAAAAATCTTCCAACTTTGATTTAAGAAGCATGTGGAAAACTGCAGGTTGTGCTTGCATGTTCTCTTCCATGGCAGCAAGTTCTTATGGTTAAAGAATGAATGATGGGGGAGAAAATATTATAATTTCAACAGGATCCTTCTTATCAAAACATTATTTTGAGTCTGATAGGAAATAAAACTCTTTACTATCTTGTAAGCAAGGTCTCTCCCTCTTGCATGGTGATCTTAAAATATTCATTATTTTCACCATATGAAGCTTCATCTTCAAACATGAAGCTAGTGAGTTCAGGATCTTCCAAAAAATTATACTTTTGGAGAGGTTGAAAGGGAGAGGGGTCTATATTATCTTGTGCAGCCATCTCATGATTTAGTACCTCTCGAATCTTTTTGGGTCATCTCCATATGCTCCTCTTTAACTGGACTTGGAGTTGATTTTTCTTCTTCCTTCTTGACTAATTGTGTAGCTTGGATTAGATCAACATCCTCTTTAGACAAAGTTCCATTATGGACATTGAATTCAGAGCAAACAAATTGCTGATCTTCTCCCTCCTTCTTGTTTTTATTTTATTACAAACTCAGCCTTAGCCACCACTTTGGCTCTTCAACTCGACCTCCTTTATTGGCTTGACCATCAATGGGATTTTTGTAAACCCAAACCTAGCAGCCCAACACTTCAGATATTCTATCATTTCTTCTTTGTTGGGTTCCTCTTCTTATTGTTCTCCTTGAATGAATTATTGAGTCTCTTACCCACATGAAATTGGGAAGGGAAGAGGAGTGGTAGGTTGGGGTTCAACCATTTTTACTATTGTTTGTGGTGGTGAGGGAAGTGGGTCTTCTTGTTTATTTGGAGGGAATGACGGTTGCGAGGGAAAAGGGTAGAGGAACCGAGGTGAGAGGGAAAATCGGGAGATGGAGAAGGAAATCAACACTTAGGAGTAGCAAGTGAGGGTCTTGACTCTTGACACTCTTTGAAATGATAAAGTTTGAGAAACATAAAATGAAGGATAGGGAGTTGGTGATTGAATTACCCATTGACAAGGTTGTCTCACACTTTGTTCATATGTCTCAATATCCTCAATCCATTGTGTAAGTTGAGGTAGCACTTCGACCATGAGGTCAAGCTTCTCCTGAGGGTTGTAATGTCTTGGAAAAGGGCCTCCCCATGGATAAGGTGCCCTAAAAAAATCCCGAATGCATTCATCGTGTTATACCCCTAGATTGCACCATGCTAGCCTCCATTATTTGAATCTTCTCTATCAGATCAAAATCTTCCATGTAGTTATTACCATTATATGCATCCCCATCTTCTTGATAAGCTCCATAGCCAAACTGGTTTTGACCCTGCTCATATGTGTAGGCATAATGGTCTTGGATCTAGTTATAATTTTGATCTAGAGGAGTTGGGAAACACATTGGAGGCGGATGCTGTATTTGTTGTAGGTGTGGATTCCATGACAAGAATGAAGTCGTGATTGCACAACTTCATGAAATGGAATAAAATGAAAGATGTGGAAAGAAAGATGAATGAAGATGGGTGGAAATGGATGGAAAAGGTATGTAACTTCAGAGATGGGGTTTTCTACCAAATGGAGTTGCCAGATGTGCTTTACATGTGCCCCAAAAGGCTTAATATTAACAAGAACACACCAACTTGCTAAGATGAAGTGGTAAGGTGCTTCAAACCTATCCCCTGGGCGTGCCAAAACTGTTAGTGTAGAATCACAACACCCTAAATGTCTTGAGTCTAAAGTGGGGATTTTGGTTTGATTGCACAACATGGGACCATCTCTCAAGTTGTGGGACTTCCAAACCTTGAGATGGCCCTTGAGAGAAAGTCGGTTCTTGATTCCTAATATACCCGCCACAAGCTACTCTAGTGCGAGGTAGAATCTAACTTATCCTAATCTAATCATTCCAAGAGGGACAGAGAGGGTTAAAGAAAGCCCAAAAAAATAGTGATAGACCATAAAAGGAAGTGGTGAGATACTTTGCTTTGAGGAGAATGAAACAAAGAAAAGTGGACCGAGGGAGGTCGAGACGAAGTGACACTGAGACCCGGATCCAAATCCACCATTGAAAATCCATAAATAATGACATCTCACACCCACAAACAAGAAATACATACACGGGAGAAAACATGAGATAGAGAGGCACGAGAGAAATAACAAAACAATGCCAATTGTTGAAGGACGCCACAACACAATTTAATTGCTCTATAAGGTGCTGAGACTATTACATTGGTGCTCGGAGGAACAAATACGCTTGCCGGGCATAGGAGAAGGCTTACAGCTCAAACGAGTTGGAAAACAACTTTGACAGAGTTTCCCCACATCCTAGAATGTCTCCCCCTCTCAAATGAGAAGTGTTACAATATATAGATGATGAAAACCAGAAAGAGAGAGGAGAAACTTGGTTCTCTTAAAATCCAACCACCAACCATCAATGCCCACCATGAATCCACCCATGATATTTTGAGTCCATCACTCTATGTTTGGTGACATGTTCAAGAAGGAAGAACGGTGGATTGAATCAAATCAGATCTCGGTGATTAAAGTAATTGAATTCTACATTGATGGCCTGAAAGACATTTTCCCATTTTTCACCCTCCTAACCTCGTCAAAATTAAAGTTTCATGTTCCCATGGCATAGACGAGGTCGAGACCTTTCTAACAATGCCATTTTTTTGGATTTTGGGAGCCTTTGGATCAAAGGATATGTTCATTTGAATGCTTGAGTCGGGTCCATACAAAAATAGCAAAAACCAATTAGCGAAAGGGTCCGTGGGCCTGGAATTCACTTTTTGCCTTTCCGCACCAAAAACTACAAAATGAAAAAAATCCCTTGCAGCCCCACAATTCATTTTGTAAAAAAACCATCTTTGGGCCCGTCGACCTACATTTTCTATTCGGGCAAAAAGTCTCTACCATGCCCTTCGACCCGCTCTTGGAAAAAAATCACTCCAAGGCCCGCTTTCCGCATGCAATTTAGGCTTGACACATGGCTCCTTGGGCATCAACGGAGGTGTGGTTCATTTTTATATTTTACGCCTTTCGGGCCAAAATTTTTGAATTATCTCTAATGAACCACCTTCCCACTTTGACTTGGAAAATGGCCACGTGTAGAGCAGGCACTAGTTCGGGGACCGCTTTTTGATTTTGTTTTTCAAGTTACACCGAAAAGACACATGGCACCTTACGCTATTTGTTGTTTTTTTTTATGTTTTTCGGCTAAGTCCTTTTTTTTAGTGGGGCCATATGTCTAACCCGAGACATGTTGAGGCTTGGCTCACATTTGAGAACACACTTTGAATTTTACCTTTGAAGTAACACCGTCTTTGACAATTGGCTACTTCTACTAGCTCTGCCCTATTTTGACTATTCAACCCCGAATCTGTCGCTATTTAGATCCTGGGACACATGGAAGCCTCACGCTCATTTGAGTCTCAATTTGGATCTCGCCTTTGAATGTGTGCCATTGAGACACTTGGCACCCTCCGTTGACTCTTAGACTTTTCAACACCCAATGCAACTTTTGAGGTCGGGGCACGTGGAGGCTTGGTGCTTGTTTTAGTCTCCACTTTGGGATTTAATTTTTACGATGCACGATGAGGCACATGGAAGATTCCTCGAATCTTCCATACTTAGCCAATTTAAGCCCGCTCTAAATTGTTTGTGAAGCCTGAAGCCTTTGAGCCTTTCCCCATTTTCCTCCTTTGAGCCTCTAGTTTCTTTAATGTTGTTTTCCTCCTTAGCTGACCCTTCTCCTCCATTTTAGAGTCCTCCCGATACCGATTGTTAGATTTGAAACATGGGCTCATCTCGGAGTGGCCCTTAGATTTCTTCCTATATAGGGTCGTGTTTGATCAATTTTGCTGTGGGGTAAAATTGAGATAACTTGAATTACTTAGGAATAAACCAATGCAGTTCGTTATGTAGAATTAATGGAGCTGCAAGATCTAAGAGATCAAGCTCATATGGACATGGAAAAAAATCAAATACATACCAAGAGAACATTTGATAAAAAGGCTAAGTTTAGAGTCTTCAATGAAGGAGACATTATGTTAAAATGGGATGTTGATCGTGCAAATCCAGAAACCACACGAAGTTTGATACAATCTAGAGTGGTCCTTATATGATTTCAGCTTGCAAAGAACACAATGCATTTAAGCTTTCAAGGCTAAATGAAGAATAAATTCCTATTCCAGTGAATGGTATGTTTCTTAAACACTTGTTATTGAAAATCCTATAGTGTCTTGCTTAGAGTAGGATTTCCCTTTCAATAAGTGCAATTCATGCACATTGAAATGTTTTTCAATTAAATAAGTGCATTCATGCATGTGATCTGGTTTACTAGATCCTTTCCCAGCTTTAGTCTATTTTTTCAGAAAGGTCATTTTTTTAGAAAAGGGAGATTTTGGTTATATACTTCAACTCCATACCCAATTGACAATAGCAAGGCACTAGTCTACGAGCTAGCATGAATATTTCAACATACGATCACTGAGAAAAGGTTAAAAAAATTTGCACTTGTGCAAAAATTGGCAACTCGAAACTTCGTGTTCGATGGAAGACATTGATGAATGAACCTAACTAGGGGAAAAGTTATACAATTTTTTTTTTTAGTTTAGTCATTAATTAACAACATGCAATATGCAGCTATGTGTGTTGTTACAGAATGTAACACCTCACATAGGTTGTCATTCCATGTTCATCTTTAGCAAGGAAACACAAAATCCCGAATGACTAATGCATTACCTTGATGAAGGTGGGAATCACAGTTTAGGTGAGATGTTAAACTCAAAAACAACAAACAAGGTTGCATAGTTTACATGTAGAAGAGTTCATTATTAAGTTACATGTACATCAATTCTCATTATTTCTTCATGTTTAAATACTATTAATCATGTGCTTAAGTTGTTTATTTTGTTATAAAATCAATACATATAATAAAAGATTAATGTAGAAATACGTATACAACTCAGTTATAGAAATTAATGTTATTTATTCATGAAGAAATTTAATGTTTCCCACACAATCCATGGGATGTAACTTATAACTACTAAAATAAGAGATACATTTGTATAAAGCTAAAATAAAAGGAATGTAGAAGGAAACCATCATTTCCTTGGGGTTTCCTCTTGGTCTTTATTGTTCCATCTTCAACTCCTTTATCTTCATCTTCTCTGCATCATTCCACTGCAACAATGTACTTGAAAGAGTAACAAGAAAATTGTCACTTTTTTATCTCAGGGTTAAATCTGCATGCCTATGTTATTACCTTCAGTAAATGAATCTCCTAAGATCAAGAGGTATAAGGTAAATCAAAGTAACATGATATGGAATTGAGAAAGTACTATATTATAGAACCTCATGGTATCCACATGTAATCATGATTCCTAGAAAAGAAAAGAAAAATAAAGACTATGGAAACTAGAGAGGCTAAGGCCTATTATTTTCTAACTATTTTGTTTAAATGTGTAGGTAAAGATAAAAAGGAAAAGAAAGTATTGATTGTTGTATTTATGAAAAAAAAAAATTTCAGAGAAATCAAGTATTGATGATTCATAACAGGAAGCAATCATTGCATAATACTTTATGAACATTCAAATCAAAGTAATGCATATATTCCATACATGATCTAGTGCAATCATTTTTTCAGTTTAGATTGAAAGTATAAGTATAGTCCTAGAACATGAAAGTATCAAGGTTACAATACAGGTGAAAAATAGCTTACATGCAATATCCACACTTGAAGTGTACCTGATCAAATGTGAAAAGAAAGTAAACAATAGAAGTTGTGTGTACTCATCAAAAGGAATCAAATGTTTTATATCACAATACTTCATAACTTTCAGCTTAAGAGAAATGATGAAACATTGTTATGGTACCAAGAATCCTAGGAGCAGCCTTAGGTTCAACATTTAAGAGAAAATTTCAAGTGGTGAAGATACATATCAACAATTGCAAAGAAGAATATATCAAGCTAGTTGTAAAGACATAGTACAGTCATGCTCTGCAAAATTTAAATGAACTCAAGGAACATCAAGGCTAAAGGACTCCAACAGGAACACTCAATAGAAATAAGTACAAATTACACATATCAAATAATGTAGAGTCTAATGTTTCAAAATAAAATAAAAGAGAATCTACAGTCACTCATTCTTTATCCTATAATGTTTAATAAAGAAGTGCATTTTCTTATCAGAAGTGCAAGTTATTAGAAATTCATCAGTGAAGGATATTATTTCGAAAGAAAGCTAAAATCATACGAAAAGGCAGAATGAATATACATGCATCTACATTTATGAACCAGTTGTAGACATAAAGAAGATTTCAATAAGGTGGCAACTCTAGGTGTTCAATTTAAAAGACGTCATCTATATTCCAAGGATCAAAGTGTTCAAATAGTACTACAAATGCAAATTCTAGAAGCACGAGTAAGAGATAATTTGTTTTGTTTTACAAAGATAGAGATAATGCATCAAATATTGGAACACAAGCCCAACTCTTCCTCCAAAATACATATAAAGCTTCGAGATACATTTTCAATTTCACAAGAGTTTAATTTTTAAAGAAATGATTACAAAGAAAGGAACATTTACTGAGATATGGGCGGTGAACTTAAGCAATGCACAAGATATTGTCAAAAGAGAAGATTTCTGATTTCTAAGTATGAACGCACTTTCAAAATACAATAAGTCTTCATGAGAAAGAGAAAATTTAATTAGCAAGGGACTTCAAGTAATTCATTTGCAACATTGAGGGTCCTAAGATTTGCATTCCAACATTCGAAAGATGTTACTAATTCTAAAAATCATGTAGTTTGTTCATAATTGTAGTCATTTCTTTGTTACCCTTAATATCTCAAACCCCAAGTGCATTAGATTATCACCCAATGGGCATTGGGTGCTCACCCAAGGCACGTGTGGGCGCCAAACCCCTCTTTTATGTGATTCTTGTGAGAAGGTTTCCCCATTGACAGAGGATTAGTTACATAGAAGTAAATATTCATGCATCCACATTAAAAGAGTAAGTTGAGCTATTATATATTTATACTCATTCACCTAAAACAAGAGAAACATCATAACATAGAATGTGAATAATAGATCTGAATTATGATATGAAGAAATAACATTAGGGTTTGCACCCATGAACAAATTATTTAGAAAAAAGCCAAATATATATATTGATCAAGAGTCTAGTAACCATATTACATTGAGAAGGTCATATCGGGCCCAAGACAATAAATGATAGAGATATAATACATACATCATATCTTTAACCGAGAGATCCTAGCCATGCTTACCCTATTACAAACTATTACTGAGACCCACCCCTTATTCTCGAGACTTGATGGCATTCTTGCAGCCTCATAATGATAACCCCAAACCACGGGTCCTCGTAACATTCTCTGCAGCATGTATGTGCTTCTCGGTGTCTCTTTCTCATTGTTGGTCTCCTAGTGCCTCTTTCCTCTACCCTAAACATCTCTTTTTATAGGATCGCCGACATTAAAATTTTCCTCCATAATTTCTATTTTATTATGTATGTATTAGGAATAGGATGTTGTTAAGTATGATTAGTAGTGGTGTACGATAGAAGATAATGGTGCCATCGATGCAGTGCCTCCAATATAGTAGAGTATGGTAAGCAGTCAAAGTACAATAGGAATGTTGTGGTAAAAGTAAATATTTATCGTAAGTAGTCCGGTAATGTTAAAATGTCAAAGTTGGAGTAAGTAGAGAAGTAGGGTCTACATGATTAGGAATTAGAAATATTATATTTGTAATAAGGACAAAGAGTGATGTCATAAATATTTTTGTATTGTATTTGTGGAAAATTCTAAAAGGTGGAACCCATGTGAGATGATAAGGTTTATCTTATCTTAGAAGATAAGCCTACATGTAAAGGCAAGAGTTTAGGCATGGAATATGATTGGCCGGAAGAGATTTCCTATCCTATCTTAGAGATAGGGTGGATAAGCCTGAATTCCTATAAATAAAGAGGCCACCCCCCTCATTTAGCATAGAGAGAAGTAGTGAGAAATATTGTATGAGTAAGTGTGTAAAGGAAGCCATCATTTAGAAGGTGTGTTAAAGAATCCATTGTGAAGTTTCTCCCATAGTTATTGTTGGAAGGCAAGTGAAGTCAGTAACACTTGAAGTACCTCATGGGTGAGATTGTAACAATTTCATGTTGATATTATAATTTACACTTATATTTCAGATTTTTCATCATTCCTTCATATCATAGTCTATGGTATTCTTGTGTTATGTTTGTTGTTGTGTTTCCATATTACATCCACCAAACTAAAGGTTGTGCATTAGTAAATAATCATAGCACGAGGAGTTCCGGTGGAGAATTATCATAGTGCCGGATTGGTGATGACAGATCCTCACCCTTTGCCATGCATTTCCTTCTAAAAATATCATGTGCCAAGTTTCCATGTGGTCCTCCATTGGTGAATGCTTATCCCTTTCCAAGCCCTCCACTCTACGTAATTATATCTCCAAAGAATATTCCCTACGTGGAATATCCCTTTCTTGAGATCCGAAGTTCTAGGCTAGCACCTTATCCACTCATCACGCCTAGTTGGGTCACATTTTTCCTCAAGTGCCTCTTAGAATGATAATTGTAGCTAATTCCTTTAAATCCTTGTTCTACCTTCTTGTGTACGCCATGTTTTCACTAAAACCCTTCTTAAACCTTTTTTCCCCTACGCACTTTTTCCCGAGCGCTTCTCTTCACTAGTCTTGTGCACGCGCACCTTATGGTACTTATTCAATATTCCGAGGCCCAACATCACCCCACACTAATCATGTTCTCCTCCCTTGGAAACGTCCTACTTCTTCTAATGAATAAAAAATAATGGAATAGGGAAAATCTTGAGTAAAGAATCGAGGAATTGAACCAAATGAAATAATAGAGGAATGTTATAATCTATTTATTATTGTAGAGTACGAAGTCCTTCTTTATGGCTGCCTCAACCTTCTCCAAGGCATCCACCTCGATTTGCACTCTCTTAAGTAGGTCACCCACCAGAGTGTTCACCTCATCAAAACTCATTTTTTCACTCTTATTTTTTAGCGTATCTACAATTCCTTCTAGCTGCTTGCTAAATTCATCTAATGCATCCATTTTGTGGATGACATGAGGATAGAGTTCCTTAAGCTGATTCTTAATCGAACTTCACAAGGTATTGATTGCTTCGATTTCTTCTCTACTTTGGATAGGATCTTATCCCACTCTTCCCTATTTCCCTTGTTATTAACCTAAAATTATTTCAGAGTCCACCTCATGTGTATCAAGTAGTATGCTTGCTACCCTATCTTTTTCAGCATAATTATCATAAACAATCTCATCCATTTGCACGGTAGTCTTTATAGTGGATAGAATATCGAATACCAAGTAACCCTCTCCACGATATTTATTTTCTCGTCCTCCTTACATGCACGCCAATGCTTATTCTGCCGACTCTAATGTTAGTGGCCATATTTTCATAGCTAGGGTCCGATTCAAATCCTCCAAGCAATGCAAGGTTGACTCATATTTCTCGGTCGGGAGGGTCTAGGTTTAGGTGCTTTAGAATAATGGCATTTATAATTCCTTCCATTTTATTGTGAACTTCTGCACCTTTGCTTTATCATCCCTCAATTCACACCTTAATTTTGCACTAGTCGGCTCTTACTACTTCAACTCCTTATTATTTTCAATGATTTCTTCACTTTTCTTCTCGAGCTCTTCCTTCAAGACACTTACTCTGTCATTCCTTGTGAAGATCCTTTCCTCAACTTCCACCGATAATTTGTTGAGAATGTTATAAATTTTCTCATGTGATAGTGTTGAGCATTCACCAAAGATTTTATTCCCTTGGTCTCTATTATCAATTTTTTCTCTCAAGAAAAATTGAACAAACATGAACTTACACACCGTAAAAATGTGGTTGATCCAGTTTTGGAATCTTTCCTTTTGATTTTCCTCAAATATGGTTGAAGCATGTCGATAATTGCGAGATAATTTTGGTAAAAGAAGAAACTCCAAAAGTTTGAAATTTTGGATTTCAGAGATGGAGATTTTTGGAGTTTCGGCAGCCAAATGGGGAAAACGCAAGCAAAAAAATTCCAAAATCATGAAACTCAAAAATTAGAAGAGGAAAAACTTTGAAAGTTCAAAATTTCAAACTTTCGGTTTCGGATTTTCAGAGAAAAGAAGAAGTGGCAGTGGAAAAATAAACCAAAAAGTTATGAAACTCCAAAATTTCAAACTTTCGGGTCTCTCGAGTTTCAAAGAAAAGTAGCGGTTGGTGGAAAAATGGACCAAAAGTTTCTGAAACTCTAAAATTCTGAAATTTTAGATTTTTAGGTTTCAGAGTTTCGGAGAAAGGAAGTGGCGGGTTGAAAAGCGGGAAAAAGTTCCGAAACCAAATGTTTGGAAAGTCCAAAATTCGGGAGTTTTTTTGAATTTCGGAGTTTCAGAATTCAAGATTTTGGACATCTCAAGATTTCAGAATTTTGGGTTTCGAGATTTTAGAGTTTTTTAAATTTCAGGTTTTGGGGGTTTTAGACATTCGGAAATATTGCATTTTTTAGTTTTTAGGAATGTCATTCCAAATCAAATTTTAACCTCCAGAATATCAAATATACAGGTCCTTCAAAGTTTTAATTTTAATTTTATCGAGTTTGGTGTGTAACTTGGAAAAATCCATCCTTTTGAGGCTCATTTCCCAACACATCTGGCGACTCTAAAGGGATATAATTCAATGGTGTAGTAGCATAGGTTTCCCAAGTACATGAGAATATTTCGAACTAGGTCTGAGACTAGAGAAGAGGGACTATTTTTCTACTTGCAATTATCACCAAGTAGAGGAAGGAGAGGAAGAAGACCGAAAAGATCACCATCTCCACCTAATAGGAATTTTCTACACCTCCACCTGGTATACCTTTTCTTCAATCAATGAGAGTTCTCCGACTAATCAAGATGGCACAACCCAATCCCTATGTCAACTTCACGGGCAATAGCCCACTTTCCCTAAATGCTCAAAATCAGGTCCCGGTTGTAGCACTAAAGAATATTCCCTATTTCACAGGAGAAAATCATACTACTCCTATTGACCACATCCAAGACATCACCAATGTCTGTGTAATTCATGAAATCAATGAAATGGATATTGTGGTCAAGTTAGCTTCATCTTTTAAAGGTAAAGCTTTGTAATGGTTTAGGAGCCTAATAACAGGGTCTATCAAAATTGGGACCATTTGTCTGACTCTCCACAATCAATTTGGGGAAAAGGAGATAATCTATCTTTATTGGAACAATTGACAACAATCAAGAGGGATCCTAATGAGAAAATGATAGATTTCAATTTCTGTTTCCAATGAACATGGGACAGATTCCAATAACTGTTAGACCAACTATCGAAGGAGCATTCCTCTATTTCTTAAAGGCTATAAATCCAGATATAGCCACAATGATCCAATCAATGTGAGGAACAACTCGGTCAAGAGCCTATAACATTTCTATCGAGCTAAAAATGCTTGATTCAAGCTGGTAAGCTAGCACCAAAGCCACCAATGCCTCTCAATCAAGACATGGGATCTCCTGCTACTTGTCAAACACGAGTTGAATCCCATTCCACCCCCTAGGAATCAAAGCAACAATGAGGCATCAACTTCTTCAAGAACTTCAAAAGAGTTACAAGAGGTTATGAAACAACTACAAAACCTAAGAAATCAGCTAGTGACTATTAAGAGACAACAAGCTCGGGATTCAAGACCGTATAAACCTCAAACTCAATATAAAGTGAGGCCCCCATACCAGTGAGAATAGACCACCATCTTAGGCTACAAATCAAAACTCAAACAAAGGAAAATCTGAATCGTCAAGCCATTCCAACCATATGATATAAACGTGGCTTCAATGTTAAAATCCTTGGTTCTAAAACAAAACAACATGGCATAGGATTATGACTAGTGTTGCCCCTTGAATGTACCTCACATCCAATCAACGTGTTTCAATGGTGAACTAAACAAGGCCTTAATGGTACAAACTATTAGTGTTTCTCAAGAACCAAGTCAAGAGGAAATCAATAGCAAGAAACCCAACAAGAGGCTCCTCCAATAGAAACCACATTGGTCGATTGGAAAATAGAAGACTTCTATGGAGTCAACCAACTACGTTTCAAGGCATAGCTGCCAATACACAATCTAAGAATAGGAACATAGAGGATGGAAAACCATCTAGTCTAAATGTTTCTCATCCCACTCCTACACAATAAGGAGTTATTATACCAAATTCAGCTCCAAATTTGTAAAATCCGTCAAAGGCACCGTTATAGCAAAGCACATGTGCTTGTTCAAGGTCCAAAAAGGGTTGTGCCAAGTAAGGGGAAATTATCGGGGATCATTTTTTATATCAAAATTTCCCTAAACATCCCTAAATTATTTCATTGCAGGAGATATTTTGAGAGCTTTTCGGCGACTATGAGAATGCGACTAATGAGATATTGTGACTCTAGTTATGTCCGGTCAAAGTTCGGTCAACAGAGAAATTCAACCGTAGTCAGCGGGTCAATATTGGGCCAATCACACTACGACATGTGGCAAAAGGGCATTGGAAAAAATTGGAGAGGTTTTAACCACCGGTCTTTGATGGTCATAAAATGATATAGCTCGTGGGAGCAAGAGGCTCAATTTTTTTAATAGAGGGGAGCTCGACCGCCGTATGAACTAATTTTTTATCGCCGACATGGTGGGTCCACAAGCCACAACATGGCTTTCCACCATAAATCAAATATGATCAATTTTCCTACCAAGGATCGACATTGATCTATTAGCTGATTCATGCAAGGAATGAGTTACATTTTAGCTCAGCAAGCTATCCACATTGATCAAGACCATCTATATTGCATGGGGTCTATATTAACCCATTTAACCTCCAACTCACCACGTAGTGGCATGTTCAAATTTCTAACCGCTTGGCCCACACAATGGGCACATTAAACATAATGGCCAATATGTAATCTACCAACTCCCAATGATAAGCCAAAGTCCACATGGTGGGGGCAAACCAAGCCATGCGTGGAAGTTTCACGTGAGAAGGAGGAGGGGTGATAAGCCTCAAGTGGTCCCTTGACCACTATGCATGCGTGGAAAAGGCTTTAATAAATCCTAATTATGGTCTCCCTCCACCAAATGTGGGATTTAACCCACTTAAAAATGCCACCCAATATGGGATTTTATCCCATTTTACATGCTACGGGTTAAGGCTTATTATAGCCTAAGGATAAATAATTTAGCATTATTTTAGGGGCCTATTTTAATATAAATAGGGGGAACCCTCTTCATTGTAAACACACAACTTGGAATCTCAAATCAAGAGCTCGAGGAAGACCGAGCGAGTGGAGGAGAGTTTTATTTTGATAAGACCTATTTAATAGGCTTATTATAAAGTTGTGAAGACCTATTTATTTAAATAGGCATTATTGTGGCTAGGAGTTTTAATACTACCTAGTTGGCCCATAGCGCCACACTAAATTATTGTGAATCCTGGAGTTTTGAACGGAGTGCCATAGGGCGTTACGAAGCATCTAGAAGGCCGATCGAGATCCAGAGGATTCCGAATAGTGGAACTAGGTACACAAAGCTTGCCGAATATGCCAGGAAGGTGGAAGTCTGGTGCTATCTTTCACCCTTGTCCTCTTTGGGTATGGATATTCTTCTAAGAAATATCTTAATAGTTTCTAACGGGTTTTCTTGTGAAAGTACTATTGTAACTTACAAGTTTTGACTAGTGGAACGGTTCAAAAGAACCCATAGATGTAGGTAATTGCCAAACTCCGTAATCAACCCTTTTACAAAGTGTCATACTTATTGCATTATTTTAAGTTGATTTTTAATGGGGTAAAAATTAAATGGTAATTTGATAAGCCTACAAGGGTTGAAGATCGAGTAGATAAAAATTTCAGTCTATTTTCGAATCAAGTTTGGTTTAAGAGATTGTTTAGCTCCATTTTTGCTTCATTAAATCTAATTAACAAAGTGATTGCTTCAAGATTGGTGCAGTTGGTTCAATTTTTGTGAACATGGTACAAGTGCACTATGGGCAAGATGTCTAAATAGGAGAAACTCAATGAGGTTGAAGCTTATAATCACCAAATCCAGGAAGAGAACTCTCTCCTGCGATCAATGTATTACTCCTTGGAAGAGGAGAATGCTCGCTTGAAATTAGAATTGCAAACCAAGGATGAGCTCTTGGCAAGGTTGCAATGTGGTGACCAGAATAAGAAAATTCCTTTAAATTCAGATACAGAGACCATGACAGATGAGTGCACTATAAGTTGTTCACCACATGAATCTTCTTCCTCCCATTTGGTTTCAGATTCAAGTAATGAAGTCTTTGGTTTGTTTGAAAAGCATACTAGAGGAATTGGATCCAAATTATTAGATAAAATGGGATTTGATGGAAGAGGCCTTGGTAAAAATGGCCAAGGCATTGCTAACCCAATATAGGTCAAGGATCGTCCTCATTTTGTAGGTTTGGGTTTTCCTAGTGCGGGAATGGATATTGGAGAATGCTCCAAGAACGCTAATGGAAGAAAAGCTTCCAAAAGTAAAGTGAATACCCCACTAGTCCTGCAAGAAGATTTTGAGTAGGAAAATTGTGCTTTGTCATCACAGGCAGGATGTGGTAAGAAAAATAAGTGAAGAGGTAATGAGATTCCACTTCCAGTTTCTTACCATAATCATAAGCACAATAAAACTTTTGATCCACTTTTTCATCTTAAAAATTATGGTTATGATTTTCAGAAGATGTGGAATTCCTTTCCATGTACTTTTTGTGGATTGCATAATCATTATGTGGCCAGACGCTAGAAGAGAAGGAAACTAATGAAGAAGTTGACACCATTTTTGGGAACAAGGCAAATCAGAAAGACCAATCTCGTCATGTAGAGTCGAGAAATGGAAGAAAGAGTTCCTCATCCCAGAAGAAAGATATTAAGAGGAATTTTTGTGCTCATTATCAGAGGAATGGGCATCAGGTGGAAAATTACTGAAAAATGCATCCATCTTGCCATCAAAGTAATGGTAAGCCAAAGACGGAATGGAGGCCTATTGTAAAGACAAAAGGATTTTTACTCCACCACTAATTGATAATTCAAACCATGACCAAGTAATACTTGAAAGTGAAAGTCCTTTAAAATGGGCAAGTCAACAATTTTTATATTATATATTACATAATTCAAATTGATGAATAGTATGCAGTATTTCTTTGGAGATCATATTTTGTGAGAAAATCTGAGAGAAAGGTTTACCATACTCGGTGGATTTTCTTACTTATAAAATTTGATTAATACTCCAAACATATCTCCTAATCAGCTAGTGAGTATACGTAATAGCTTGGATATAGGATTTAAATCATATTAAGCTTGGAGATTTATCATCCACTTGTGTATACATTTGAGTTCACGGGTGTCATCCTATAACTTCATTATATGTAGAGGCATTGTGATCGTGACAACCAAATGGTAGCTAAACACCATTTGCATTTGAAAACAAAGTTTGAACTTCATTCTGTGTAGAGGCAATGTGACCGTGCAGCGAGAATGGCACCTAATAGTCATCATCAATAAGAGGCTTTATACCGTGTAGAGGAAACATACGTGCCGTAGGGTTGGAGTCACCATTTTGAAGCTCGAGAGAAATCAGCTTGGATTTTCATTCTATGTAGAAGCATCGTGACCGTGCAGTAGCAAAATGGTAGTGAGTCAATGTTGGCATTGACATCAGGTCATAACTTCATTGTGTGAGGAAGCCATCATGGGAATCTAGCATAATGGTATCGATATTTCTTGTCAATAAAAGGAGCTCTCAAAATATTAGCTCGAATGTCATTTAGAGTCAAGGCATTGCGACCACACATTCAAATGGTAGTTGATCATCAAACTTAGCATCATGTAGCTAGAGGCATTGAGGTCTAAAAGAGACTTAGCACTGCACAACGGAGGCATTGAGGTCTGCAAGAGACTTAGCACCACGTAGCGGAGGTGTTGAGGTCTAAAAAGGGACAAGTCATTATCCATCATTGACATTAGATCAATCATAGCTCTAAGTAACATGGAGTTCCTTCAAACCAGTTTGGATTCTACAAAATCAACTTGGAGCCAAGAGCTATGTTATAGAGTAAAATAAGATCCTTGTTGTTAGATATTTGGAAGCCTAACACCACACAATGGAGGCATGGAGGTATTCTTCGAGTATGAGAGAGGTACAATGAAAGCATCATGGGCTAATAACCCACAGGTCCCAAGATCGGAAAAAAATTTCACTGTGAGGAGGTTACAGGAGAAGAGACCAAAGGTTCTACTACAATAGGACTTCCGAGGTAGTAGCATATTTTCTAGATTCAGGATAGGATGGAAAAATATTCCAATATAAGCTTTTTGGGAGAAAAATTATTTCTCATTAGGGAGGTGTGATCAGGGGATCATTTTTGATATCCAAATTTCCCTAAATTATGTCAGTGTAGAAGATATTTTCAAGAGCTTTCTGATGATTATGAGAACACGATAAACAAACATTGGGAGCTCTAGTTATGTCTGGTCAAATTTCAGTCAACAATAAAGTCAACTCTAGTCAACATGTCAATATTGGACCAATCCCACTGCAACACGTGGCAAAAGGGCGTTGGCAAAAATTTGAGAGGTTTTGACCATTGGTCCTCGATGGTCATAAAATGATATGCCTCGTGGGATTAAGAGGCTCAAATTTTTAACGAGAGGGGAGCATGACTACCGTGTGGACTAATTTATTATCACCGACATGGTAGGTCCACAAGCCACCACATGGCTTTCAACCATGAATTGAATACGATCGATTCACCTACCAAGGGTTGACATCGAGCTATTAGCCAAGTCATGCAAGGACCGAGTTACATTTTAGCTCGGCGAGCTATCCACGTTGATTGGGACCATCTATATTGCATGGGGTCTATATTAACCCATTTAACCTCCAACTCGCCACGTAGTGGCATGTTCAAATTGCTAACTGCTTGGCCCACACAATGGGTGCATTAAACATAGTAGCCAATATGTAATCCGCCAACTCCCAATGATAAGCCAAAGTCCACGTGGTGGGGGCAAACCAAGCCATGCATGGAAGTT
This sequence comes from Taxus wallichiana var. yunnanensis, assembly GCA_018340775.1. Lineage (NCBI taxonomy): Eukaryota > Viridiplantae > Streptophyta > Pinopsida > Cupressales > Taxaceae > Taxus > Taxus wallichiana. The sequence goes on from CM031242.1 coordinate 927,606,900, forward strand.
TCCACGTGAGAAGGAGGAGGGGGAGGTAAGCCTCAAGTGGTCCCTTGACCACTATACATGCATGGAAAAGGATTTAATAAAGCCTAATTATGGTCTACCTCCATCAAATGTGGGATTTAACCCGCTTAAAAATGCCACCCAATATTGGATTTTATCACATTTTACATGATATGGGTTAAGGCTTATTATAGCCTAAGGATAAATAATTTAGCATTATTTTAGAGGCCTATTTTAGTATAAATATGGGACCCCTCTTCATTGTAAACACACAACTTGGAATCTCAAATCAAGATCTCGAGGAAGACCAAGCGAGTGGAGGAGATTTTTATTTTGATAAGACCTATTTATTTAAATAGGCATTATTGTGGCTAGGATTTTTAATACTACCTAGTCAGCCCATAACATCACACTAAATTAGTGTGAAGCCTGGAGTTTTGACCGAGTGCCATAGGGCATTACGAAGCATTTGGAAGGCCAATCGAGATCGGAGGATGCCGAACAGTGGAGCTGGGTACACAAAGCTTGCTAAATATTCTAGAAAGGTGGAAGTTGGGTGCTATCTTTCACCCTTGTCATCTTTAGGTATGGATATTTTTCTAAGCAAGATCTTAATATTTTCCATTAGGTTTTCTTGTGAAAGTACTATTGTAACTTACAAGTTTCGACTAGTGAAAAGATTTGAAATAATTTGGAGTGTAGGAAATTTGAACTCGTAATCATTGTCATTTTGCAAAGTGTCATACTTATTACATTATTTTAAGATGATTTTTAATGGGGTAAAAATTAAACAGTAATTTGATAAGCCTACAAGGTTCTAAAGATTGAGTAGATACAAATTTTAGTTTATTTTCAAATTAGGCAACACAAGGAGAGCCCATCTCCTTTCAATATCATCGACTAAATGAGGGAAAAATGTGTGAACATTTCCATGTGCAAGTCACTTTGGAAATCCTAGACACCGAGATTTGTTGCAAGCTTGATGGCTAATTGGTCTATCTATAATAGATCATACCAAAGTCGGGGAGAAACTTATCACAATGTAGTACAACAGGGGTTGGAGTCAACCAAGAAAAAATTTGAAGCCTCCACCATTCTATGTTTCATTGATTGTCGGGAACCACTTAGTGCATAACTACATGATCGATTCAAGTGCAAGTAGCTAATTGATGCCAAAGAAAATAACAGATCAATTGGGTCTATAGTATGAGCCAATGTTGAGAGGATTAGTACAACTAGATGGGATAGTAGTAGGATTGATTTAGATCATCAATGGGTTAAGCCTTATGTTGCATGCATGTAAAAATGTCACAATCTTGCAGGATGTGTCTGTAATTGACCTTCCACCACTCTTTGTGTTGTGTCTATCAAGAGACTTCACTGCTAAAATTAGTGGATATTTATCTCGCATATTGGTCACACATGATTTTTAGAACAAGGTATGGGGCCAAGGAAACCATCAGGTCAAAACCAATTACAAAATTTCACATTGAGCCCCATGTGTCGAGCCCAATCAATGTAAATTTCTCAGCCTTTGATCAGGAAGAATGTTCAAATGATTTAGAAAACGATACTAAGGTTAAGGGTATCCCAAATTTAATTCTCGATGAATGGGTGAAAAAAGCAATACATTTGATCCATACAAGGAAATGAAAGAGGTTTGAATGGGTGTATATTGTGTACATGAAGAAAATTCCACCATTCCTGACATCACCAAGCCGAAAAATAAGGATGAAAATGAAGTATGGAAACTATTTTTATGGTACAAGAAGCAAACAAGGTCTTTGGAGGAGGTGCTGATGTTCGTCTCAACATTGAACATCAAGTATTATTCAGCTTTCAAATTTTAGTTTGCATGTTTAAATAACATAGCTGAATATGAGGATTTGATTCATAGACTTCATTAGGCTAGGAAAATAGGCATAAAGAATTTTCAAGTATTTGGGGATAGTGAACTAATCGTCAATCAATTTAGGGGACAACATGCTACAAAGAATGACTTACTCAAGAGCTAAAAATAAGTTATGGGACCTCATCGATGACTTTGAAGCATTCAATATTGAGTCCATACATAGGAAGAAGAATGAAGCTGCAGGAATGCTTAGAGTACATTAGAGAAACTTTTGATGTGGTGGATAGTATCAAAAGAGACAAAACATAACCCACATCAATGTAAATGTAAGAGGCCAACTATTCTAGAAAATAACACAACCGGTAGGTGTTCGAGAACAATCAAAAGATCATTAATTTCTTACAAGAAGAGGATGAATTCTTAGCTAGGAATGAGGAAAAATTAGGGCATCGTATGGGGATCGGGTAGTGCAGCTACGGACAAACAAGCTTCCCAAAGGCTTGGTTACGTTGGAGTCCATCTTCAACCCGAATGATCAATTTCGTAAGGAGAAAGCCAACATATAGGTCAAGGGAGAAGATTTGGGGCCAATCTTAGTTGGAGAAGGAAAAGCACCGCAAATTTTCAAAGTAGCTACTGAGTAGGAAAAATATGATTTCATACAACTTTGCCAAGAATTTCCAGATGTCTTCACCTGGAGCTCGAGGACTTATGAGGATTCAATCCAAATTTGGCATGACATAGAATAGTATTGGATCCATATGCTAAGCCCATCAAGAAAAAGTGAAGACTTGTGAACCCTCACATTAAGCCTCTAATGAAGAAAGATCTAAACAAGCCGATAGAGGCAAGTATTATATTTCTAATGAAGCACTCAAGTTGGCTTTCCAACTTGGTTCGATCAAGAAAAAAACGAGAGAAATCAGGTCATGCGTTGATTTTTGGCACCTAAACATGGCATCTCTCAAAGACCACTACCCACTCCCTTCAATGGAGCAAATATTATAGGTAGTAGCCAGATCAGAAATATTCTCTCTCCTAGATGGTTACTTAGGGTATAATCATATAGTGGTGAAAGAAGATGATCAATTCAAAATGGATTTCATCACTAAGTGGGTCACCTATTCCTGTAGGAAAATGTTGTTTAGATTATCTAATGCCAAAGCCAATTTCCAAAGGGCGATGGACATTGCATGGCGATGGACATTGCATTCACGAGGGTTGATCAATAAAATATTACTGATATATCTTGATGATATCATTGTGTTCTCCAAAAATGTAGCAGATCACCTCTTTCATCTAAGACATGTATTTCAAAGATGTAGGAGATTTGGGGTATCATTGAATCCAAAAAAATGCATATTCTTGGTTCACAAAGGAAATCTCCTAGGCCATATTGTGTAAAAGGAGGGATTGAAGATTGACCCATAAAGAGTTGAAGCAATCTAAGTATTTTCATTGCCAAGCCATAAGAAGGCTCTTCAAATATTCTTAGGAAGGATCAATTTTGTCTATAGGTTTGTACCAAAATTTTCCGCTCTTGTCAAACCAATAATGTTGATGTTGAAGAAGAGCATGGAATTTAAGTGGATAGCTGAGGGAAAATAAATTTTTGAGGCTATCAAAGAATCTATATCCCAATCTACAACTCTCGTCAATCCATATTTCTCTAAGAACTTCATGCTCTATTCCATTGGTTGTGGGGACACAATTTCTGCAATCCTTGTACAACAAAACAAAGAGGGATCTAAACAGCTAGTTTCCTTCTTCAGCCAAGGTTTGGAGGAATATAAAACTAGGTACTCTTTTATCAAGAAGAACATTCTTATAGTGATCGAGATCTTAAATAATTTCAAACACCTAGTCTCACACAATAAAATTAAGCTATTGGTCTCTCATGTGGGAGTCAAGAACTTCCTTCTAAACAAAGATATGAATGAGAAACATGTAGGATGGATCACTCGTGTCATGGAATATGACATTAAAATTAAAGCCACTAATCTGGTCCATGGAAAGGGATTATGTGAATAGCTATCTTTGATTCAACAAGTTCATGTAAGTAATGAACAAGAATCTTTTTAGTACCTTTGCAAGATGGTCAAGATCAAGAAAACAATGATGTTGAACTCGAGCAGTGATACACTTCCTACAAATAGGCCTATGCCCTCCATAAATGAGAAAATAAAAGAGGAGATACTTTAGATTACAAGCCATTCCATATGTGCTTGTTGATGGCATCTTGTTCAAGAAGGACATCAATGGAGTTCTATTGAGGTGCATCGGGACGGAGTCAAATTGAGAGGGTGTTACAAGAGTTTCATGATGGAGTAGTTGGAGGTTATTTTCTTGGCGGGTAACATCTCTCAAGATAATGAAGGAAGGATACTATTGGCCCACAATGTTCAATGACTGATATACTTGGATCAAAAAGTGCAAAAAAATATATGTTCTTCACAAGCAAAGAATGGTTAGTGGCACTTCCATTGCATCCAATTTCATTTGACCAACCATTCTTACAATGGGGATATGACTTCATTGGGTTCATCAATCTGAATTCAAGCCAAGGCCACAAGTGGATTTTGACAAAACTCGATTATTTCACCAAGTGGACCGAGGCGGTAGCACTCAAAGAAGAAAATGAGTTTAAGATACTAGATTTCTATAAAGGAATAGTGATAAGATTGGTGTACCAACTACTATCATATCGCATAATACATTGGCATTCCTAGGCTCCAAGATCACAAAATGGGATGTCAAGAATGGGATCTACTTGAGTACCTCTTCAAACTATTACCCACAGGGTAATGGATAGGCAGAGCCCACAAACAATAATTTTCTAAGAATCATCGAGAAGGACTCTAGATGAAAACCAAAGGACATGGCATACCAAGCTCAAATCAGCCTTGTGGGCTAACAAGATAACACCAAATAGGTCAACATGGAATTCCCCTATAAGTTAGTCTATGGGAAAGAGGAAGTGTTGCCCATATCATTAGAACTACCCGCATTGAAGCTCATGAAGAAATTGGAGTTGTCAAAAATTTAACCAATGAAGGCTAGGTATGCAAAGCTAATGGAATTGGAAGAAATCAAAGAACATGTAGTTCAAACGATGGAGAAAGATCAAGCCTTAGTCAAAAGATGGTTTGATAAGAAAGAAAGATCAAGGAATTTCTGAGAGGGGGATCTAGTTCTAAAGTGGGATGCAGATCAAGAAAAACCAGGGAGGCACTCCAATTTTGATGCTATTTGGAGTGGTCCCTACATAGTCACAGGATGTAAGACTAGTAATGCCTTCCAGCTGTCTACATTGGATGGAGAGGAACTTCTAATTCAGATTAGCGGAATATATCTTAAACATTGCACATCGAAAATAAAAGTTTCACCCTTGTAAATCTTAGCTTAGGATTTTATTTCCTCTAAGTGTGTGTGGACATTGTCTTGTTGTAGTTTAGGTTTCAATTTCCCTAAGTTCTTTGGCACATGGTTTTTTTCTCCCATTTTATACTACTATGCGATTCAAAGTGTGCCTTGAAGTGAATGTTGTAACAGGGAAGAGGTTCATACTTATAGGAATAGTTGCTAATTTCAAAGGAGATCGCCATCAGAGAAACTAAAATTAGGTTTTGGGAAAGTCCAATTTTAGGGACAGAAAATTTCCGAGTGTCAAAACAATTTTCTACTCTCACAAATCTCATCTTCAAGATTTTCTTATGAAAATTGAGAGTGTAGGGTAGGTTCAGGATTAGCAGTTGCAAGAAGTCGGGTTCAAGTTTCAAGTACAAGATTAGTATCAAGCTATCATTCGTAACTCTATGCCCAATGGATACTTCAAAGAAACTGATCTTCCACCTAGAATGTAGATGATCCCGTGAGTCACCAAATTGTTATCCAATTTTTCCCCTCGGGTGAAATTGAACAAACATGAACTTACATGCCATAATAATGTGGTTGATCCAGTTTTGGGATGTTTGTATTTTGAGTTTGGTCAAATATGGTTGAATCAGGGTCAAGCATTGTAGAGAATTTAGGGGAAAAATAATCTCTGAAAGTCGAAATTTCAGACTTTCCAGTGGAGATTTTGAGAGTTTCGGCACCAAATGGGGAAAAAGTGAGCAAAAATTAGTCCAAAATAAAAAAACTCATAAAGTTCAAAAGAGGAAAAACTCCAAAACCAAAAAGTTCTAAAACTCTGAAAGTTTGAAATTTCAGACTTTTAGGTTTCAGAGTTTTGGAGAAAAGAAAGTGGTAGAAAAATAAACTAAAAAGTTCCGAAACATCAAAAGTCTGAAATTTCAGACTTTCAGGTTTTGGAATATCAGAGAAAAGAAGTGGCCGGTGGAAAAATGAACCAAAAAGTTATGAAACTCTGAAATTTTGGACTTTCAGGTTTCAGAATTTTTGAGAAAGGAAACATCGAGTTGAAAAAATGGGAAAAGTTCAAACCAAAAGTTTCGAAAGTCTGAAATTCAGACTTTTGGGTTTCGGATATTCAGAGATCTTGGTGGATTTTGAGGTGAACAATGACAAAAGGTCTGAAAGAAAAAGTTACAAAACCCCAAAAGTCTGAATTTCAGACTTTAGGACTTTCAGGGTTTGGATTTTCAGAAGTTTGGATCCCGAAACATAAAAACACAAAAAAATGTCCGAAATTCTAAATTCGAAAGTCCGAAATTTCAAATTTTCAGGTTTCGAGTTTTAGAACTCTCAAGAATAATTGGTGTATGAACAAAAACCCAAATACCAAACTGAAAATTTCTAAAATTTTGGGGTTTTGAGATCGCATGCATTTTAGACTCCAAAAAGGAAGATCAACAGTTTGCATTTTTTGCAGAGTGATACCCCGACCTTCAGATGGCCATAAATTTTGACTGGGATCTTGGATTTACACAAGAAAGTATTTTTGGATTAAGTTCTTCAAAATGAAAACTAAATTCTGCCATTTTAGAGGATATCCTAGGTTTCTCACCTACCACAATGATGAAGTATGAAATTCCTTTCTTTCCTAACAAGGCATAGTAAATGGAGGCATGGGTTTTACAAGAGAACCCATCATTTTTACAAATGAATTAAATTCATTCTAGGATGGTTGAGGCAAGAATTCAAATTATTCTCTCCCCCTTCTCTCATTTTCTTCCTATATATTGTAGGGAGTGGAGTTTTTAAAAGAATTATACAATTTTAGATTTGCGCCCTCACTTCTTCTTCTCTTGTCTCTGCAAGTGAATTTGTTGAGTCCAAACCTCCCATCTAGATTGTAAAATGCAATCTTGCATCTTGGCCATTGTAATGCAAAACTGTATCAAATCTATGAAGCAATAATATAAGTCTGTGGATGAATTTCAACCCTCTCTTGTGTTCATTGTTGTCTTCTGATCTCTCATTACAATCCTAGTTATCTGTGCATGGTGGTTGTATTACATTTTTTATGGTCTGTTTTTAATGGTTAGTGGATTCTCACTAGTAGATTGATCTGTGATGTATTTTCATCCCTTTTAATGTGATTGGTATTTCTATCTCCTTGTAAAGTAGGTGTTAACATTCCTTTTGGTACATCACCTTGGTTAGTTTAGGTTTAATTTATTGTAATCTTCTTACCTTGTCTTGTTGGCAAGTTAGACTAGATCCTCTACAATTTAAGTGTGTGTATCAGAATAGAGGAATAGGAACTAAACTTCATCCAGAGAGAATTCCCAATTGAAAAGTCCCACATTTTGGGAAAAGATCCATTTTGTGCAATCATACTAAGAGTTTCAACCCATTGAGTTGTAGACATTCAGGGTGTTTGATTACACATCACAGCCTCCAAACCTTCATCAATGCTCCTAGGTTAACCTCAAATTTAGGATCATCAACATGGGACTTAAAATCCCAAGACAACATTATCCATGTGCATGGGTGTGCACCATATTCATCGAAATAGGACCATGTAATGAGTTGGTTTGATGGCACGGTGCTTTGAAAATGCGCGCATAATACCTTGTTTGGATTGTTGATTTAGGCCATTCCTTTTCTTGCACCACTACCACACCTTTTCATCTTGTACATGTTTCTTTGGGGATGATGACCACTAGACCGGGATATCCACCCATGCTCTAAGACTACTTTCTATGCTTTGTATTTCCTCAATCTCCTTGAGGACTTCCTCTGCTACGCTCCACCTCTTAGTCCACCAAGTACTTTATGATTCACATCACCTATCTTTCCGCGGCATCCTCTATTTTCTCCTTGGTCAAGCTTGGGGTCCTCTCGATTTTTGATACTCGACCTCCTCACTCCAACCTTTTCCTTGAGCGAATTCTTCATCCCCATCCTTTTAGTCATTTCCTTCTTCTTCCGATTCATGTACATCGTATATGAGATGGTCTTTGGCCTCCCATGCTCTTCATCTTCCTAGTCACCCTTACTATTCTCCGTACTTTATGTTTCCTCCGATTCTTCCTCTTCTTCTATCCTCCGCTTCTTCTTTGTTGGTGAATCAATCATAGGATACTCCTCTCTCTCTTCTCTTCTGTGGTTCTTCCTCTTCCATTTCAGGGGATTTTCTTGTTCGTCACTTCTTTCTTAGGAGTTTTCTTTTTCCTACATAGGGGACCTTTTTCTTTGTATGTAACTACTTGGCCATGCATTTGATTCCCACATGCCTACATATTACACTATCGGTGCACTTGGTGCCTTTGGTTCTGTGGGCCTCTCTCTCTCTCTCTCTCTTTTCCTTGGTGCGGCCTTCATCCTTGTGGTGGGGTCTATTGGGATGGAGACATCATTCTCCATTTAATCACCCTTATCATATTTTGGCCTAATGCATAGATATACCTCGCTTCGGTCCTTCCAACGATAGGAAAAGTTACTAGTTTTATCATATGTGCACCTCATAAGAGACATACTTCTCCACATAGGTGCACTTTTGGGGGTATATCAGCTTCATGTGCATCTCATGATAGTGCTGGTTCACCATGTTGAGATCGAGCCTCATTTTTTTACTTCATCATTGAAACGATTGACCCCGGCTCGAAGTATTGTGTAGTGAAAGAGAAGGGTAATTTACACCAAGAACTCTTGGTCCCATTTGACAAAGTGAACTCCGCCAATACAAAAATGTTGGTATACAAAGATACTTAGTTTCTCCTTGCACTAGAAATGGAAATTTCTTGGGTATCCTCAACTTAGCCCTAAACGCTGTTGCGCATTCGCTTGTACCATTTTTCCATGTGTGCCTTGTGGGAACCGTCATGGTGTCATAGGTGTACTTCTCAAATCTCTTAGAAGAGGAGGGGTCCTCATCTCGGTTATTCCCACACAAATGTTTCTAGACCATCGTGAACTCCAATATATAAAAAGATAATGGTAAGGAGTACATTACTAGACATAATATTCTCCCCATCAAGCGCCGTGTTGATGATCTCCTCTCTGCAATAAAGGCGAAATGTTATATATGGTTCCTTTTGAAATAGTTTGGCACACATTTAGCTAGGCCTTGTTGACCTCTTTCCACCTCTCTTGTCCATTCATCTTGGAGACCAAGAGCACTTCCCTCCTCGATAGGGATGGAGATGTAAGATATTTTGAAGTAGTGTGAACCCTTCTTATAGTTAGAAACTTTTATTGTCTCCCTCGATGGACTTTACATCCTCCAAGTCATCCTCTAGAGGCTCCCATTCATAGATAAGACTTAGAATTAGGTGGGGAGTTATCCACATCCTTTGTCCCGTGAAATAGAAATGTTCCTCATGAACATGTGACATCAACCATTGGTATAGTCACTCAGTTTTTCCGAAGTAGGAAACTCATAGAGTTGAAATAGCCCAACCTTCTCCAACTTCACCTTGACCTCATCTCGCATAAATCGACATTACTTTTGGTGTCCTTTTGTCTATTGGGAAAAAAATTTCTAATGTCATCTCCTTCTCTCGTGGTGCTCATCTCGATGGTTATAGCCGCTCATGGCTATCTTTCTTACATGAGACACCCATTTCTTTCCAAGCAAGACACCATCCGGGTGTTACATCTTTGCATATCATTCCTCATTGAAGTTGGTGGAGATAGTCTAATTTCCTTTTTCCTTGCCCTTCTTTGGTGAAATAGTTGATACTTTATTTTATGCCATTTTTCTATCAAGTTACTAAAACTTCTTCCTTACATCGATCTTCCTAGTTCGCCGCTCAAATTTGTGGCTTACCCTCATTGCAGAAATTCCCTACACTCTCAAGCCCTATCTACGTAACCCTAACTTGGAAAACCCTTCCAAAAGATGATGCAATCACCAGACTCCTTCTTCTTTATGCGTTTGTACTCCTTCTACTCTAGTTATAAAATCACACTAGCTATGCACTTAGATTTTCACAACTTCTCTTTCACACAAATATTCTTCAAGGATGCCCTAGTTTGCAAGAGCTCTTCGATATCACAAATGCAAGGTAAGCAATAATGTACCCTGACCTTCTACTTATATCTTTTTCTTCTCTCCCATAATAAGTGCTATGCCACCTACCACCATACTTTTCATTAAAGTTGACTTCTCCCAATGCCAACCTTCCATGCTTTCCTTCGCACGCCCACTCTTGCATGGAAAACTTTCACAATGTTTTGGTTCTCAAAAGCCCTTACTAAACAAAGACCCTTACGTACACTTGCAGCATAGAAGGCATTTCTTCTATTCCTTATTTTTGACATCACCTACCTCATGTTTTTCCTGTGCTTCTCATCCTTTTACATGGTTTTTGTAAGCCTTCCTAACACCAAACTCCTTCGGTTCTCCTTTTCGATGCATGATGTTCCATACTACGACTTTTCATCCTTCAATCACGGGCTATCAAAAGACATTCTTCCAATGCTTGTCACATCAATCCACCCCACACTAAAATAGGTGTGTGGTCCTCTACACAAACACAACCTTTTGAATAATAAAATTGGTTACTGGCACATAGTGCGTCTAAAGCAACAACCCGGAAAGATAGGGACAAGCAATGAGAAAGGGAAACACAGAAAATAAATGCAGTAATGGAAATCATAGGCTAAATGGAAATACCGCCTTATTTATGAACATAAGGAAGACTTATTTATAGTAGGGATTTAGCCTACTCACATTGAAAAGGCCTAGTACTTGTGTTTTATCCAAAGACTTGTAACTAGTGAGCATGCAAATCAAGTATATAGGATACAATATGTTGGTGCTCAATTTGAACTCACCCCATTTGTTCTAAAAATGTCTCAGTCTGTATGGTTTGAAGTTTTATCTGTCTCCCCATATTGATGCATGAAAGATGTTTCCTTCATTTGGTTGCCATGATCAGTCCTTTCCTTTGGTCGAGGATCACATTAAGTCCAGATATTGTTTTTTGTTTCTCTGTCCATGAGAAAGAATTTGTAATTTGGGCATGAATTAAGGTTTTCCCCGCCTTCTATTTTTTGAAGGTCATGTTTTCCCTGTCATATTTTATCCTAACATCTATGGAAATGTGGTCCTTTTTTATTGGATGTGGCCTCGATTGTGTCTTTTTGGTGAAATTTGTCACTTTTGTCACATTTGTAAAAAATACCAAATTGGCCCCGCAGCCCCAATAGCATCTAATTGGTTATTCAACAAATATGAAGCGGAAAGGAAAAAGTCTTACTTTGACCCCGAAGATGGACACGTGGCATTTTTTTCAAGTTACAAGTGGGAAGGCATGTCAATGGAACATTTTATATTTTTTCCCCCTTTGTATGAGGGATTAAAGTTATGAAATAACCCATAGCTCTGTTGGGGCCCACATCAAAAGCTAGAAGCGAGAGAGGTGGGTCGTCAAGGTGTTTTGAAATACTAAGCCTCGCTTCAACTAAAAGATTGTCCACATGGAGGGCCAAGTGCTCATTTGAGGATCCACCTCTGGGTCCTACCTTAGTAGTTGCGCCAAGGAGACACGTGGAGGATTCTGTTGGCTCCTCTCTATACTTAAAATTTTCAAGAAACTTTCTAAGCCCTGAGACACGTGGAGGGCCCACACCTATTTGGGGACCTGCCCTTGTACTTTACTTTTGAAGTACAACCAAAGGGACACGTGGAGGTTTCGTTGGTCCTTAAATTCTTTCAACAAATTTGTTGGGCGAGACATGTGGTGAGCCGCGCTTGTTTAGGGTCTCCACTTTTAGGCACCATATCAAAAGTGCACCAAAGAGACACGTGGAGGATTCCACCGGATCTTTTTATACTAAGACTTTTCAAAGGCCAAAAGGAAAATTTCTTACACCGGGGGCACATAGAAGGTCGGTGCTTGTTTGGGAACCTACCTCTATACTTCACCTTTGTAGTTGCACCAAGGAAACATGTGGAGGCTTCCGCTGGCTCCTCTTTGCACTTGGCTGACTTAGACTCGCAACGCAGGTAATGTGGGATAATCCGGCATAGAAAATCATTTCTGAGAGGCACGAATGCAGGCATCCATGTGAGGGAACTCATTTCTCAAGGTGTATTCTCAAGGGTGAAAAGGATTTCTTGTCAGATCTAGCTATACAGAGCCACCTGAAAATGATTGAAAAGGGGATTTCGCATGACAAAATAAAAGAATGATTAGAAGAACTATCAAAAATTTGGGGGATGGCATCCTACTAATGGTTGAGGGTCTGAGAAACGTGATTAGTTCATGATTATTCCACTTGATAGCTTCAAGTGTAAATTTGTTAAAGCTCACTTTCATAGAAAAACATGTAACAAACAAAGGTTCCTTGAATATTCTTTTCTTAGGGGAAATGTTGGATGTAAATTGAGTGTTATAAAAAGCATGCTTTAGTCATGCAAATAGTCGCGGGTTAATTTGTGTGAGAAAATTTGAGAAAGCCCATATTCCCGAGAGACCATTTGAGAAACTGTTAATCTCTTATGTTTTATATTTGATCATGTCAAGTTGGTTCAGAAGGGTACAGTAGTTGACAAGCTCTAAGATTGTTCAAGAAACCTTCCCCTCCCGATGAATCTAATCAACTTTGAATTAATCTATGTTAATCTTGGGAAAATTTTTGTTTTCTTTATTTCAGAATGTCTGTAAATAGTAATTCCTATTCCTATTGTAATCTTGTGGAAAAATCCCTCTCGAATCACACAGGATCTCATCCCTATGATAGTTAAGTGGAATTTGCAATTTCATTATGAGAAGAGCCTTCATCCTGTAATGGGATAAATAATTTAAAATCACTTTATTGTCATTCTTTTGATACAGATTGTCCGTAATCCTTTGATTGTATCTTACGCATGAGAAACCATGGGTATTTAATGTTTAATTCAATCTTTAGCTTGAGACTTCGTGTTAAATTCTTGGAGATTGTGTGAAACCGTGAAAATTTGGGCTTCCGTTGATTCACACCTACTGGTTGAAGGAATATTTTAGCTATTCTCAAGCATTCTGTCATTTAGTTTACCAATTTTTGTGAAGATTCTCAAAGATGCGGGAAAATCAAATTTATCCCGCTTAATCTCCCACCAAAAATTATTCAAAACAATGAATCCTATCTCGAACTCCCCTTTTTGCCATGTATGTCCACAAATGAATACATTCTACCGCACAAAAAATACATAAGCAATCAAGATTCCATAATTTTTTTCGTAACCTTAACCTTGTTTAGAAAATATCACCATTCTTTAGAAGTGACAACTCGCATGAGAGTTAAATTGTGTGCATTGATCATATTTTCTCAAGGTTTCCTTTAAAATTTGTGTAAAGAAGAATATCTTCATTCTCCTTCACCAACAAAGGTTACAAAATGGGTCCTCTAGACCCGGTTGAAATGCACAACCTAAAGTATTGAGGATAGATGAAATATTTTTGAACGTGCTATACATTTTTCCAACATCTAAGTGATAAAGAGCTAGTTGAATTGCCTCCCCAACTACAAAATGACATAGATGATGATTTATCTGTCACCAGGCTTATTTTTAAATCTATGATGTTGCTCAGCTTGTAAAGGAGAATAAATTTGGATACCAACACTTTTGGCACCGTTGTCGAGGAATTATTAGCATTGTCGGTGATTATATGAACTCCGAGACTTATTTGTGTGGCAACAACAATAGATTGGCACCATTTCCAGGGATTATTTGAAATTTGGGACCTATTTGTGTGGAAACAACACTTTTGGTGCCGTTGCCGAGGAGCTTTCAAATTCATTCTTATATTTGGCTCTGGTAATGTTTCTTACATGATCTAGGTGCTAATATGTTGTTGAAACATCATCCTATGTCTAGATCTATATGATTTGTGTAAGTTACAAGTTCTGTGTGCAATATTTCTAGTTTCTATTGGTTATTGCACTAAGTTTATATCATCAGTGATAAATACTGGTAGAGGAAGGTCATATCTACTAATATTTGTTAGATTTAAGTGTTGATAGATATTTAACAAGTCATTTATAGTGCATTTACATAGCTAAGGTGAAAATCCTTAATGGTGACTCTGTGTTGATTTAAATTTTGATAAATACCAGTGCCTTAGCTTGTTTTAAGTGAATCTATCACTAATATTTGCAAAGATGGAAGAAAGAAGATCTTTCTTCACTAGAGACCCTACTGAAAGTTTTTTCCAGAACTAGAAAAGACAAATTCTGAAGGAAGAAGAATCTAGAAAGTTGTTGGAGATTAGAAATCAAGAAAAGAGTTATCAATTGTTGAAATTGATTAGCCTATCATTGAACATTTCCATACTTCCTCAAGTGCTTCGAATCGTATTATTTTGTAGATCAAAATTCTCCATTTAGAAAGGGGCCTTCATTTGTATTTGAAAATTTTGCATCTCATTTTGTCCCTATGTTTTCCAAAGTTGATAGGATCTTCCAAGAAATAGAGTTTTTAGAGAACATTCATTATGATAATTTCATTCTTGTACCCCATGCACCCGTCACTCCTCATCATTTTGTATCTCCCACAAATTCACCACCTCAAAACAATATGGCCAAGCCCCCACCTGCACCTCCATTTTTTCATTACTTTTGTTCCTATACATTTTAGAGGTATGGTTGGATATCCAAATGTAGTGCCACAAGATGTTATAAATAGACGCCTAAATTTCAATGAAAACAATGCTATCACCAAGCTGTATCAACATTTTAAACTTTTTTTAATATGATGGAAGACTTTGAGATTAAATTTAAGGATGTGTATATAAAACAGTTTATTCATACTCTTGAGGAGGATGCACGTGACTGTATAAATCTTTGCTAGATAACTCAATAGATTCATGGACAAAAATGAAAAATGCTTTTAGATTACAAAGTATGGGGATAACATTGATCCTGTGTTTCATTTTTCTAAATTTTAAAATTTTAAGAAGAATCCTAATGAGTCTGTACATTCATAACTTCAATACTCAATTCAATAAGACCCTCGAATAGGTTACCTATAATCCTAAGGCCAAGTGTTGTTTCTTTTTTGATAAAATACTCTGATTCTTTTGATAAGAAGGTTTCTATTATTTAAGGGACAAAAACCCAAGACCTTTGAGGTAGGCCTTCACCATGCCTTTTCAGATTGAAAACAATATCAAAGAAGTTAGTAAGCCTCCTAAGAGGGAAGGTATCAAGCTGATCAATCTAGAAAAGCCTTTGTCAAGTAAGTCTATGGATCTAGAAGAGGTTGTAAAAACTTTGTTCAGAGTTGTTAAGGAAATATCCTATAAACTGGCTAGAGAAGAGAAGGGGATTGGACAAATTTCCCAAGGTCAGCACAAGCCAAAAGGTCAAGAAATATTTGAAAATCATCCCAGAGGTGATCATAGATCAGATGATAGGGGTAAAGGACCCATGGGATTAGGAAATAGATAGCCCCAACCCCGGGAAAACAAATTGGTTCCTGATCCTTTAGTTGTCAGAGTTATTGCTATTGAAGAAGCTCATGAAATTGAGTGGTGTGATAGTTGTTTCTTGCCCCATTCCCCATGTGATGTTGAAAAGGGAGTTGAGGAAGAAGCTGATGATGATGATATAGATGATGATGCATGCATGATATATTTCTCTACAAGTTCACAACAGGGAGCAACCTCAACTGAGCTGATGAGTGCCAGAACTGTTGAAAATTTCTAGGATTGCATTCACCAGGTATTGCCTCTTCCTCCCATTAATGCTTTTGAGATTGATATGGTACAAGCTTTTGATTTGCCTAATAATTATTTTGAGTACTTAAGGGAGTTAATGATTAAGAATTATGATTAAGGAATTCCTTCTAAGAGGACAGACAATTGTTAATGAATGCAATTGTTTTCCATGAAAAGAATATAATACCGGGAGTAAAGTCGCCAAAGGGGCAGGGCCTCAAGCTAAACCAAAAATTCCAGTTCTTACCACCATCCCTAAAGAAACCCCTAATAAAGATGCATATGGCAAAGGTTCACACCAAATAAAACTTATGTTCCTCCCCATGCTCGACTGACTATGTGAAAAATCCCGTGTCATCGGATGAATTTGTAAACCTTCCTCCTAACACTTCCTTACCCAAATATGTTCCTTGTGACATAGCTTAAATCTTGAGTTAGATCAATATTTTTGTTCGTATTGTTGAATTTCTTAGAATCCCTTAACATAGGAACAGAGCATTCAAATATTTGGGATTTAAAGAAGAAAAGGTCACCTAGGGTAAAAATGTAAACAATGTAGAGGTTCCTCCTGCCATTACAGAATTAGAAAAACCACAAGCATTGGAGGAATTGTGTGAACCACCTAAGGTTTATTTGGGAAAATTTCTGGTTGAGTCTCAGCTGAAGGTGGATCCATTTTTTACTACTCTTGATTATTAAGGATAGATTGTTACATAACTACATGTTTGATTCAAGAGCCTCATGTAATGTAATTCCTCTTGAGGTCATGAATGAGTTGAATCTCAAAGTAATAGCAGCTTATGGGAAATGTACTACCATGGATTCAAGAGAGGTGCTAATAGTTGGATGTGTCAAGGGTTTAGTTGTGTAATTGGCAGCGTATCCAAGAAAGTACTTAACTTTGAATTTCGTAATTATGGATTATCCTGCTAAATGGGGAATGTTACTTTCTAGGAAGTGGGTAGCTAGTGTGGGTCAAAGTGTGCAAATGGACATGTCTTATGCCACCATACCAACTGAGGGCAACCTTGTGAAGTTACCTTGTGAAAAGAAAATGTTATATCTCATTGAGGACCCCAAAAATGCTTCTTATGAAGTATTGCACATAGACAATCGATGTGTATAACTCGTGAGCTATGTTGTTTTCAAAGAGTATAAAGTTGATCAATGCAAATATCTTAAGCGATTGTTTTTCCGGGACTTTGATGTTTGATGCAACCTCGAGAGGTGTTGAAAAAATTTACATAGGCACGAGCATAATCCTAAAAAATGTGGTCGAGATAGAAAATTGGATGGAGAAGAGAAATAATCATATGACTAGTTGTTAAACATGTATCGAATCGAATCGCTTAGCATGGTCATATCCAGAATCGAAGGCACTTGAAAATATTCCTTAATTATTTTCTTAGAATTAGGGCATGCACACCATCAGACGACGGTGTATAGTCTTTTGTTTTCATTCGCTTTCATTTTTTTCTATTCCGATGTTTCCTAGTCCTCGTGACTAGTTTTGTTGGTTCTCGGTTCATCCTTGGTGGATTTGGTTTTTTTTTTTTGTTCTACAAGATTGTTCTTGACTCCGTTGCCCAATGGATTTTTGGCACATGGTTTGCTCTATTTTTCTTGTGGCACTCGCAGTGAGTGCCCATCCTCGAGTCGGAGCCGATGTTGGTGCTCAATTTGATCTCGCCCGTTTGTTCTAAAAATGTCTTAGTCCACGTGGTTTAAAGTTTTCTCTATCTCCCCATATTGATGTGTGAAATTTGTTTCCTTTATTTGGTTACCATGATCAATCCTTTCCTTTGGTCGAGGATCACATTAAGTCCAAATATTGTTTTTCATTTCTCTTTCCATGAGAAAGAATTTCTAATTTGGGCGTGAATTCAGATTTTCCCCTACCTTCTATTTTCACACAGTCATGTTTTTCTGTTAATTTTTATCGTAATATCCGTGGGAAACTTGGTCTATTTTGATTGGATGCGGCCCGATAGGTCCTTTTGGTGAAATTTGCTACTTTTGTCACATTTGTAAAAAATACAAAATTGGCCTCGTGGCCCCGATAACATCTAATTGGTTATTGAGAAAGTATAAAGCGGCAGGGAAAAGGTCTTACTTTGACCCCTAAGATGGACATGTGGTATTTTTCAAGTTACAAGTGGAAAGGCGGTCAATGGAACATTTTGAAGTTTTTTGCCTATTTGTATGAGGGAGCAAAGTTATGAAATAACCCGTAGCTCCACCGAGGCCCACATCAAAAGATAGAAGCGAGAGAAGTGGGTCGTTTGGGCGTTTTGAAACACTAAGGCCCACTTCAACTAAAATCTTGTCCATGTGGAGGGTGTGCTCATTTGAGGATCCACCTAAGGGTCCTACCTTAGCAGTTGCATCAAGGAGACACGTAAAGGCTTCCGCTGGCTCCTCTCTATACTTAAACTTTTCAAGTAACTTTCTAAGGCCTGGGACATGTGGAGGGCCCACACCTATTTGGGGACCTGCCCTTGTACTTTACTTTTGATGTAGTTAGAAGGGACGCGTGGAGGTTTCTATTGGTCCTTAAATTCTTTCAACAAATTTTTAGGCTAAGACATGTGGTGAGCCCACGCTTGTTTAGGGTCTCCGATTTTGGGCACCATATCAAAAGTGCACCAAAGAGACATGTGGAGTCTTCCACCGGCTAATTTTATAATGAGAATTTTCAAACACCAAAATGTGATTTTCTTGGGCCCAGGGCACGTGGAAGGCCCTCGCTTGTTTGGGAACCTACCTCTATACTTCACCTTCTGATTACACCAAGGAAACACGTGTAGGCTTAGCGTTGGCTCCTCTCTTGCACTTGGCTAAATCAGACTCAGCAAGAGTAATGTGGGATAATCCATGTGCAAAAACTCATTTCTGAGATGCACGAATGTAGGCATCCATGCGAGGGCACTCATTTCTCAAGGTGTATTCTTGAGGGTAAAAAGGATTGCTTGTCAGATCTAGCTATACATAGCCACTTGAAAATAATTAAAAGGGGATTTATCACATGACAAAATAAAAGAATGATTAGAAGAACTGTCAAAAGTTGGGGCATGGCATCCCAATCTGTTATGTTTGTGGAGCCTATTTTCATGTTAGAGTGTGGTACACCTTCATGTGTTACACTCGGGTATTTTTACGGTGGTCCCACTTGTTGGTGAGTAGGTAGGGGGTTCGGGGCGAAGCCCCAAGGAAATTTTCATGGGTGTTTTATCAACCCATGGGTAATGGGTAACCGTTATGGGTTGTTTTTGGGCCCATGGTTTTGGGTACCCATTGTTTTGATACCCCGCTTTTTTTTTTCCCATTGTTTTGATACCCATGGTTTTTTTCCCATGGTTTTGATACCCACGGTTTTATATCAAATTGCTTAAGCAATTGTCTATTTATATGGTCTTATGCATATGATAGATAGACAAGCAAATGTATTGTAGATGTGTTTTGAATTGGTGTGAATTCAGCAGAGTTTGTTGAGCATAGCTCCAAATGGGTCTAGGTATTTTATTGAGAGAGTGGAGGCTTGTAATAAAATCGAGCAAGTGATTCTTGGTGGATGTAGCCCAAATTGGGTGAACCATGTTAAATCTTGTCTCTCTGTGTTGTGTTATTTATTATGCACTTTTATTCTAGATCGTAATATTCTCTCGCATATTAGTTTCTCTTTTGTTGCGCAATTACGTAAGGGATTATTCCACATATTTTATCTCTTATTTCCTAACACAATCATGGTTGAGGGTCGAGAAAATGATTAGTTCATGATTTTTCCACCGGAAAATTCAGGAGTAAATTTGTTAAACGTCACTTTCTGAGACAAATATGTAACAAACAAAGTTATAATATTATTTTCTTGGGGAGAAAGCTTGGATGTAAATTGATTGTTATAAAAAGCGTGCTTTAGTCATGCAAATGGTGAGGGGTTAATTTGTGAGAGACAATATGAGAAATACCATCTTCCTGAGAGACCATTTGAGAAACTTGTTATTCTCTTATGTTTTAGACTTAATCATGTCAAGTTGGTTGCAGTATACAACCATTGACAAGATCGAGATTGTTCAAGAAACCTTCCCTGCCGATGAATCTAATCAACTTCGAATTAATCTATGTTAATCTTGGGAAAATTGTGTCTACTTTATTTTAGAAAGTCTATGAATAGTATTTCTTATTCCTATTGCAATTTTGTGTTAAAATACCTCGAATCACACAGGATCTCATCCTATGATAGTTTAATGGCATTTTCAATTTCATTATGAGAAGAGCCTTCATCTTGTAATGAGATAAACAATTTAAAATCACTTTAATATTATTATGTTGATAAATATTGTCTGTAAGCCTTTGAGTGTATCTTAGGCATGAGGAACCATGGGTCTTTAATGTTTAATTGAGTCTTTAGCTCGAGCCTTCGTGTTAAATTCTTGGAGATTGTGTGAAACCGTGTAAATATGGGCCTCCATTGATGCACACCTTCTGGTTAAAGGAATATTTTAGCTATTATGAAGCATTCTATCATTTAGTTTTCCAATTGTTGTGAAGGTTCTCAAATATCTGGTAAAATCAAGTTTATCCTGCTTAATCTCCCACCAAAAATTATTCAAAAACAATGAATCCTACCTGAACTACCCCTGTTTTCCCTGTATGTCTACAAATGTATAAATTCTACTGCCAAAATATGTAGAAGCAATTAGGATTCCATAATTTCTTTAGTAACCTTAACCTTGTTTAGAAAATATCACCATTCTTTAGAAGTGACAACTCGTGAGAGTTAAATTGTGGTGCATTGATTATATTTTCTCAAGGTTTCCTTTTAAATTTGTGCAAAGAAGGATATCTTCATTCTCCTTCACGAGCAGAGATTACAAAATGGGTCCTCTCTCCTTGGTTGAAAGGCACAACCTAAAGTAGTGAGGATAGATCAAATCCTTTTGAAGGTGCTATCCATTTCTCCAACATCTAAGTGACAAAGAGCTAGCTGAATCACCTCCCCGGCTACAAAACAACATACATGATGATTTATCTATCTCTAGGCTTCTTGTTAAATATGTGATGTTGCTCAGCTTGCAAAGGAGAATCAATTTGGATACCAACATAGTATAGGGGCCCATATAATGGACTTTAAATTTCCTAGGATGGCGCAAAAACTTTGAGTTATACAACAAAACCATCTGCCCAACCTTGAATTGTTTGTTTTTGATATGACAATCATGTCAAGCTTTTTCATGCCTTTTTAGTATTTTGACTCCATCTAGCAAGTGATCGCCTTTCATCTAGTTTCATTAACTTCTCCATGCACTCTTGAAGTTCTTTTTTATCAACTAATCCTCGTACGCATGCTTTACAGAGGGATGGTAACATAAAATCTCTTTGGTAGAATAGCTTCCATGCCAAACACCAATTGAAATGGTGTGGCTTTGTTCAATCTCTTGTAGGTTGTCTTATATACCCATAGTATGGTTGAGAATTTTTCATCCCAATCATGTCTTCCCACATCACAAATTTTGGTTAGCGTGTGACTCAGGACTTTGCTAATTACCTTAGCAATTCCATTCGCTTGTGGGAGATAAGGGGTGGTCTTATGATGGGCCACCATAAACTAGTCGAACAAAATATTTACTATCTCATTCAAATTATGTGTAACCCTATCACTTGCTAAACTTAGCGGACATCCATATCTGTTGATTATATTTTCCCATAAGAACCTAGTTGTTGTTTCACATGTGAAATCCTTTCTAGGAACTTCCTATATCCATATTGTTAAGTAATCGGTGCAAGAAATGATATAGCATGAACTTTGGCCTCCCGTGTGTGGAAGGTGAAATTGGTCCTACAAAATTAATGGAAAATTTCTCAAATGGATTTGTACTATCTATTGGTCTCAAGGGAATCTCATCTCTTCTTCTGGTTTGCCAAGGTGCTGGAAATGGTCACAAGCCTTGCAAAACTCAATACAATCCTGGTAGATACTCTCCCACCAAAGCCCCGGGATTAGAATCTTCTCACGTGCGAGTAGCATTAATTGCATAATTTCCTCTTGCAATCCCTCTGTGTGCTTCCTCCATGATTGCAATGCACTCATGTTCTAATATGCATCGCGTAAAATCTCATCATGGCCAAACTTGTATGAGTCTCCACCAATTAACATGTAGGGTGCGACACATATAGCTAATTGTTTTCTTTCCAAAGTCTTCATTTCCTCTAGCGTCACCCATGTTTTGAGAAACATAGCAATATCTTCTAATTCCGAGGGCACATGTCGTAGTCTAAACAATTGTGCATCTGATATTGTATCCTAAATGCTTTGCACATCCTCCCCTGAGTCAATTCTTGATAAATGGTCAGGCCCTAAGTTACTCTTTCTTGGTTTCACAACAACTGTAAACTCAAACTCTTGGTACAAAAAGACCCACCGATATATGCACCCTTGTAAAATGTGCTTGTTTACCAAGTACTTCAATTACATGTGGTTTGTGTAGAATATGAAAGGTGTTTCCAAAATATATTGTGTGAATTTAAAGAGTGTGTAGATCATTGATGATGCCTTCGCTTTCGATGGTTGTATAGTTATATTATCTTTGGTGTCAACTTCCTACTTGTAAAGAAAAGGGGGTGATCAAAAGTCCCCCTCACTCACCGGGTTGTGCTAACACTTCTCCAATGGTTTTCTTGAAGAAATAACATACATAGAGAGGCTTATCCCAGGAAGGAAAGTGTAAGATGGGCGCGTAGTGATAAGCCTATTTTTCAAGGTATCAAATGTTGTCACCTGCACATCTCCCCAATGAAAAGGACATTTGCACTTTAACAATCCCGCCAATGACACGAAAATTTTGGCATAACCTCTAATAAATTTTTGTAGTACCCTTTATGTCTAAGGAATCTATGCATGACACTGTTGATGGGTTCTCCCAATGCCATAATGATGAAAACTTTTGTGGATCCACCACCAAGCCTTCCTTGCATATAATGTGCCCCAACAAAGTGTTCCAAATGGAGTAAAAAAAAGACATTTCTTGATGTTAAAGGATATGTGCAACTTTACCATCTCTCAAAATCAAAGAGCATGTTGTTACAATGATCTCTTACTAGTCCATATACTATCCAATCATCAAGGTAGACCTAAAGAAACTTTTACATAAAATATTGAAAGGCTTGGACCACTATGTGCAAAAATGCGCATGATGCACATTCTTTAGTCTAAAAGGCATGACCATGTAGGAAAAAATTCCCCATTCAATGGTGAAAGTTGTCTTTTCTTGGTCCTTCTTCATAATCCTAACTTGGTGATACCCTAAAAATCCATCTGTGAAGGAATAGATCTCACTCCCAGCTAATCCTTCTAGGATTTCCTCGATAAAGGGGATTAGGAAGGGATCAATTACACATACCACATTCGAGTCCCCGTAGTAAAAAAAAGAACCTTATCCTTCCATCCTTTTTAATACTTATGACCATGGGGTTTATCCATTATAATTCCTCCAAAACTTCAATAATTCCTAATGCGATCAATTTTTCTTTTTCTTCCTTGACTGGATGTGCAAATTTGGATTCATTGGGTAAGGTCTCTTCCAAATCAGGCATGCTCCTTCCTTTAGCTTAATCTACATCTCTCTCGGAGAGTAATGAACTCCCTAAAGCTCATGGTATCCATACAAGAATAAATCCCGAAACTCACGTAGTATATCAATGATCTTCAAAACCTCCTTCTCCGACCAATAGTCCCTAATGGTAGCCTCATTTTAGGTTCTACATCCGAACCAATCTTAACCTTCTTTATTATCGGGGTTCATGTAAGTACGTGTGCACTTTTTCATCAAAGACTATCCACTACCTCATGCATAACCATAGTGTGGTTTAAGTCTAATTTCTCCACTTCCTTTCCATCCATCACATAGACTAACTTTCCATTTTCTTTCTCCACGCAGCCCGCTCAAGTTGTATCTCCTCCGAACCCTCCTCAAAACACACCTCTAACTCAAGTTCTCCTAATAATTCCATAATTTGACCCTCATCCATTACACTATCTTCCATATTTAGGTGCTTAATAACTTACAACACCTCATTCAACAATGGCTTAGTACTATGATACTCAAAGGTTTGAATCAAATCATTGTTAACTCCCGCTAGTTCCCTGTATGACGATATAGTTATAAATGAATGTACCATGCACATGCATAACCTTGTAGTGTTCAATAAAACTTTTGTACCCGTAGGGAAGGTAGTAAAGCTTCCGCACCTTCCATCCATGTTTTCTCACATTCCCGGACATGATTTGAGGCGGGTCCCCTTCCATCACGGGTAAAAAATTTAGAAGACATGTTACTCCAAAAGAATCTAACCGAGAACTCAATCCTCACCTTGCACCATCCTAGAACATTATCCATATGCGCTGCCCACCAACATGTTGTGGTTCCACACAAAGTGTAGACAAGCATGCCCCTCCTTTTAATTTCACATCTCTATTGGGATTTCATGGCTCGCAGGAAAATTTAAGGGTTTCCTTCCCCAATGTAAATTGGTAAAATTTTTCTCATTAGGCATCTAAGTGAGTGGACCCTTGTTACCCTTGTAATGAAGCCTCTCATATGCTACCTGGGGTTAACTCATAAGTTCCATGCGCCCAATTTTCACATGCTACATTAGTGGTATTACTCACAGATTGAGTATCTTCAAACCGAATAACTCCTTCCATAGGGTGAATCGGTTTAGGGTCCCTAATAGAGTGCAGATATATCATGTCAAGAAATTATCCTCCCAAGGGTTCAGTAAAGTGTGATGACATATAATCGGTCAAGGGGATGATAACCCATTCTTCCTTGTTCTACAAACTTATGTACCCATTATTGAATCGTAGGACAACATTGTTCTTATAACACCATGGGTGCCCAAGTAATGTTGGAAATTTTTCCGCCTTAGCTAGCACCAAGACTTCGAAGTCCCTAATGAATTTCACCCCTTGGATAGTGATAGAAGCATCTTTCAAGACACCAATGGGCATTGCCTTTTTCTTGTTCACCTTATATGGTAAATTTGAAGATGGATGTAATGAGGAGTTCTGCCGTCCGATGCCATGCATCTAGAGTGAGAATATTAACTTTTGCACCCGTATCTATCAAAATATTGCTAGAATCCATCCATCAAAAACCGTATTAAATGTAATATCCTTATCATAATCAAGGTTGTGAGGGGAAAGGATAACATGCAACATTTGTCACTCTCACTCTCCTCCAATGTGCGGTACTTTCTCCCATAACCATTATCCTAGTAAAGGAATGATATTCTCTTGCCTTAGCATTTTTCATGCCTCCTAAACTCATCCAGATCTTGTTTTGGAGCCTCAACACTCTTTATTTTCTCTAAATTTCTCGACTAATCCTTCACCATTAGATCTCTCCTTCTAAGCTCGACTTACATCCATGGTATCTTGATAGACATCTTTCTCGATGAGTAGGATTCGGGAACTTTCCATGCATCACCTCTTCTCTAGTAACCCACATATTTTGATTTTGTATTTCCCTAGTGCGTGTGGCTTCACTCGCGTGGTTACCAATGTCTGAGTTCTAATTTCAACTTGCGTGACACCTTTGGCATCCACAAAGTGATTCGAAGTTCTTCGCGCTTACCATCCCTATGCCTTTATCCTTCCTCTATTGGTGGATCATGTGTTCAAACAACTCTGGGCACTCCTCCTATTTGTGCTTATTTCCACACCAAGAGCATTGTAACATATCCGGGAATAATAGTTATAATAAGTCCCATGTGGTAATTCACTCCTCCCGTCCCGTGATTTCCACGACCTCAAAATCCTCCACGGAAGCCTTTTCCACGTGCTCCTCCATCCATGCACCCTTCATAGTGGCGACCCTCATCCTTGGAACTGCATTTTGCAATGCTGGTCTAGTGCACACCGATATCAATGGAATCATGTATCTAGTCATCAATCTTCAGTCCTTGGTGTCATGAGAAGTAGAGATGAAAATCTTGCAATAACAAGAGATATTGTTATGGATTGTGCGATGTAGCAGTTGGGCACCTACTTGCATCATGATCTCTGTGGAAAATATCATAGTCCATTGTCATTGTGTGAATTGACCTTTAAGGAAAGCGCCCTTCATATGCCCGCTCTATTACATAATCCATGCACCATAGTCCATGTGAGTCTCATAGAGTGATTTTACATATAGTTTTTCTAGTTGCTTGACCATGGCAGCTATATGGGCTTCAAGGAATGGAATGACTCGGTGTCCATGCTTCTATGACCTCAATGCACTATTGAGGAAGCTTCCAAGGCCTCATGTGGGTCTCAGGAAATTCTTATGTGAAAGCACTCTCTTGAAAGGGGTGAGTAAACCTGCCAACAAACCATTGAGCATGTTGAGATGGATGAATTTCATAAGATAATTTTGACAAGAGAGTCTTAAAACGTGCATCATACTCCCGCACGCTTTCGTCATACCCTATTGAATATCTATCAATGCGCTAATGCTCTTCTGTTCAAACTTAGGAATATGGAACTCTATCAAGAATGAATTTCCCAACATGGTATATTCAGCAGCACTATAGTGTGGGTCTTACTTTTAGTAACAACTATGCACGCGTCCTTGTAAAGTGGTTATAAAATGGATTGCTTTCCTCTCAGTGGAAATTATTCCCTTCACATGCCACAATAGCTCACACTTGTGTACATGTTCTCGCAACATCCCGAACACCATTACAATACGTTAGGTGCAAAGAAATTTCAAAAATACTTCTTTGAGGAGGTTGAGGCCCTTGTCCACCGATCTAGAACCTTGATTTCCTCTGGTGTTGCCTCTACCACTAGATCCACTAGATCCACAGCACCTACTCCTCCCCGATCCGTAAGATCCTCTAGATCCACCAGTTCACTAGATCTACTAGTTTCTATTCCACCGATCCTCTCATAAGCAGTATAGGTCCCGGTTGTTACGTCTTGCATTCCCACTATCGCACTAAACTACGTGCCAATAGTTTGTGATATTACAACACTACTGATGTGTGTCCTGTGCCACTTCTAGATGTGACTCCCAAATCATGTCTAAATGTCATTCTAGAAAATATTCCTCTAAACATAGGGAATGATTGTGTAGCCATAGATGTGCTAGTTGAAAAGTTATACCTCCTAGGTGTTGATCGGTCACTTCCACCAACACCGATTGGGTTAGCAATACTTATCTCTATATTTGGAAAACCAAGTGCTAGGGTTTGGTCACCAGTTGGATTTAGATGTGTTGAGCATAACTCTCCTCTCTTCAAATGACAAGATCTCATCAGAAGCTGAAGGGGTCTCTCTCCTGCGCTTGCCAAGATGGGGTAGAAAAAACTACTCGGGCTCTACGTGCTTTATGTCAACCTCAATTCCCTCCCACATCTTCTACCTCTATAACTCCATCACTCTTACAACTTTTTGTTGTCTAATGAACTCCCTTTCACATGCTTTATTATACTTGAGTCATCTCTCTTCCCTCTCCTTTTCAGCCACAAGGTCTGTCATCTTCCTCCACCCTAGCTTCCTTGCCCAAAGTGCTTAGAAAAAGCTTATCCAGCCATAGGAAATGCTTCCAAACTTAGTGTAATGATCAAGATCTTTATAGCTAAAGGGATAACATGTAAGAATGATCCTCTTGGCCCTCGAAATTCAAACTCAAGCAACCTCTAGAAATGAATACATAGAATCACGTATTCTAAGGTGTAACTTGCTAACACCGTACTCCACCAATGATCAACAACACATATCCGATTCAGATCAACATCATGCAACCTATGATACTCCTCTTGGCTCCAAACACCAAGGTCCACAATACCAGCTTGATCTAGATGCATATGCTAAAATCCATTCATGCAACTCTACTAGAAAACAACAAAATAAGGTCTCATACAACTCATGATACAAATGTTCTTCTACCCATTTATGTGCATAAAAGTCAGATCCAATATTCAACCTCTGAGAAAACTCATCCTCTATACTTTTAAACAATGCTTCAACATTGTCCAAGGTTAAGTGCTTTGTCATCATGCATCATTCTCACAAAATCTTTGAAAATATGTCCTGGCAACGGAACCAAGATGTAGTCATTTCTTTGTTACCCTTAATATATCAAACCCCAAGCACTTCGGCCAATTACCCAGTGGGGTTGGGCGCTCACCCGAGGCATGCGCGGGTGTCAAGCCCTCTTTTATGTGAATCTTGTGAGAAGGTTTTTCCATTAACATAGAATTAGTCACATAGAATTAAATATTCATGCATCCACATTAAAAGCGAAGTTGAGCTATTAAATCTTCATATCCATACATAAAAACAAGAGTAACATTATAGCATGGAATACGAATAACAAACCCGACTTATGATATGAAGAAATAACATTAGGTTTACACCCATGAACAAATTATTCGTATCAGAGCCAAATATATATATATATATATATATATATATTGATCAAGAGTCTAGTAACCACATTACATTCACAAGATATATATATATATATATATATATTGATCAAGATTCTAGTAACCACATTACATTGAAGCCATATCAGGCCGAATACAATAAATTTTAGAGATCTAATCCATACATCATATGTTTAACCAAAGATCCTAGCTATGCTTACCCTATTACAAACTATTACGAACCACCCCTTATGCCCAAACTTAAAGGCATTCTTGCAGCCTCCTAATGAGAAACCCAAACCCTGGGTCCTCTTAACATTATCTGCAACATATATGTGCCTCTTGGTGTGTCTTTCTCTCTATTAGTGTCCAGTTCCTCTTTCCTCTAACTTAAACATATCTTTTTATAGGTTCCTCACCCACAACCATGCCTTTCCTTTTGAGCAGTTGTGATCCAAGTGTCCATGTGGTCCTCTCATTAGAAAATTCTTATCCATTTCCAAGCCCTCCACTCTCTATAATGATGTCTCCAAAGAATATTCCTGCGTGGAAAATCCTTTTCTTGACCTCTAAGGTTCCAGGATAGCACCTTATCTACTCATCACACCAAGTTAGATCACATTTTTCCTCAAGTACCTCTTGTAATGCTAACTATGGATAAGTCCTTTAAATCCTTGTTCTACCTTCCCATGCATGCCCTATTTTTACTAAAACCCTTCTTAAACCTCTCTACCCTACTGAGACTTTTTCTTGAGTGCCCTTTTCTTTCACTACTACACGCGCATGCCTTTTGGTACTTAGTTAATATTCCGGGGCCCATCGGTAATATAAGGGAAATTCTACGAACTAAACCTCATCCAATTTATGAAAGGTACCAATATTTAATAAAGATCAAGCCTCAAGTTCTCATTCCAAGGTATATGAAGTGATTTAGGTATCAAAGAAGTATACAATGCAACCAGTTTGAAAAGACACACAAAAAGCACGAAGGTGGCTTCAACATTCTTGGAACACTAATGAATCAAATAGACAACAGATAACTAAGCTCTCATTAAATAAGAGTTCATCCTCATTCATATTTCTAGGAAATTAATCAAAACAATAGTTTGCACAAAGTATCCGAAACATATTTCAGCTACCATTATTTGTTTATATATTCCTTCTAATGGAATGAACTAAACAAGTTATTGGTAAACAAAAGAGGAGACATAAAATAATTAGAGGCATCATTATGACAGCAAAAAAATATATTTTCTTCTATACATAATAATATCAAGAAGGTAAAAAAGGCATAGTTTGAGTCTAACAAGGAAGCTATTGTAAATGGCATCCATAGGAATCTGTATGTCAATAGTTATAAATTATCTTCGATACAATCTAATGATTTACAAGAGAATTTAGTTCTAACACTTGCAATCATTAAGAATTCTTTCAAAGAGAATCCTATGTATGAAGCATAAAAGAGTGATTGATCTTGAAACAAAAAGATAAAGTTCAAGATGCTTACGCATAGGCTTCTAAATTTGATACAAGTCTTCCAAAGATGTAATTTTCTTCTATGTAGGATACCGAGGACATGTGAGTATTTACTATGGAAGGAAATTACATGAATTGAATGCAAATGTAATGTTATAGATATATCAGAGATTATGAATGAAAAAATGCATCATTATGGCAATAACATCATGAGACTACATGTGTTTTATTTGGAGCATGCTCTTGAAGTGGAGAAATAATTACAATGCATGCTCAGCCAGGAGGATCAAAGTAACCAAAAGCTAATTAATGAACAGTGCAAGATAAACTCACAGCTATGATCATCTACCTTGTGGTACACAATGCGAGAACTTGAAAGAGGGATGGGGGAAAAATGAAATAAAGGTTTAATCAGCGGTCTCAATCAAAGTACTTCTCGGATAGAAACAAAAATTGTTCAAGAAGACATACAAAGGAAAAAAATTGTTTTATATAACCAGTAAGAATGACGTTTGAATAATTTCGGGCCCACAACAAGCATAATGATGACCTGAATAGAGGGCTCCCAAAATACCGAGCATGGCGCAACATGAAGAAACATAGGAAGCTCTCCAAACAGAGTTGATCTCGGGAAGTGAAGAGACTCAAACTAGTAAGCCCAAAACTCAAGAAAAGGAGAACAAGCGAGATAAAGTAACAAAAATACCCAGATTGAACAAGCCAAGTCATAATAATGAACTCAAAGTCATCATAGTTGGGAAGACGGTAAAGAATATCAAACCCATAAGAAACATGACCAAGTTAAAAAAATGTAGAAACCCATAACAATAGCATCTCAAACTAAAATGCATAATTAGAAACCCATCAAATAGAGCTCTTATATACAAGTACATATCTTGAATATAGAAGAGAGTGACAACAAAAATGCATTTAAAACCTAGAGACGATACATGCCTAGAGAAAAATCAAATATTTTTCTTTGAAAAGTTTTTGTAGGATAGATCTCAGGCACGAATCCATGAAAAGGTAGCCTTACCTTCAAAACCCTCGAAAATGGAAACTACATTATGTGGAAATTACTTGAAGAATAGAGCCCAAATGTCATGAAATAGAGCACAAAATTATCAACAATGACCGAGTTCTTTAAAGAGCCATCAAGGTAAATACAATAAAGATGTAATGAAAGCCTAGATCTCCAAAGTAGAAAGAAGCCCAGTCCAAACTTGTGGTCAAACAAAATAGGTTAGATGCAGAGGACATGTCGGTGCACTTACTCGGAAGGAAGTTATATACATTGAATACAAATGCAATGTTTTAGCAATATAGGAGATTGTGAATGAAAGAAATGCATCATTATAGCAATAACATCATGAGACTACGTGTATTTTATTTGGAGCATGCTTTTGAAATGGAGAAACAACTGCAATGCATGCTTAGTCATAGAATCGGAGTAACCATAAGCTAATCAATGAATAATGCGGGCTAAAATCACATCTATGATCATCTACCTTGTGGTACAAAATGCAAGATTTGATAGAGGGATGGGAGAAAAATGAAATAAAGGTTGAAGCATTAATCTCAATCAAGGTAATTCTCATATAGCAATAACCATGATTCGAGAAAACATACAAAGGTTGAACTCTATGTTATATAACCGTAATAATGATGGCGAATCATTTCAGACACACAACAAACCCAACGATGACCCAAAATAGAGGGCTTCCAAAATACCGAGCATGGCAAACAACACAAAGCAACTCAGAAGCTCTCCGAACATATTCGGGCTCGGGAAGTGAAGAAACTCAAAACAAGAAGCCCACAGCTCAAGAAAAGGACAACAACCGAGATAAAGTAATGAAATACCCAGATTGAGTAGGCCAAGCCATAATAATGAACTCAAAGTGGCCATAGATGGGAAGAGGGTAAAGAATGCCAAACCCACAAGAAACACGACCAAGTAAGTTAAAATGTAGAAACCCATAATAGTAGCAACTCGAACTAAATTGCATAATTACAAACCCAAGAAATCAAGCTCTTATATACAAGTACAAAGCTTTGAATATAGAAGAGAGTGACAAAAAAATGCATTTAAAAACTAGAGATGATACATACCACGAAAGGAATCAAATCTTTTCTCTCGAAAAGGTTTGTAGGATAGATTTGGGCACAAATCCATGAAAAGGTAGCCTTACCTTCAAAACCCTCAAAAATGGCAAGTATATCATGCAAAAATTACCAAAATAATAGAACCCAAAGGCTATGTAACAAAGCACAAAATTATCGATAGCGATCGAGTTCTTTAAAGAGCCATCCAGTAATTACAAGTAAAGATGTAATGAAATCCCAAATCTCCAAAATAGAAAGAAGTCCCAATGCAAACTCGTGGTCAAACAAAATACATTGGATGCAAAGCTTTTTAACAAAACACGGAATAGATAACCCAAAAATTCAATGCATACAAACTCAACATCGGGGATTTCTCAATGAATGGTGAGCCTTACTGAAATAATAAACTAGAAGAACAAATTCAAAGCTCCAACTGATAATAACGAGCCATGGACAAAATCAACGCCATCACTAGGAGGTTGAGCTTATAGGAAACAATAGCAAGTGTTAAAAACCTTATGCAATTGATTTTATAGAGCTATAATGGCTGAAGTCACAATCGGATCTTGGAAATGATAAATAGTGCCTACAGTTAAAGGAGATTTTAAAATAAAATGCAAAAATCTTACCCTTATTTGAAAGGACCTTCAAATAAGAGATGAAAAATCACAAACCACCCAAGTTTGAGAAATCAAAGAATTCAAAAGAAGGAAGGCCCTTGAGAAAAATTCGGTCATGGTGAAAATCCGAGAAAACAAACCAACGAAGCTTGAAAGTTCATCAATGGTGTTGAGGAAAATTTTGCGAGCTTTGCCCTATTTTTACCAACAATGCGAGAATGAGTGAAATGATAAGGTTTGAGTTCTTTTACTCAACCACTTTTCCCGAGCTCGATCTAAGTTAGATTACATGGCGGGGATCAAAATAGTACAAGATCAATGATTCAAAGTGCTAACTCATA
Organism: Taxus wallichiana var. yunnanensis; assembly: GCA_018340775.1. Lineage (NCBI taxonomy): Eukaryota > Viridiplantae > Streptophyta > Pinopsida > Cupressales > Taxaceae > Taxus > Taxus wallichiana. The sequence continues at coordinate 927,639,763 of CM031242.1, forward strand.
GCTCAACCACCATGTGAGCTAGTTTTGAGCATCAACGATGTGGATCATAAAGGACGGAAACCAATGGCTCTAATAAACAAAAAATTCAATGCAAACCTCAAGTATCTAACCACAACTTCACTACAGTTAAATTAGAGTTAAATCAAATACACCGACACAATGATGGGTCGATTATCGTCACGGGGGGCCTAGGCTAAAAGTTATCATTTGCATTGATCTTTCAAAAGGTGGTCGATAAAACAATATACAAGCCAAGAAATAAAATGATCAATATTTGATTGAATTAATATTTGATGTCACGATCAACAAAACCAAAGGAGAACCCCATCATGGTGTATGTACCATACCTTTCAAAAGGTGGCCGAACATATTATATGACTATGTATATTCAAAAGGACCCAAGTCCCTAGTTTCAAACAAAAAAGGCACCAATGATTATAATAGGTCCTCATGATTATTAGAATCAGAAGAACATGCTATCAAAGGAGGAGCCAATAATGGGCTAAGTGAAACAATCTTTCCCTACCTTAGCCCTTGCAAATGTTACCTTAAAGTTGGTAAATAAACCTCGTACAAGGTGAGATCAAAAGAGACAAAATTTGAGGATGTGCACATGGATAGGTGGTCCCCACAGTGAAGATGAATGATTTTTCTAAGTAAAAAGAAAATCAAAGCATTATTCTTACACACGAATATTTTTCATGCCTTTAATAGAGGACAAGTCAGAGATGAAGATAGAATGCCATGCAAGGGGATAATGAATAGGTGTCACATCATGAGTTACAAGACCAAATATTTGCATACACATTGGAGATGACTTGAACAACAAGCAAGAGCTATTATAGGCTAAATTTTATTCACCTAAGTATATTAATTGCATTCAAAATAGAACAATTAATTGCACTTTGACTAGAGTGTATTTTTATAACCAAGGCTATTAATGCCTAATTGTAATTAACATGTCTATTTTTATTCCTTTATTTATTCATGATAAAGGGATAAAATTAGCATGCATAATAAGATCACAGAGTGTAGTCTATTTTTAGGAGGGGTTGGGTGAAGTATTTTTGCTTATATATTGTGTGCACTAGCAAAGCACAAAGGAGGAATTTTGGACACATGAGTGTTGAAGCATATTTTTTCCAGTTTTTCCTTGAATAAGAACTAGTTATTGTCTTTCCAATTATTTGCAGTAGTGTGTATCTTTCTATTATCTCTTGTGAATTTAATTCTCTGATTTAATTATCTTACCTTGCTAAATCTAGTATTTTTTATATAGTCTTAGTGTGCATGTTTAGATTGTTGTGTTGTTGTGATTTATCCTCAATACATAAGTGTTTTGCCTTAATATTTTGTTGAAAACCATTGGTTCGTGCATCTATAATTTGTTCTCAATTTTATTGTGTATATACTCAGTTAAATCCTCAATAAATTTGGTGTATCACCCCATTTCAATTTAGTTACATCAATCTTTTTACCCTCAAAACCCCAAAAAAATAGTTTAGGATACATCAATAAGGAACCGGTCTTGATACCGGAGACTTACCTCAACAATAGGTATACCCACATACCTAAGGCATTTCCAGTGTATCAATAGAAGTGAGACATAAAGCAAGCTTAGAACCCTTGTTGTCATACTCTGATTTAGAATGTTTCTACCCAATTATTTTTTATTTTCAATGCTTCGGTTTATCATCTCAAACTTGCTTACATTATTCACGTGAGTGTAATTAGTGATTTAAGGAACCAAAAAAGAGGAAAATCAATTAGAAAAAGGTACAAAACCCAACGACATTGCTTGCTTCTTGTAGAACTTTGCGAACTCCTTCTCAGTTATATGAGAGAAATAATTTGTGGGTCATACTTTGTATTTTTTATTTTATTTTTTTAGCTTGAAGGTTGTCGATTGGATAAAATTTAATTTGGTAGATAAACCTAGTATATGAATGGAAATTTGGACATTAAATGATGGAGATTACATACTTGCATGCCCATGTACCTATTCCATAGAATAAATTGTTCCAATGCAAAGAATATGTGTTATATGCATTGCACTTTATAGTGTGGCTCTCATTCACACTAATCACATGAGCACAACTACCAAGTAGATTTTATCTTCCAATCAAGCTTCAGTATCTTTTTATTTCATGGCATCAATGTTTTCAATCGACAAGTTTTAATTCGATAGATAAGATGCAAATATGAAAGGAATACTAGAAACCAAAATGTATGAATTAAATACATGCATGTCCCACACCCATTCCATGGATCATATTTCTCTTACCCAAATAATATCTGCTATTTGTGCTCTATTTAAGAATTCCGAGTGTCGAGAAAGAGGGGGAAGGGGGGAATGGGGAAATTGAGAAGGTGACAATTTTAATTCCATAGATAAGACACAAGCACGAAAAAAATCTACAGATATTAAACTTATAATAACTATTTATTCCATCAAGCATATTTCACATTCCTATGAAAAATATTCATCTATCGCTAGAACACCAAAGATCAACTATTAATTATTACATATTAGACACACACAGACACACACTAACACTATATATATATATAGTCGTATTCATACACTTGAAGTCTTGAATGCATAAATGTGGTGGCATTGTTCCATAAGAAAAACTAGTTATATTAAATGTGGATATAGATGAGTTATAGAGAGTAGGAGGTGAATCTCCAAATTTGTCGTCGAGGTAGAGGGGTTTCTATATCTACGAGAATTGGCGGAAGGAAAAGGAGACGAATGAATACCGCCATGTAGTGAATATTCAAAGTTCAGGAGTCACCTTCGACACTTTGTCATTAGGGAAGTGGAACCGAATCGAGAGATAAACTACCCGCAAAGACGGTTCTTTGTCATGCTCATGATAATCACTATTTATTTTGATTCTTCCTAGGCTAAAGGCTCTGTTTCCCATGAAGTACATATGTTGTGTCTCTGTAATCGAGTGAAAAGTTAATAAACTATGGCATGTAAATATTATTTATAAAATTTGTAAACTACTATTCCAAGTTTATTTAACTATATTTAATATATATTAATATAATTTGTATAGGAATATATATAAAAATTCACGGTCATATTGTAAATATACAAATCATATGTGATGATTATATAAAATATTTGTAAATATTTTACTTCTAAATCATGAAAAACGTCTAAACGAATGTTAAATTTAACCCCTTATGGGAACTATCTATCCGTGGAATAAATGTGGGATAGCGGTTGGGTTTTAACGTAGAATTTATTGGATTTTCTATGTTTTTTTTTTTTGTCCCTTTGAATTTATATTGTACACATATGCATAATGTGAGTGAGATTGAAACATAAAAATGGAGTACATATAACAATTTGAACAGTGAAATAGTTGTTTAAGATGCAAGTATTTACTTACCACCTTTTATTTCCAAATTTTCATTCATGTCTTCATCTTATCTAACAAATTAATCAATGTCCAATCAAAAACCTTGACAATATTAAAAACAAAAAAACAAATAAAAAAATAGCAAAGCCTCGTATTACGAAAAAATCTACATGTCACTCATATGGCCAACAACTTGGACCAAGGAGAGTGGGGGGGGTGGTGGGGTGGTGGGCTCAATTATAGATTTTTTTGGTGGATTGTAGTTTTTGCTACTAAAACTGGGATTCAAACATGAAACCTATTGGATTTTCACCAATTTTTAGTTTAGCAGATAAAATCTACCTTTCACTCATATGACCAACTCCTTGAGGGGCTCAATTATTGTTGATTGTTTGTGCATCACTTATTTTCCAACAATTACTTGAGCTTACAATTGGAAAAGGAGGCTACAAAGTTCTTAAAGAAGCAAGCATTCTAATTCGGTTTTGAACACACAACCTATTGTAGTTTCCCCACTATTTTTCCCTCTTCAAGTGCATATTGCACTCATGTGAAAAATGCAAGTGAGATCAAGATAATAAAGTAGAGCACATATAGAAAATATTAATTCGGAAGGAACAATCTAGGCCATGGAAAATGGGTTTGGGACATGCAAGTATTTAATTACCACCTTTTAATTTTCATATTTCCATTTATGTCTTTGACTTATCTATCAAATTAAATGTCATCTAATCGAAAACCTTGATACTATGAAAATTAAGAAATAAAAAAGATGATTCATTGATAAAATATTCATGTGGCTCGTATGACCAATTATTCGAGGGTGTCCTTTTTTTCTACAATTACTCGAGCTTGAAATTGAAAAGGGACTACAAAGTGCTACAAGAAGCAATCCACGTGGTTCGATTTTTCTCTTGGAACTTTTTTATTTTTCACATTTTTATTTTGGCCTATTTAATCTCAAATTTCACTCACATGAACTATGTTAGTAATATTGGGATGATAAAGAAACCTTGATGTCATATATAATTAAAATATAAAAAATAGAAAATCTTGATTGGAAAAATAAATGTACATGTCACTCATCGACCATCCACTAGAAGGGCTCAATTATCAATGATTACACCCATGTGACCTATTTTTTTGCAATTACATGAGGTTAAAACTAAAATTGGGGCTAGAAAGTGTTATAATAAGTAACCATTATGGTTGGGTTTCAAACTTGGAACCTATTAGATTTTCACCATTTTTTATGTTGGCCCATTTAAGCTCAAATTGCACTCACATGAATAATGCTTGCTACATTGAAATGATAAAATGGAGCACAAATAGTAGATATTATTTGTGTAGGAACAATATGATCCTTGGAATAGGTGTAGGACATGCAAGTTTGATTCCCACCTTTTATTTCCACCTTTCCATTCATGTCTTCATCTTATCTTAAACATCATTCTATCAAAAACCTTGATGCCATGAAATAAAAAATTTGAAAATTTTGATTAGAAGATAAAATATAACTTTCACTCATATGACCAACTGCTTGAGGGGCTCAATTATTAATGATTGTTTGTGCATTGCTTATTTTTGTAATTACTTGAGCTTACAATTGGATTGGGAGGATACAAAGTTCTAAAAGAATCAAACATTCCATTTAGGTTTTAAACACAAAACTTGTTGGATTTCCCAATTTTTAATTTTACCCTCTTTAAATGCATATTACCTTCATGTGAAAAATGCAAGCGAGATCAAGATGATAAAGTGGAGCACATATAGAAGATATTATTTGGGTAGGAACAATCAAGGCCATGGAGAATGGGTGTGAGATGTATACAAGTATTTAACTACCACCTTTTATTTCTATATTTTCATTTATGCCTTTAACTTATCTATTAAATTAAATTCCATCTAATCAAAACCTTGACACTATAAAAAATTAAGAAATAACAATAAGATTGATTGGTTCATAAAGTATTCATGTAGCTCATAAGATTGATTGGAGGGGGTCCTTTTCCCTACGACTACTCGAAATTGAAATTGATAAGGGGCTACAAAGTGCTATAAGAAGTAATTCATGTGGTTCGTTTTTATCTTGGAACTTGTTGTAATTTTCCCATTTTTTATTTTGGCGCCTTTAAAATCAACTGCACTCATGTGAATTATGTGAGTGAGATTGGGATGATAAAGTGGACCATATATAACAGATTTTATTTGGGTAGGAACAATATGAACCATAGAATAAGAGGAGGAGATGAAGGCACTTAAGTCCCACCTTTTATCTCCAAACTTACATCCATATCCTCATCTTATCTAACAAATAAAATTTCATGTAATCAAAAACCTTAATGCCATAATATTTTTATAAAAATATAAAGTCTCATTTAATACATAAAATCTACTTGTCACTCATATGACCAGCACTTGGAGGGCCTCATTATTGATTTATTTTTACACATCTGTTGCTTTCCTTCAATTAATCAAGTTGGCCTGTGGTGATTATACAATTTCATTCATATTTTGTATCAGATGCATGGACACAATATGAGGAATTTTAATTCTCTAGTATGTTTATAAAGAAATAAGACATCTTGACCCCATGGAAATATGTTTTATTGTTTGATAAGATGATATTGTTGAATGCATGAAAACATGTTCTTTTTTAATCTTTAATAAATGATAAAATAATGTGGCACTCACACAACCAACTTATATAGGGTATCAATTATTGATGATTGTTCACACATTATATGTTTACTGTAATTACTTGATATTAGAACTGAAAGTAGGGCTACAAAAAGAAAAGAAGTAGGCATTGTAGTTGGATTTCAAATCTAGAACCTATTCGATTTCTCTTATTTTTAATTTTTGTCCCTTTAAGCACAAACTATACACATGTAAATAATGTGAAATATATCGAGAGTAAATTAGAGCACATATAGCCTATATTATTTAGGCAGGAACAATCTGAGCCATGTAATAGGTTTATGTCACACAGGTATTTAATTACCACATTTTTATTTCCATCTTTTCATTCATTAATTTGTCTTATCTAACACATTATATGTCATCCAACCAAAATCCTTGATGTCATAAGAAAACATATAATCCCATTTTATGTCAAAGTGCTCATTCATTGCTAGAAAACATCATCATGAGAATTGAAGGAGGAACACTAATTGCTACCTTGGTCACTAGAGAGACCCTAATTACAAATTTGCATGCAATTTCCACCCTAGTATGTCAAGTCCACTCCACATATCCTTGTCTCTAAAGTGTATCCTATGATGCATAAGTGATTTACCCTTATTTTGATGTGTGGTCTAGCGACCAAAAAACATAATGACGACATATGCAAAAAACTATTTGTAATGATAGTATTTTCACATTCACTCTTTGTGTTCTCAAATATCTCCATAGTATGTTGTTTTTACAACCCGCGCATTACACTAAATTCCTCCTTCAAATGATTGAAAAAAATAGAACATGGTTTAAGAAAGAATATTTTTACATTCATTCTATGTGAGACATTTCCCATCCCTCTATACCATTTTTCATTTATCCTCTTCTTCCTGCAATGTTTCACACACTAGAGCTTAACTTCATCAACGTATCTTATTTGGCGTCTCCATTGCACATTTCATGTGTGATTACTAGTTGTAATGTTTTAATTGTGACTCCTAAAATTACTAATTTTCTCAATTCATAACATACTACTAAATCAAATCTAGTTTCATGAATAACTAATGATAGTTTAGAGTATTCATAAATAATAATACTTTTATAAAGGATTTTAGAATTGGAGTATTATTGGATACTTTACCTTGATTTTGTTACCATGAATTTTGAAATTGGTTATTCAAATGCAATCCACGATTTTTGTCATTAAAAATCTTTTTCATTTTCCTTGGTTTTGTCATGCACATTAGAGTCCCATTCACATTAGAAATAATTTGGTTTATTTTCTACCTAGTTTTAAGTACGTGTTCAAAATTACTAGTAAAATCATCATTGGGAGTTTATAAATTTTATTTTTATAACCAAATTTTTCATTGTATTAAAAATATACTTTCTTGTACACCTTTGGCACATAGGAAAAAATTTAGTTATTTTCCTTAGTTGCAAGTCCTTGGTATTCTATGTTACAAGAACTTCCCTTTTCTCTTGGTGAGATACCCAACCAACTAGGAGATGTCTCAATTTGAAAAAAATCTTAAGAAGTTAGGTTGGAGCTCATTCCATATAGTGTCTCAAATTAAATCAACTATTCCAAATTCACATTTGTCTCATTTGGAAACTAAACTCAAAAGATCCTCAAATTGTGATTAGCTAAATTTTATTTTAACACAACTCATGGATTAAAACACACTCAATATTTCCTATAGTTGAGCTATTTCACCTTGGTCCATAACACGTAGCTTTAAGGTCTATTATCCAACTTCGAACTTGTTGTGTCCACAAAATGTGCATGATTTCACGATTAAAATCAAGGAACTCCTTGGCATCTCTCAAGGTAGTTAATATTATGCATTCAAACTTTGTTTCACGTAATGTGCAATCCCTACTTACAAAAATTTTGCATGTTTAGCTATGTTTTTGAGTTCTCATCTTACAACCTTTCGCCCCCTTTGTAAAAATGCTTCCCCATGATGTAAAAGACCCTCATATGATTATGTTTTCCTTTTGCGCACTTAACATTATAGTCGTGCGTAAAGTTATTTCTATAGTCACTAAATCACGCACTTTGGGAATATTTCTAGTCGTAATCACATACCACTATTCTTATGATTCATAAGCAAGAAAATTACTAATTGATCACTATTTTTGGCCTTTTTGCTTGCTTTCTATTTTTCTTCTTAATATTGTACACCTTCTTGCTTAGTCTGCTTTTCGATACTTTAACATTTCGAGTCCTGGAAACCAACACCCAGATAGGACGTCGGCACCTAGGTGCCCCCATCCCCTCCGGGCACCCTCAACCTCTTTATACTTTTCTCACATAGTTTGGGTCCTTTCTAGTTATTGGTGATGTTTATTTCTTACTAGTTGGCCTTTTAGTGGTTAATTATGAAATTTAACCAAGGAAATCATATAAATACAAAGCTATGTGATCATAATAAAGGACTAAGCACTAATCATCTACTATCACCACCTAAGGTTACATCTAAAGGCATTTACAAGAGCATTCAAACATCCATCTAGCATCCACACAAGGGAAAGGGACTACATTTTTCTACATACACTTCATAGGAGGGAAGTTCATTTTTCCATGCACACATCTATCTACATTTTCTACATCTAACTATTGCTCACTATCAAGTGTGACTCATAAAAGCGCCACCTAGGGTATGATTCTACACACACATGCATAACTACATGGATTTTGAAATGTAGTGCGCAAAGTGCCCAAATCGTAAGTTCACTCAGTCGAGTGACTATAGGGGTTAGTCCGACTCCACATTTGCATATTTTTTTAATGATTTGATGTATTTTGGAGTTTTTAGGTGCGTCTTTCTTATTATAGGTTTCATCCAATTAACAAAGAAGTACAATGACATACAATCAAGTTAAAGGAAATAAACATAGAGCATATTGTGACCACGAAAATTTGAGTTTTGTAGCTTTTGAGCAATCATAAGCACCCAAGGAGGGTCCTTGACACCCTAGGTACCCCCGACCCTACATAGGAACCCTAGTCCGACATTCCTAACACCTTTATATTTTTTGGGTTTTGTTGCGATGCTTTGAGGTCCTATTTCATCAATTTTCTAGCACAACACAACTTCGACATCATTGAAAATATACTAAACTTCCTTTATCCATTCAATTTCAACTAAGGTTTTATAGTTCTATCTTTTTTTTAATAAAAAAATGTACTTAATTGTTCATATATGCGTTGTTACATAAGTTATATTTAGCATTTAGTTATTTTGATATCAGTTTAATTATTTGGTGCACATGACTCGTTTGAACACTCTTGGATACTCATTTCATCAGTTATTGAATTTTTACGCTCCTCTTATCATGGAAATTTCCATTCATGATTTCTTGCTTGCCAGTCATGAGTGTCACACTAAAATCAATACCCTTTTGGATACTACTTGTATTCCATAAACTACTCATTTTGATGTTGTTTATAAGACATTAATCAATGCATTTTCTTAAAAATAACTTTTTCATCTACTATAGCTGGAAATCTTGTTGTTACTTACAATGATCCTCCTCTATATATATGAGTGTGCATCAATAACATAGGATTCAAGCATAATTTATTTGATGTTGGATATGATATTAATTTTTTCCCTTATGATTCATTCAAGCTATAGGCCATCAATTGTTTATTCTTAACCTAACATCTATTTTTGTCCGAGCATACGATTCTACTACCTATATGTGCTTAGGAACTATCACCGTGGCACTCGTAGTTAGGCCAAAGACTATTCCATTTCTCTTTTCGTCATTGATATCTCGAGTTCTATATAATTTCTTACTTGGCAGGCCATGGCTTCATTGAATGCAAGTAGTGTCTTCTCTGATTAACCGATGTGTTATATTGTTAAATGGAGGCTTTGAAGATGAGGTTCCCGCTCATAGTAAACCATTCCATCATTACAACATTGATCCAACCACTACATTACTTGTTCCGATTTCTACTATTATCCATCATGTTATTGATCCCCAACCCATATACTATCTAAAAATCTTACCTCCACTTGAAGGAAGTGTTTGTATATTAGACGTTGTTCCATCGATTTAGAACCCCCTCCTTCTACTCTTAAATGCTACATGGTACTTTATCGGGGTTTGTCTATCCATTAGACATCATACCACCTTCATTGTCTCCTCATGAGCAACCTACATCTGTGATACCTCCTTTCACATGCATATTTTTTCACAAAAATTACTTTTTGGTCACACATTTCATTTGATCCCACTTGCTCTAACACTATTTTCACACTTGATGGCTTGAATCGGCTTGGTTTCACCTCCACAACATTCATGATATCTATATCATGGACATGCTTACATTATTTTTTCTTATGGCCTCCGCATATTTCATCTCTCAGTCTTTGTTGCACGCAATCCACATATTTCACCACTTACTCTTGTTCAATCTTGGCTTGACTATATTAGTGACACCTTAGATCCTGATCATATTGAAATTTCATTTCCCATGCCTTTCAGCCATGTTTATATTTCCAATCACTCATTTATCGGCTATTCACAAAACCTTACTCGTTGGTATGCACATGAATGTCCATTACCACCTTTCAATGATAAGGAATATGTAAAAGGCATGTATAATCTACGCCGCAATGGCTCCTTGATCAACCACATACTATTTCTTACCAAGTTTCAGATACATCTCCATTCAGTTTTGACCATGAAAATTACAACCTCTTAGATGACATTACCTACTCACTCTCATCATCATACATTTGGGGGCAAGTTATACTTATTCTCCCCTTATAACATCATCGACGTCTTACATACTCTGCACTTCACATCTAGTCTCTCACATTCATCTCACACATCTTAGTGGATTTATATCATCATTACTTGATGACACAATCTTGTGCTATGGTTCACACTTGGCTGTTGAGGGAATATTACACACATAAACCTCACATCATCATAATACACACTATACATCTCACACTTAAGGCATTAACAACACATCCTTCTCGGGCACATTCGACACAACACATTACCCTATGAAACACTCTAGTTCCACCATTCATACTTGATCGCTAAGGTTCTAAATCTGAAATAAACTTCACCAAACTATCTCACTCACTAACTCTTTATGCTCTATGCTTTAACGATCATATATTTCTAGTGCACACAATTTAAATAATTTCTCAATGGTGCACTCTTGTTCTAGGGTTCATTTTTGATCTGTTGAGGGGCATTCATAAATGAATAACATCTCATGCATACTCATTCGCAATCGATTGGGAGGTACACGGTTCCTACTAGACTCACTTTGCATTTCATTCCATCTCATTAAACGATAACATACTACATATCTTGGTCGCACATTGTGATTTCTTACTTATAATCACATGATACACTTTTCTTATAATGTTAGTTAGATACAAGTGTATGTCATTATGTTTTCCATCTACACATTCACATTCAATTCCCTTCTATTTGTGATCAAATAATTTATACATATTGATACACGCAACATTGATGCTTGGCATAGTACCTATTACCAACGGTCCACAATGTCTCCTGGGGCATCCACTTTCGTACACATTGCAGGTGTTATTCTTTCGTTTTACACTACTTCCTATTCTTACTATCATACTACTATTCGGATAATACACACTTTAACATACTTTCTATCTTTTTAGCATGCTAATGGGTACTTTATGTGTAAAATTTATTTTACAGAAGAATTTATTATCATGGTTATGCAGTATCTTACTTTTCATTATTTGTCATTACTTACGGGATATGCCCTTTTCATGTGTGCACATTGTATGCTTCTGGATATTTCGGCCTCGATTGTATTACAACATCATGAGTGGTGTCCCATGTTTGAAACATTCTTTTTTCATTCTAATTTTTCTCGCACTATAGCTTGTCTACATTGTCTTCTTGCTTAATAGCTTACATCTTTTCCTCTATATGTTTGTTTATCTTTCTTGCACTAAAATTGTTTCCTAGCCACTTTGTTTGTGTATTCCTTGGTCTATACAAAAACACTCCCTTCCCCCGCAGCGATTTAGTTTCAAAGATAGCATCCTAGGTCCTCTTTTGGGTCACATACTCCTTACGAATTTGCATGCATCCCAAACAAGGGGGCATCCAATGGGTAAATATTTCATCGCATACAACGGTTTATAGTCACAATATATCACATCTCAAGACGCTTACAACACAGTCTCTAGTCTCAAAAATGTCCCTAACCTAACTTGGGTCTTCATCACAACACATACACTAGTGCCTAGCTCTACACATGTGAGTTTCTAGGCACCCCGACTCTCCCTAGGTTTTCATGACAAGGGAAGTTACACATTTTTCTCGCTCACAACAGTTTACACATCGGCTTTTACAAACAAACAATCCTTCAACACTCGGCATGTTGGAAGAAAAATGGACTAAAAGGGGGTGAGTCAGTCCTACAAATTTTTTTTACTTCATTTACCAAACCATACATTAATGAATTATATTTTCCATACATCATTCATAACCATTTATGCTTATTAAGATATACAACATCAATCATAAGAGAAAGAAATAAAGTACACAACATAAGAAAACCATATGTAAGTAGGAAAACCTCACAGGGAAGAAAAACCATTGAATCTTTTCTAATATTACACACAACAAACAAATTTATTGAAGCACCAACTTCACAAGGAGTGACAACCCGTAGTTTAGTAGAGCACCAACCCTATAAAGAGAACCAACCCCTAATTTAGTGAAGCACCAACTCCAAAAGGAGGATACAAATCCCTACAATGAATAAGCACCAAATTATCCACATAAATATGTTTGATCTCTAATTTTTCTGCTTCCACAAACCTTATGGAAATAACTTATTAATCTCACATTCCCTTTCTAAAACCCTAGGTCTTCAATGTTTCTCTATCTTCTTATTATTTGCCTTGTCTTTTCTCTAAACCCTTATTCTCATGTATTCAATCAGTCCTCAACATTTAATTCTCCTCCTAAACATTAAAATCATGCACACATACCCGTGATTCACTCACCTATGGGTCACACTTTTCACCCATGCAAGACTAGCTCACAAATGGAGCTCAAACTTCACTTTTATATGCAATTCTTCTCTTTAACCCAAAGGATGTCAGTCCCTCATGATAAATTAGACCCATAAACCTTAGGAAAATTAAATTAAATCCATTACAATGGTCTCATATGACCTAAATAGGTTATCCTAGCCAAAAACTACTTATCATGCACCGAAGTGTCTCAAAACCCTACCATTGGAATGAGAAAAATCCACTTATACCAAAACCATACTTGTTAAAGCTTCCAAATTCACCATACATGAGTAAAATATAATAACATAACCATACATGGTCACATTTTTCATCATCCAATCAAATTACTTCATTTGATTTTCCTAAAGTGGCTCATTACCTTCTAAAAACACCTATTTCCAACACCCTGTCTTCACCTTTGGGCCTCAAGATCACCCAAAACATCTCAATAATGAAATTTGACCACTTTATGGAAATTATAAGACCTTTGAAACATATCTAGGATTTTTATAGCTCATGAAACATCCCCTGGTTCAAACCACGACAACTTTTGTTTATAAAAATGAATCTTCCAAAAAATTATTTTCCAAACTCATCTAATAAACACCCTTTTTATACTTTCGAGACCTATAAATGTATTAAATATATTTAAAATTCATCCCTCTTCACTTTCTAGGTGATAGAAAACATAAAATCATCCATTTGATTCTCCAAACAACTCAATACTTCAAAGAAGAACAAACCTATCTTCAAATGCAATTCTACAAACTTCTTCACAAAATGGGTGAGTGACCACCAAAACACCTCAAAGCATGGGATAATCTATACATTATTGTAAATAAATATTAATTAAATTTATATAAAATATAATAAATCCTTCCAAATATGGTGGAAGGACTTAAACCAATCCAATCTCTACAAATAACTTTGTATGCCTTCTTAGACTCAAGAAAAACATCTAGCCCAACTTTCTCCAACATACCAAAACTCACTTCTACATTGAACCAAATCATGTAACACACTTAGACATTATTTATAAGCTATAAAAAATATTCACTGAGCTTTATCAACTTAGAAACATCAACTTACCTCTTTTAGCTATACATACCTTGCTAAAGAATGAACATCTTGAAAACTTGAGCCTCAAAGAACAGCTTCATAACATTTTCATACCTTAAAAAAATAAATTTTGATATAAATTTGGAAATATATATAAAAAAATTCCCAAAATAACTTTAATGGATTCCTAACTCCTCTTGTAGCTCCTATAATGTCAATTTTATTCAAGGCTGCTCCAAACTACCCAAAAATAGTCAACAAAGATAGGTCACACTTTGTACTTGTTTAATAAAACCATGACCTAAAAGCTTCATAAACATGTATATAAACTCTAGGGATATCATAAATGGAAATTTATTCATTACCACATTTGGATAACTTTGACACAATCTATAATTCTTCAAAAATAAGCCCTTCTAGGTAGGGCCCACATACTATCACATGCTCTATCTCACATTTCGGGAAATCTGGAAGAGTCTTATACAACATCCAATCATCACTTTTGAGGAAATAATTAAAAGTGGGATGATAAAAGTACTTTTATGGAAGTTGCTCCTAGCTAGGATTTTGCTAGGGTTTCAAACCACTTTACCTTCTAAACGATCATTCATAAAACCTTGATGATAACACCACCTCATTATATTTATGAAATATTCATAAATTACCTTAGATTATATTCCAAATAGATTAGGTCTCCATACAGTTCACAACGAGCACCGGAAGGTCAATATTTCCTCTAAAAAACACTTAATCTAACTTACCCAAATTTTCCAAACTTTCATATATTCAAAGAAAATTCTTTAGAATGACCTGAATATTATCATGAATCATCATGAAAACATTCTATAACTTTTTATACTCATCATTTATCCCAAATAGCTTTAAAACTCTCCACCCACAATGACTTACCTTTGTAAACTTTCATGTTTCTCACTGTTTGCTTCATAAAGACCTCATGAAGCATCAAACCATTGAATGAAGACCTGAAACTCACCATACATGCCCTAGATACCATAAAAATTCTACAACCATGCTTTAACAAAACTTATTGGGTCTAAATCTCATACCTCCTTACCATTTTGCATTTTCCAAGTGTTGAAACAATCCCGAAATGACCCGATTCAACACCGACAACCCATGACTTGAACTTCTTGACTAAATGAAAACACTTAAAAACTTGTACCATACAATACAAACCATTTTTTTCCTCATGAAAACTTTCAACTCACTTAGGAGAACTCATATTGCGACTCAACGCACTAGACCATGTACCAGACTTCCAAAAACATAACCAAAACACTCAATCTGCATGTTTGATAACCGAACAAAATTATAAAGAGACTCACATGACACCATGAAACCATTTTCCATCAATGGGGTTGACATCAAGGATAAAATAACCACAAAATTTCCAACAATCTCCCCCTTTGTCATTGATGGAAACCATCATTTCAAAAACATTGATGATAACCAACATGACAAACACCTACATGACCTCAATACCATGTTTTTGGTGCGTCTCTCCCCCTTTATCATCTATGAAAAAGGATATAATAACTCCTAGACATGAGAAATGACAACATAAGACAATGGATAATGGAAGCAATGCAAAAATTTACTTACTTGACCAAAAATCTCCCCCTAGGATTGAAAACTCTCTTTTTAGGACTTCAACAACAACAAAATTCATCCTCTAGACCTAGTATGAGTCTCAAACTAGCTCCCCTAAACATGATACTCCCATTTTTTTCTTTAAACATGATTTCAATCACTCTTTAGGTATAAATAATGCTTAAGAGCATACAAAATTTAACCTTTTTATATCCACCTTTAGAACCATGAGACCCGAATCACAACTTCAATGCAACTTTGACATATTTTACCATGTCCGAGAATCTCAAATCCATCATGAAACCCCCTTCGTATACCCCCTAGACTTATAAAGACCCAACACTAACTAAAAATTAAAAAAATTGATTCTTACCTTATCCACTTGCCTTCGAGATGGCTCCACTACTTCATCTCCATCGTGAAGTTACGCTTAGTCATTTCAACCTTATTATATCATGTGACTCTCTTTCCTTACTACTTTACTCGCAAACATTCCATAATTTTCCTATTAAGGCCTTCTAGGCCATAGGTTCCAATAACATGACTCAAATAATATTCCCTTTCCCCGAGTGCATTTTGTATCATTTGATTGAGTGACCATCTTACTCTCCATGCTTTAGGACAACATCCGAGACTTGTAGTGTTTCATTTACCTCCGTATATCTAGTTTTGATCTTCTAACCCGAGACAGAGAGTACCCCGATCAACACCTTCTTGACCCTTCCATATTCTTCACTTTTCACTTAAAATAGAGTTATTCATACCTTCTTTTCATATCTTAGGTATCATTATAGTTCAACACAGAGAACCGTTTCCATGATACAATCATATTGAAATTTCCTTCTTTGTACACACATGCTTGGCATAATACACATCTTATACTCTTTTGCATTGATGCGGTCATACAATCCTCATAAAATTCATTACGGACATATAGACATTGGTTTGGACTTGCCGATAAAATTTGTGTGGGAATTTTTTTATTTCTTTCCAATGTCTTTGGGACTCCAGGTCCCTCTTTCCAAAATATTTGGTGGCGTGACTTTCAGTGGGATCCAGCGGGGAACTCCATTGACCCTGCGGTAATGTGGATACCTTCAATAGAGGAATTTTCTAAGAGAGCAGGAAAGGAAGTGAGAAAAAGAGAGGGGGATTAACGTTGCAGGTAGAAAATCAAATTCATACAACTGTTAACTAGAAAATCCCAACACACATATATTTAGAAGAAAATAATTTTGCAAGTGGCAATAAGACGAGTTAAGATTAATAAATCAAATTCTAAAACCTCCCGATCAAAAAAATCCATGAAACTCTTTTCTTTATTGATGCATTGAAAAAATTGTGCATAGTTAGAAGTAGAAGAACATAGAGAAAGGAACTAGAATAAATACCTATCTCGTTTGTTTCTTCACAAGTAGTGATCTCTCATGAGTATACAAAATTGACAACCCTTAAGAATGAGGGTGTTATTACACTATAGAGAACTAGAATGAATCTTCATCTACCCCCATGGTGACCTTTCATTTGTATTTTCCATTCATGACTTTTGGCATCCTTAGGAAGAACATTAAGTCCCCTTTTATAAAATAAGGGCAACTTATTACATTTTAGACTATAGTCACTTTAATGAATAAGACGAATGTCATGAAGAATTAAGAAAAAAGGGGAGAGAAGAGAAGAAAGAATGAAGAAGGAGAGAAAGGAAGAAATGCTTTGAAGCATGAGTAGGGATACATATTCCTTCAATTAATATCTTTTTGATGTCAATCAAAACCTTTGCATGATGCACATACATCATGGATCGTGGAATGAGTGTTCAAAAACATGGTTATGAGATTTCCTTATGCGAGATCAGGATGAACACATAAAATGCCGATGATGACCCTCCTTTAAACTTGATTGATGAAATACTTGACTCATTGAAATTGCTCGACAAGCCCACTTTAAATCACCAAGCTCCTTGAGTGACAAATATGGATTTGTATGCTACACCTTGTGATGCCCTGTTTTGGCTCGCATACCATTATACTTAGGAAAATGCTTCCAAGACCTCTTTGAATTTTGCATTCATCTGTTTGACACATGAAACCATCTTATTATCTAAAGGAGAGTCTAAAAATTGGTATGGTGAGTTAAAACAAATCCATCACGCAACATTCTACTCCCAAAATGAAAACTTTCTACATTTAGAATATGAGACCATGCTCTATTATTTTGGAACATATCACTTGTCTTGCTCAATTTTCACCTTTTGAACCTTTCAGAAAATTCAATCTTCTTCCATCATCGAGGTATTTCTATTTTTACCTTAGTTTCCATTTTACACCTTTTCTGATTGTCCCAAGTGACTAGACTTGCAATTCGGTGGGACTCACCATTTATAGCATGAGAGGGAGCATAGAATATTATATTTTTAGTAAGTGGAAAAATAACCTTAGTTTGCATCAAGAAAATGTTTTCGTATTTGAATCTTCGACACAAACTCTTGCTCCAATTTTCATTATGATTCACTCATCGGAAGATCGAAATAAAATTGAAAATTTACACCTATTAAGAGCTTTGAGCATGAAGCTACTATGGCAGCCATTAATGGAGTCACCAAGTTTTTTTGAAGGTTTTATTCCCCACATATTATTGATGAAAAATAAAGTTCTTTGTGATGGGTTTCTCTCTTGGATGCTTCATACAAATTTACAACTCTACCCGCTTATCGGATCAATGTCAAACTAGGGAAAAGGGAGCTAGGGCACAAAATTTGATTTCACTGCCATTAATGGTCTGATGTACCTTTGAAATTTTGTTTTTTCATCATGGATAATTTTTTTATAAGATAATTCTCCCAAAGTTTTATGAATATTCAACCACCGGTTTGCGAGTTATGAGTGATTCTTCATTTTTCCACATGAGAGTTTCTAATAGCATACGATCATTTTTTTTTCTCATAAATCTTTGTTTTTATAATTTATAAAGTGAGGAAAAATGGAAATATGATTATGAATATGTTTAAGGTGTTGCATGGATTTTTTTCAGCAGCAACAATGGAGGATTGGAGGGAGAATCGACAGTTGGAGAAAACTTGTGCGTGTGTGAGGGAAACAACTAGTGGTAACCCAATAGTTAGAATTTTTGCATAATTTCCATATTTTGGAATGATTCTAACTTTCTTGAACCTATTGAACGAAATATTTTTTCAATTGGTGCAAAAATTTCATCCTAACCCTATCGGTCACGACTTGGCAGAGTAAGATGGTAGTTGGGGATAAGAGGGAGGGCTGAAATTTTTATCCTAAACAACTATAGGGGCACATGGGTGACAAAAAAAAATACATAGGAGGGATGGGAGTTTTTTAAAATAAGTGAACGAAGGATTTTGTTGACATGGGACACAAAATTTCTCCCTCATCCCGGCTTGGCAAGTGGCGACATGCAACGCACGGAGTGGGGGTTGGGAAATGAAGCCTGGTGGCTTAACTTGCAAGATAGAGCTGAAACTTTGGCATGTGGAGGGTCCAGGGGTCTAAATGAGGTAGGGGAAAATTTAATTACACCTATTGTACCAAATCTTTGGTGTAATTGGTGCAAAAAATCTCTCCACTATCACATTGGTTGGATTTCCAGCCTAGAATTTTGCTAGCTGCTATTTAGAGGTTGTGCCTTGGAGAGTGACTTGTTGGGATCATATATGGAGCTTTCAGTG
This sequence comes from Taxus wallichiana var. yunnanensis, assembly GCA_018340775.1. Classification (NCBI taxonomy): domain Eukaryota; kingdom Viridiplantae; phylum Streptophyta; class Pinopsida; order Cupressales; family Taxaceae; genus Taxus; species Taxus wallichiana. Next base: position 927,659,238 of record CM031242.1, read on the forward strand.
GAGTTTTTTGATGAAATTTTATATTATATTGACTAAAAAATTTCTTATTAATCTAATGGTGGGGTTTTTAGAGTTTAAGTCCATCATTTTCTCTCGAAATTCAAGATTTTTTTTTGGCTCCAAGGTTGTGCGTGAAGAAAATGGATGGAGACATAGTGAGCCAATATTTTATGAAGAATCTGATTCATGGCAGGTTCAATATGTAGGAAATATCCCAACACATGATTTCATATTTAGGTAATTAAAATTAAGAAAAGTAAATTCAATATACTAGTAGACATAAGGGGGTGAAAGGGTTTAATTTATTAATATTTAGAATCAAGTATGGGGGTAGGTTAGAGAGGTTGGCCAAAGGAAATGGAGGTTTAATTTTAATATAAAAATAAAACATTCAAACCCTAGTTTTTAAAACAAAACACCTTAAAATTTAAATTTAAGGAGTGTGGCCATAAAGTTAAATTATAATCTCTTTTGAATAAAGAAATCTCGCTTAAGATATTTTTAACCAAGAAATAATAAGATGGTAGAAAACTAGGATCAAGTATGATTTTCAACACAAGTGATATTATTTCACCATCTTAATTATTTGAAGAACTATTGATAAATTATTAAAGCTTAACATTTTAAGGTAATTAGTAATAGGTCTCTGAATGGCTTCAAACTATATTTCAAGAGAAAATGCATATTACGAAAAAAATAGTGATAAATATGATAGATTTTTTGTTTAATATATTAGGTAGAAATAAAAAAGGGGTAAATAAATTGTCATGAAAAAATGGGTAAGTAATGTATATGGAAAAAATAGGGGTATTTTCTTTCTAACAATATAATGAGAGGGGTATTATCATTGAATAATTAGAGGTAAAAACTAGAATTAAGGGTATTCTTTAATACCCTTTGACTGAACGTGTTATACCATACTTTTACTAAGTGAACCCCCATGATTTGATTCCACCATCTTGTAGATATTTGAATTACCTTTCCAACGATATATTTTTTTACTCCTAAATCCTTCCGAAGCTCATGGGTTGTTTTTGCATTATGCACCGCCCAAGCCTCCAAGAATCACTTTTGTTGAACTTTCTCCAAAACTTTTAAACCTTCCAAAACCTTCAAAACTTATTGTAACATGTTTCTAGATATATTATATGCCTTCATGATTGATTTTGTCTTATTTTTACGCTTCATAGGAGGTGCACCAACTCGAGAAGATTAGAAAATGATCTTTCGTAAGCTTTCCAAAAATCCCATTTTGATGGATCTCACTTGGGAAGCTCTTGAAATGATTGGGTATCCCTAGATCACCTATGAACACACCAGAAAAACACATGAGACTAATTTAGAGATAAGGGATAAGACTAAGTCGAGGATTAGGGTGATAGGAAGGAGGGATTAGAATGACCTTTGGGAAAAAATTTCAGGTAGGGTATGGTTGTCATTCTTGAAAATTGTGAATTTTCTTGTTGCACATTTGCATGAAAACATGACTTCACACAATACTATAACATCATGTCAAACCATATGAAATCCTTTATTCATCATTTTGATCGAAGAAAAATACTAAGCATAAACAATACTTTACCACTAACTTTCTCAACCTTTGAAGGTAAAAAAACATTATGAGTCCTTACAGTAAAAACTATATTCATACCTAAGCATCACCTTCAATGTCAGCATTCTAATTTCTTGTTTCCATAGCCTTACAACAATTTTAAGGATGAAATCATCTAAAATATGTAAGTAGTCAACTGAATTCTACTTACACTCCTATTGACAAACTAATCATACCAATGTGCCATCATACTTTCCCGAGAGGAAATACTCACATCATTGGAATTCCAATCTTGCACTAATTACTCAAAAAACCTCTATAGACCCTCAAAAACCTTAATCATAACACAAAAAAAAATTAAAATTGACTTGAATATGATTATAAGCCAAAAATACACTCTGTAAGCTTGATATATTTTCAATAAAAGTTTTCTAGCTTCCTTATGTACTTCATATGGATCTCACAAGATGCACTGGACATGTATGCCAGAGATGAGTCTCTTGAAATGATGTCAAAATTGCTTCATACCATACTTGAACACTTTTAGCTAGTCATTTCATCCTTCTCAGCCTCTTAAGAATGTAATAACATAGTAAATATTATCACTCATATCTTACATGTATAGGTTCTTAACCTCTATATCATGTCCTCAAAAAATGTCCCTTACTAGATATGATGAAAGCATTCTTGACAAGGTTTCTTTCTTCAAGGAGCAACCAAAAAAATGTTTATCACTACAACGAAACTCTTACCTAATTTTATTGGGATTTAAACACCTTTTTCACATCAAACTCATTGAATTTACAATGAGTCATGAAATTTAATAACATACCACCTTATGAAGCTTTTATAAAGTTGAGTCATAATAACACTATGTCAAATTTCCTACTTATCACCCTTTGTTAGTACCCAGAGAACCTTTAGGTCAACTTCATAGAAAATATCTTCCTTCAAGGGTTTTCTTTAATACCGAGAATACGTCACATACTACGTAAAATTTTGACTTATTTCGCTTTAGATCCTTACAACCCTTGAATTGAAGAGAAAAAAATATGAACAAACACATACTATTAATGCTTGTAGATTTACTCTTTGAGAAGAAATCTGGAATGAAATTCCTATATACAAGCTTGTTTAATACATTTACAACATTTGACGATCTAGAAGATTGATATAAATACCTCACACAAATTTATGTATCTTTCATTACTTCATAAGGCTCCATAATACTCTTAATTCCTAACTTAACTCGAGACACCACCGAAGCACTAATACATGACATTGAAAACAATTTGAGACCAATATGATGTCTTTTAGACGAATTTGAATCAATATGGACCTCACAACCTATCATATACCTTCAATTTTGTTACAGAATCATACACAAACCTAGGATTCTCTTACATGAATATGACACACACTTGTATTCCTTATACATTTCCTTACATTACTTCACATAATTTAATAGACCATGAAAAACCAAATATACCTTCATTCTCAAACTGACTTCATGGATGAGTAATATTTACACTTGATACTTCTAGAAATCAACATGTCAAAGGTTGTTCATACTTATTTGAGACCACTAAAGAACTTGACTTACCGACAAATCTTCTTTGTTCAACTCAGAATTACATGTAAAATGAGACATCCGATGAACTTATCTAAGACCTCTATATGATACTTACAGTTTATAACCGAGTATACATGTTCATGACTTCATACATCAAGATACCCTACAGACCTAATATTCCTTGAGATACATTATTCCCTTTTAATGTTAAACATACCCGAAAAAACATAGGATTTCTTTACATATCTTTGAAAATGGAAACAATTATTTTAATACATGACATGGATGCATTTACACAACCTAAAAATGCTTAAAATTACTTTTCTATAGATTCTACAACCTTTTTGATGATTTGACTTGGTCATTATACTACTTTGGCATTCTTTAGACAATGTGACTCATAGTGAGTGTACACTACTATGAGATACCATTTCTTTGAAAAATATATGATCCTTTATCTTGAAGAAAAATCATGACCTATTAACTCAAGACTATCTTGACTTTACCCATCGCATTCCTTTACAATTCCATGAAGAATTACCCCATGCCACACACATATGATTAATTTTACATTTCATGTATCTTATTAGGGATTTTGTACATCTCCTTATTGCCTAAACCTTACAAAAAATCTTCAATCTTGATCACATTTGTGAAAGAAACATTCTTTTAAATAATAAACACAAAAATTTGAAATCCTCTAGAGAAAATAGTGTTTACAAGTATCAACACCACTGAGAGTGATTTTCTCAAATGATCATGAAAATTTAGAATCTTCATAGACACATAATTTTTTTTTATTTGACACACAATTTAGATAAAACACATTGACTCGAGGACACGGTCCCCCTAGAAAGTCACTGCAGAGACCCTAAAACTTCTATTATAAAACCAATAGCCTTTAATGACCCAAAGAACTACATTGAATATTTAAGCCACAAGTTGATATTCCACAAGATCTAACATTGAATCATAAGACTTCCTCATGAATTAATACACATTTTGACCAATCATGATTGGCAAGAACATGTGGATGGATGAATCAAAGCTTCAAAGATATTATACTTATCAAAATAAGACCTTATAGACTTATTCATAGCTCCATGACAATTGACTTAGAACTTACACTAAGACTCAACATATGACTATAGAGATAACAAACAATCCTTGAAGATAATACCATCTTATTGAACTCCTAAACTTATCATGACCAAGACAATGAAAGACACACCTAAAAGGACGTGACACATGCATCTATTGACAAACTCAGACACCTATTAGTAAAAAGACTTAAAGAATCATGGAGATGTTACTTCACATACCTTATCACTCTAGAGGTATCCCAAAGACCTAATTTCTTCAAATTATCTTGCACAGAAACTTGAAAGACATGCAAACATGTATGATCTTCTTGACCCAACTTGGTCTTGTTGACCATGTTTCAAATATTGATTCCAATAGTATCCTTCTTGATAAGTTTCATACTAAGCATAATAAACTAAGAATCAACATTCTTGATCTTATTTACATGAACACCCATCTCCACACCCTTTGATTCTGATATAAAATCCTTCATGACCATAGGATCATACCTAACAATGAACCTTCTACTTCTTTGTTAAAATTTTGCAATATGACCTGATTGTTGACAATTAAAGAAAAGAAAACTTATCTTTCTTCTAGGCTCAAACACAATTAGACTCCATCCAAAATATTTGGCCCTATGACCATACTCACAACATGAAAAACATTCACCTTTTAAGAAAGATTCACCATTCCTAAGAGACTTCCTTTTTCAATCTCTAGCTCTATGACCAAAATCATGACAAACAAAGCAATATCCATGAAATGATGAACCATACCTCATAGCATTAGGTTGTCTAATTGAGTTATACCTTCTCAGATAATTCCACTTAGTAAACTTCACATCTGATTTAGAACATGGACCATCTTAATCATTGTGCTTTCATTTAAACCCTATGCCTGTTTTCTCATCTTTGTCTTTTTGGCCTTCTAAAAGCTTATCAAGAAATTTGGATATCTTCTCAAGATTCTCATATATCCCGAACCTACAAGATGCACCTTGTCCAAATATTATTCAAGGGATTTCAATTTTTCTTCATACCTGAACAAGTGCATTCTTTCTCCTTTAGGGATTTTACCAAACTTTCCACTAGAGATTTCAAATGCTTGATAGCTTGATCATGATTTTTATCCATATGCTTAACTGATATTATTAAGCATTAATACATGACTCAAGTACTTCATTATTCATTCTTAGAGCTGCTACAAGATCGAAAGACTTACCCATTAATTTTTATTTAAAGGATCTCCTTCAAGTTCTTTAAATTTTATTCATAAGGACCTACTCTCATACACATTTTTGAAAGCACAACGGACCGGGGTGAATCAGTCCTACTTTTTTTTACTTAATTTGCCAAAACATACATTCATAACCATATGTACTTATTAAGATATGAAACATAAATTACAGGATAAAGAAATAAAGAAAACAACACAAGAACGCCATATGTAAGTGGGAAACCATCATGGGTAAGAAAACCCACTAAAACGTTTTTGATATTACACACAACTAAGAAATTTAGGGAAGCACCAACTTCACAAGGTGCACCAACCAGGCTACAAGGTGTACCAATCCATAATTTAATGAAAAAACAACTCCACAAGGAGTCTATAACCCCTAGGATGACTAATAATCAACTCAGCCACATGGATATGTTTGATCTATAACTTTTCCGTTGCTGCTCGGCTAACAAACCCTTTCTCAAACCCCGGGTATTCAATCTTGCTCTATCTTCTTCTTCTTTATCTTGTATTCTATATAAACAATTGTTCTAATGTCTTCAATCAGTCATAAACCTAGCATTATCTTCCTCAAAATTCAAATCATCCAGACATACCTACAATTCACTCACTTATGGGTCACACTTTTTACCCATGCAAGACTAACTCACAAATAAAGCTGAAACTTCACTTTTATATGTAGTTAGTCTCTTTAAACCAAATAAGGTTAGTAACTCATAATAAATTTGACACATACACCTTAGTTAAATTCAATTACATCCATTAAAATGGTCATATATGACCCAAATAGGTTGGCCTAGCCAAAAACCACATATCATGCACCAAAGTGTCTCAAAACCCTACTATTGAAATGAGAAAAATACACTTATACAAAAACCATACTTGTTAAAGCTTCCAAATTCACTATACATGATTAAAATAGCATAAAATAACCATAAATGGTAACACATTTCATTAACCAATCAAATTATATCATTTAATGGGCCTAGTGGCTCATTACCTTCTCAAAACACTTATTTCTAGCACCTTGTCTTCACCTTTGGGCCTAAATATTACCAAAAATAACTCAAATATGGCATGTTACCACTTCATGGAAATTAAAATACCTTTAAATTACCTCTAGGAAAGTTATAGCTCATGAAACATCCCCCGATTCAAACTACAACTTTTGTCTTCACCAAATCAAGCTTCCCAAAAACCTATTTTCCAAAATTAGATAATAAACACCCTTTATGATACTTTCAACATATAGAAATGTATTAAATAAATTCAAAATTAAACCCTCTTAAATTTTAAGGTGATATAAATCATAAAATCATTTATTAGATTGTCGAAACAACTCAATACTTCATTAAGAACAAACCCATCCCGAAATTGCAAATACAAACTTCTTCACAAAATGACCTAAATGACTGAACAAACTAACTCATCATCATACAAGAAATACCTTATTGGAAATAAATCTAAATTAAATTTCTATAAAATATAATAACTCATTAGATCTCCAAGTGGAAGGCCTTTAACCAATCCAATCTTTGTGAATAGGTCTTTATGCCTTCTTGGACTCGAGAAGTAATAGCTAGCCCAACTTGCTCTAACATACGAAAAATAACTTCCACACTGAAAAAATTCATGTAGCACCCAGTATAAATTATGTATATTCCATAAAAACCTTCATTAAGCTTCGATCAACTCGAAACATCAACTTACTTCTTGTAGATACATGCACCTTGCTAGAATGAGCATCCCGCAAACTTGAGCCTAAAAGAAAATATCATAAGTTTTTCATACCTTAAAAAATATTCAATTTTGATATAAAAATGGAGGGATCTCTAAATCAACTTCACAAAAATATATTAATGGAGTCCTAACTCATCCCGTAGCTCCCTAATGTCAATTTTACTAAATGTTGCTCTAAACTGCTCCAAAAATAAGTCAAAAAAGATAGGGCACACTTTGTAATTTTTCACTAAAACCATGACCTTAAACCTTCATGAAAATCTATATCAACTCTAAGTATATCATAAATATCAATATAGTCATTACCTCATTTGGATAACTTTTCCACAAATTGGAATTCTTCAAAAATAATCCTTTTTAGGTGAGGCCCACATATTGTCACAAGCTCTATTCTACCTTTTGTGGAATATGGAAGAGTCCTATACAACATTGATTGATAATTTTTGAGGAAATAGTAAAAATAGGATGATAAAATTACTTTTCTATATGTTGGTCCTAGCCGTGGTTTTGCTAAGGTTTCAAACCACTTTATGTTTTTAACGATCATTCATAAACATGAGATGATCAAACCGCCACATTATTTTTGTGAAATATTAATAAATGACCTTAGAATTTATTCCAAAGAGATCAGGTCCCCATTAAAAGCATAAAGTTTACAACGAGCATCGAAGGTCAATATTTTCTCAAAAATGCATTCTGCAACTTACCCGCTTTGCCAAAACTAGCATATCGTAAAAATATTACTCATAATGAACTTAAAATAGGCATAAAACATAATGAAGACCTTATATAGTTGTAAATACTCACAATATATCCCAAATAGCTCTAAAATTCTCCACCCACAATGACTTACCTATGCAAACCTCGTATGTTTCTCACTATTTGCTTCACAAAGACCTCATAGAAGCATCAAACCACCGAATTAAGACCTGAAACACACCATACATGCTATGTATAGCATCAACATACTACAATCATGCTTGGTAAAAATTGGTTTTTTCCAAAATCTTATACCACGTTACCATTTTTAATGTTCCAGGGCGAAACAAGCCTAGAATGACTGACAAAGATTAACAACCCATGACTTCACCTCACTGACTCAATGTAGAAACTTATACACCTATAAAATACCATATAAATAATACTTGACCTTATGAAAACTTGAAAATCACTTGGGAGAACTCATATTGTGACTCAACTCACTAGACCATGTACCAAGACTTCCTAGAACTCCACCAAAACACTCAATCTGCATGTTTAACGACTAAAAACTAGCATAGGGAGACTCACATGACACCATGACACCCTTTTCCATCAATGGGGTTGACATCAATGACAACAGAACCAAAAAATTTACAACATGACAGAATGCATTACACCTTCTTTTCTATTTTTGCATCAATCAAATCGGATAGGATTTTCACACACCATTTGTGATGGTGTTTATACTTTGGGAAGAATTTAAAGGTTGGAGATTAAAACTATAAATTTCTCCCTACACTTCTTCCTTACATGGAATGAGATCAGCCAAAAACTCTCACTCAATGCAACCGGCATGAGATCACCCAAAAACTTGTTCTTCTACAACATCTTTAGGATATTTTCTATACTCTTCATTCATCACAAATTAGGTGCACATGTTCCTTTTAGAATTATTACATACTTGTTACACACTTCTTACTTGGATGAAAATTTTCATATACATGACTTTGAATACTTCTTCATTCACCTCTTTTGCAGGTCCATCTTTTTGGGAAGTAGTAGTAACATCAAATCACACATCAATCACGCATGAATCACACATCATGTAACATCAAAAACATGTACAACATGAAATTTACACATATAATCTCTCACCTTAGGTCATCATCATTTTTCACTTTCTTCTCTATCTTCCATGCTTTAATTTTTATCACTCCATGCCTTTCTATGTCTCTCAACACGCTTTTTTCCATCGATCTACATGTTCATTAGGTACACATCTCTTATCTACTTTATGTTATCGAGCATTATCTTAAACACATAAGGTGGGGAAAATTTAGATGCTAGATCATGCACTTTGGGTATATTTCTAGTTCGATCACAACCACTATTCATATGATTCCTAAGAGAGAAAAGTACTAATTGATCATTATATTTGGTGTCTTTGCTTGCTTTCTAGTTTCTTCTTGGTCTTACACATATTTTCCAATCTATCTTTCAGTACTTCAACATTTCTAGGTTTGGACACCGGCCTGCTCGTCAGGATGCCGGCTACTGGGGCCCCCATCTACTTCAAAAAAACATATCTATGAAGTAGATATGTTTTATTTCCCCATCCATATATAATTATAACATTTTTATTGTGGCTCCTAAAAATACCAAGTTTCTCAATTCATAACATACTAGTAAATCAAATCTAGTTTCATGAATAACTAAGTGTTTTTTAGAGTATTCATAAATAATAATACATTTTTATAAATTATTTTGAATCATGGTATTATTTTATACTTTACCTTCACTTCATTACCATGAATTGTGAAATTGGTTATGCAAATGCAATCCCCTGATTCTTTTCATTAAAAAAATTTCTCACTTTCATTAGTTTTTTCATGTACATTACAATCACATTCGCATTAGAAATAGTTAGGTTTATTTTCTACCTAGTTTTAAGTATGTGTTCACACTTAATAGTAAACTTGTTATTGGGGAGTTTATCATTTTTATTATTATAACCAAGATATTTTTATATTAAACAAATTTGGTTTCCCATATAGTTTTGGTACAAAGGAAACATTTAATCCTTGTCCCTTAGTCATGGCAGGTGTTTGATATTCTATGTTACAAGAACCTCCCTTTTCTCTTGGTGAATTTCTCAACCAAGTAGGAGACATCTCAATTTGAAAAAAAAACTCTTGGTGATTTGGGTTGAGATCCTTCCATATAGAATCTCAAATTCAATCAACCTATGCCAAATTTACATTTATCTCAATGGAAACTAAACACAAAATATCTTCAAATTTTGGTTAGCTCAATTTTATTTTAACTTGAATCATGGATTCAAAAACTTAGTGTTGATTAAAATTGAGATATTTCATCTTGGGCCTTAGTGTGTATCTTTAGGATCTAGTATCCAACTTCAAACATTTTGTGTCCACAACCCATACATAATTTCATGATTGAAATCAAGTAATCCATTGGCATTTCTCAAGGTAGTTGAATATTACATATTCAAAAACAATTTCACCTAATGTACAATCCTATTTACAAGAAATTTTCATTCTTTATCTATCTTTGTTAAAATTATCATCTTACTAAATTTCACACCCTTCATAAAAATTGTTCCTCATAACGTAAAAAACCCTCATATAATTGTGTATTCCTTTTACACACCTAACATTCTATTCTCGCATATAGTTATTTCAGATTACATTATCATGAAAAGTTTCTTGTGATTGCTCATCTCAAACATGTTCATCCATATGGGTAAGTGCATGAAAATGGGTGGAAAAGGAGGTCTTAAGTGGAATTTTATTTTTCTAAAAATAAAAAAATTCAACTTGTATGAGTTATCTTAGATAACTACACTCAAATTTTGAAGATGTTATACGAGCATGAGTTTTATTATTTTGAGTCTAATTTCTAAACTATTAATTGTTTTAAGTTGTTAAGTGTAAGAGGGTTTGTTTTACAATATTTCTGCTACCTATTCTAGGTTACTAAAACCAATGAGAAATCCATAAACCTCAAATTATAGGAGGGTTTAGTAAAAATCCTAATATGGATGGTGATGAAATGGTACGGGTGCACAAGAAATGGTCATCCTCACTATGAACCTTCAACCTATAAATTAATGAAAAATCAAACACAATAGGGGATTAGTAAGATATATGGTGAGCTTCCCGAAGAATTTGGTTATGGGAAGTGAGAGATTCCTAGAAAGGATGTTAGCCCACGTGATAATAACAAAAGGATAATCAATGATGGATGGAGATATACTGGTAACTGAAGTCTAAAATAGTGATATGATAAATGAAGATGATAATTGATATGATAACTAAAATGGTAACCAAAATGATAACTGATAATACAAATTCTAAAAGAACACAAAAAAACTAGAGTGGTTCAGCAATGACCCAAAAGAAGACCATACGGTTTATAATGATCCCGTAAGAACCGATCTCGAGATGTTAGAAAGCTAAGAGCCCCACAAAAGATACTCAATAAGGAGAAATATAAAGAATGAAATGAAATTGGATGGCTAGGGGAATCACAATGACATTAGGATAGCATCATTGGAATCAAAAGGACATTAGGATGATATTAGGATGATATTGGTGGAATAAGAATATTAGAGTTTGCTATGATTTCTAGCCATGTCCAAAAGAGGGGGAAGATCTTATTTATAGCCTAAGAATGGGATTAATTTGGGTAATGGTGATTTAGAAAATTTACCCGATTAGGTGAGTGGGGATTATATTTGAATATAAAAATTCATAGGTGGATTGAATATGGATTATCTTTTGAATATTAAATCCATAAGTGGATTGATTTATGGATTATATTTGAATATTAAATTCATGAGTGGATTTAATATGGATTATTTTTTAATATTAAACTCATGAGTGAATTGAATCTGGATTATTTTCAAATATTAAATTCATTAGTGGATTGAATATGGATTAAATTCAAATTTTAAATTCATAAATGGATTTTTCATGGATTATATTTAAATATTAAATTCATAGGTGGAATGACATGGATTAAATTTGAATATTAAATTCATGGGTGGAATGACATGGATTAGTTTTGAATATTAAATTCATGGGTGGAATGACATGGATTAGTTTTGAATATTAAATTCATAAGTTGATTCAAAAGGGATTAATTAATCAATTAATATTGATTAATTGGATATGTATTTTTGGTGGGAAATTGAATTAATTAAATTTAGGAGGGAAAAGGAATTTGAATGGGAAAGCCTAATGAAAGAGAGCAGACGCGGGGTGAAGGGGAGGAATGATACCAAAAATTGGTGTCTACATTTTCCCCTTTTTGATGAGTGGTTTGTGTTGGGTGATCTGTAAGAAAAAAATGAGAAAGGAATAAAAATATGATCGATTGGGTGTTTCCCCTCAAATTGGGGATTGACGAAGTAAAGTAATTTGATCCCGATTTTGAAAGAGATAGATGAATAAGTATTATAAAATAATATAAAGGGATAAGATATCCCAAATGAGGATAAAAGGAAAATATGGTAGTGATTACGATATCACATTAGTAGGGAACAAAGAACGATATCAATGGAGATGGAGACAATGTCCTATGTACCCATGAGTGGTCAAAAATCAATACAACATGGATGTATTATCCATTTGACTAATGATTCAAAGACGGTCATCAAAGATATGCCAAAAAATGTGAATGGATGTCTAGAAAAGGGTCTGACAAGTTACAAGGGAAAAAGAGGATGTGTTATCCTTCATACATGAGGAATTGAGAAAATATGCATCCGGTACTATGAAAGTAGTTTCCCTTCAAAGAAAGTATATGGAATGGGAGATTACTCCCCAAGAAAAGGTATTTATCATTGTGAAAATATCTTTCCTAAGGAATGTAGTCATTCGATAAGAAACTATTAGAGGAAGAAAAGAGAAATCACTCTTTTTTACTCGCATTTAATGGGGGAAGAATTGAATATAATTCTACTAAGAAAAAAGTAGAGAATTTTTTTAGGGAGAATAGAAGGTGATAGGTGATGACTGTTATGGTATCTCCCAAGATAAAAATTCCAAGGTAATATGTGATGAGAGATATATGTGATGAATCCCCTCGGAGAGGACCTGACGAGAATGGAAGAGATGATGACAGAGCTCCGAATAGATGAGAGGTAAAATCTATAGAGAGGAGGATGAGAATAGGGTGTAATGGAATGGATTGGCTATGGTGCACAAATGGAGAAATATTTGAATCAGTCTTGGATGTTAAGTGTGAAGATGTGTTGAAGAATGTAATGATTAAAGTACAAACAGAGAAATAAAGAGAAGCAGCATGTAAGGACTGGTTGATTATGGGTAAGTGATGAATGAGGAAATAAAATTCAAAGGTGAAGAGGACAAGGGTATGGAATAGAGAGGACATTGTAGAGGAGAAAAAAATTAAATGAAAGAGAGGGAAGATAATAGTAGAGAAGGATGATAGGAGAATAAGGGAATGAAGATGGATGAATAAGAATAAATGAGATGAGAAGAGATAAGATGACAGAGAAAATACACATTGATAGACATGATGAATATGTAGGGACAGAAATTATGGAAGAATGGAGGAGTTGAGGAAGATGAAGAATAGAGAAAATAAAGAAAACCTATTAAAAATGGAGATGTATGTGGATGATAAAGGGGTAAAAAGGTTGGATAATGAGGAAGAAATAGGATAACAATGGAAAAGTAAGAAGGGGCATGATGGAAAAAGGGAAGGAAGATGTAAAGAAATAGAAAGAAAAAATGAAGAGAAAAAAGGGAGTGGACAGGAGTAGTGGTTGATTATGGGTAGGTGAAGAATGAGGAAAGAAAATTCAGAGGTGAATAAGACAAGGGTATAGAGCAGATGTTATGGAGGAGGAGAAAAAATGAATGAAAGAGGTGAAAGATAATATTATAAAAGGATGACAATGGAATAAAGTATTGAGGAAGGACAAATAAGAAGAAAATGAGATGAGAAGAGAGAATATGATAGAGAAAGGGTTAAAGCATAAAGAAAAGGAGAGAGATGTGTGATATGAAGATAGTGGAAGAATGGAGGAGATTAGGAAGATGAAGGGAGAGTAATGATGGAAAAATGGAGGAGATGAGGAAGATGAAGGGAGAGAAATGATGGGAAAATAGAGGAGATGAGTAAGATTTTAAGAAGACGAAAGAGATGATAGAAAGGAGAAAAGTAAGAAACTATGGAAGTGGGAGGTGAAGAAGACAAGGGTATGGAATAGAGTGGACATGGTGGAAGAGAAAAATAGGTGGAAGATAGTATTAGAGAAGGATGATAGGAGAAGGGAATGAGGAATAACGAACAAGAAAGAGAAGACAAGATGAGAAAAGACAATAGAGTAGAGGGTGAAATCAAGAAAAAGGGAGAGAGAAATGCAAAATGAAGGTAGTGGAATTGAAAATATATAGTGAATGAGGTGAAGAATATGAAGTTATAGAAATGATGGAAAATGGAGGAGATGAGGAAGATGAAGAATGATATGATTGAACAGAGAAAAGAGACTAGGAAGATGTGGAGATGATTAGATAAAATAAGGAAGGGGAATATGGTACAGACCACATGGAAATGCATGTGGAAGGTGGGAGGATAAAAAATATGGGATAGTGAGGGAGAAACAGTGGTAACAATGGGGAAGTAAGAAGGAGGCACAAGGAAAAAAGGAGAAGATGTAAAGAAAGAGAGAGACAAGAATGAATATTTGGAAGGAGAAGAGGATAACAAAGAAAATGATGCAGAAGGAAGGGAATGAAGAATGGAGATATGATGTGGAGAGTGGGTAGCATTAGAAAAGTAGTGAGGAGACAGGTAATTCCTTATGTATGAAATGCATGAGATGAGGATAATAGGATAAGATGGTTGTATGATGAAGATAATAAATATATTGAAAAGGGTGAAGGGAAGATGGAGAGGTGGCAAAGAAGTGACAAGAAAGGGTGGAGGTGGAGACAAGGAAGGGGAGGAAAGAGAGAATGGATGATGGAGGAGGAAATTCCAATGAAGGGACATTAGGGAAGACCAACAATAATTATTGTTGGTGAAGGATGAGAGGAAAAGTGAAGAAAGTTAAAAAGGGAATGGAGAATGGAAGAGGCAATTGAATGAAGGGATGTTAGGGGAAGACCAACAATAATTATTGTTGGTGTAAGATGGGGGAAGGAGTGGAAAAGAGTGAGAAAGGTAGCAGAGAGTGATGTGGAGTGATTTTTAGGGGTTGACCAACAATAATAATTATTAGCATGGAAACTAAAGATGATCATGAAATAATTTTAGGGGGAGACCAACAACAATGATGGTTAGACATGAGAGTGGATATGTGGGAGAATTCAAGGAGTGGAAAGAGTAAAGAAAGGAGGAATGATGATTTATGAAAATATGAAGGTGAGGAGAGGACATGGAGGATGAGGATGGATGAGGTGAAGGTGAAGAAACAAGACATGAAAAGAATGGAAGGAAGTGGTATGAAGGATGATGGATCAAAAGGGGAAAATGGGGAAAGGAGTACAATTGCAAGGGGGAGATGGTGGACGTACTCTATGATTTGATAGGTTGAGAAAGGGTAATGGTAGGAGAAAAAAATTTGGTTAGTAGGGGAGACTAGGAGGAAGGAATGGTCAATAGAGGGGATTATGAGTGAGTAGAAGGCATTGTCTAGAATGAAAAGTTTACTTTGAGTAAGATTGCTATTCTGCATAAATAGTTACGTAAAATTGCCAAGTTGGAGATGAAAAATACTAGAATGGTGAGAAGGGTGATGTCTGCACCAAGTGGCGAAGGGGACATGAATGGTGAGAAGGGTGATGTGGGGATAAGTGACAGGAAGATAAAGGTGATATGGGAGGATGGATGGAGAAAGGACATGTTATCCATGGTGGGGGATGAGGAGTTGTAGGATAACGAACTCACCTTGAGAAAGATTGTCAAGTACGATTTGCAAATTGTAACAATGATCAAGTAGTGAAAGCACCCTACAAAGCAAATTGCATGACTAAGGAAGGATAACACCATTGCCACCTCTAGTCAAGGTTCTAAGTCTAGGAATGTAATATTAAGATAGAAGCTAAGATGAAAACAATGCAAAATCTAATTAAACATGCTTACTAATATGCTTTAATTAACTAAGATAAGCCTAAATATACCTAAATGGGCAATCAAATGGCTATGGTGCTACTCCAAACAATGGTGAAATGACCTCTCCAAATTACTTGTTCATTCACTTTAGATATTCATCTACTAACCTTGTTGAAGGTTTTAGGCAAGGATTGAACTTGGCTATGAAACATATGTATTATATCAGATGCAAATCAAAGGATGGTGTAAAGTATAAAGGAATGAGGTGAGTTGTTTTTATAGTTTTCACTTTGAGGAAAACTAATATTTTGGTGCATGTGGGACTAAAAATCCCCAAATTAGATTAGAATTTCTAATCATGATTAAGATTTGCTAATCACAATTAGTGAATTAACAAGTGATTAAGATGTTGGAGCCTTAATCAACCACTTAGGGTCAACTAGGAGGCTAGGATAAGCTTTTGAAGCTTGTTGAGATGTTGTGGAGGGAAATGGGGTGATTTTGAGTGGTCACAAGAGGGGTTTGAGCTAATACTAGGGCATATTGACCAAAACAAGGGAAAATAGGCTTAATTAGCCTATAATCGCTAATTGTTTGTTTTGAAGAGGATTTTGACTTATGATTTACCATAAAGTGGCATCCTGAATGTAAAAGTAGTTACACAATCAACAAATCACTTGTGAATTGGCCAAAGTGGTAAGAAATATTAGTTAATTAGTGAAAAACACTAATTATAACATGAACTGGTAAGATCTGAAGTGATTTGTGTGCGTTTGGCAATAAGATTGCAAAAGTGGAATTTAGGTGTCTATTTTTTCCCTATTTGAGGTGAGGTAAGAAAATTCACTTCAAATATAGTAGACAATCATAAACAAGTAAATATTTGAAGAAACATTAGCAGGATGAAGGATGCCCTCTCAAGTGTCGATGGGGTGATAGAAGAAGTCAATCAATGATCAAAAATATAATTGAAATGGATAGAAGAAAATAAGTTAGAACGGGTGTGAAACCCTTTTTGTATTTAGAAGGAATAAGGATAGGGATAAACATGGTTGTTTATTTCCCTAGTGATTTAGAAGAAATATTAGTAGTGGTAATAAATGATAGGTAATAATAAATGACTAATGGAGAATATAAAACAAACCTAATCTTTGCATCCAGATTTTCAATAAGTAACTTATTTATATAATTTTTCCCCTAGGTCTACATCATCGGCCTTTATTGAAATGAACAAAAATGTAAGATAACATGAAAATCTAAATTACCAACATTTTCCCATTGCTATGTAACTCCATGCACCATACATTATGCAATGCAATATGAGAAAGTAAAATGATATCTATCTCAAATGCAACATACACAATGCAATTCAATATGAGAAAGTAAACCAGATAACCTAACAGAGAAACTAGTACAATCACACACTCTCAAACAACCACATTTAAGACAATTGCAACGATTTTTTGTTATCAAGTTACGCTCCGAATGTTCGTGTTGTAATGATAAGGGTTAAAGATGGTGTCCCAAGCAAGGATACATGCCAGGGAATAATGGAGGACACAAGAAGTCCCATGGAAAATATTTCATGCACTATGACATAGTCTCTGGAAACTCACCGCGTACGAGAGCACGTATATAATACAAAACCGAGATTTTATTAATGGAGGTAGATCACAATGATCCGCAAGTCCTATGAGACCAAAACTAGCAAGAACAGTAGAAAAATGATTTTATAAAACATATTTTGATGTTTGAGGATAATTCAATTGACATATGTTTTAGTTGCGTTTATGTTGTTTACCATTTTTTTGTAAAATTTTAAATTTTTGCATTTTTAATGATTTTATAAAAAAATTGATTTAAGAAAATACTATAGAAGAAATAATGAAGTCGTGATACAATGTTAAAAGTGACCGTAAGGAAAATGCCCTAGCTAGTATAAAAGCTCGTCGGGAAGAAAAAGCATGCCCCAACATACCAAAGTGGGTGCAAAAATAATTATTTATTAAAAATAATCATCATGGAAAGTGTTAGAAGAATTTTTAGAAGAAATACGATGGTCTTAAGGCACTTCGGGGTGAGAAACACACTGAGGAAGATAAACATGGGTATATAATGCATCACAGAAAGTTATTTACCACATTCACTTACCATTTTACCATTGATTTGAGCTCTGACCTACGGGAGGAAATGGCAAGAGTACTAAACCAAAGGCACCGTGTAGACCACGTGAGGGACTACATGAGGCTCCCAGTGGATGGACCACATGTACACAAAATTTCCCTTTTTACCCTTTTTTAAAGCACTTTATTTTTAGTTTAAAAGCATATTTCTAGGCAAAATTTAGGGAAAACCTAGGGGGTGCACCTATGCTTAGTGGCTACATCAAAGTGCCCATGCGCCTATGCATCTACTAGTGTGCCTATGCATTGATGTTATTTTCAACATGTTAAAAATTTAGTTATGTAATGGTGCACTGTTCATATGCATCGGCCTTGCGCTTTATGCGCAATGGAATTTTTCAAGCAAGGATGTGCATGCACCTATGCACTTATGCATTTGTGTAAGATTCAAAATTAAAAAACATAGTTGGGAAATGGCGTACCTGCATATATACATTTGGTAGTGCACCTATATGCAATCGAAGTTGTCGGCATGGCTGCCCATGCGCCTATGCACTTAGGAATGCGTCTATGCATTAGGATGTTTTTGCTTTTAAAATTTTTCTTGCGCGGGCGCCTATGCATGTAGAAGGGAGTCCACACGCAATTGGAATTTGTTAGGTGTGGGCGTGGATGCACCTATGTGCTTAGGAATGTGCCTATGCATTAAGCCTATTTTTAATTACTTTTAAGTGAAGATTAAGGTTTTTAGAAAACCCTAGATGGAAGAAATAGGTGAATTATAGAAGAATTTAATGATAGAATAGAAGAATAATGTGATAAACTAATCATAGAAAAATTACATGGAAAAATAGTAGATAAAGATCAAAGTAATTTACCTTACTAGTTCCATAGGTGGACTTGGTGTGCAAACACCACGGGAGAGACACACACGACTCCGGACCTATGTGGCGAATTTTAGATGTCGGGACCATATTTTCTTAGAGAATACCCCGAGGGTGACATGTTTATCCTATGTAGCACATATGCTACACATTACCTTAGATCATAGCTTGCTCACACGGCCTTAGGCCGAGAGATAGCGAAGCGAGAGTCATACTTTCTAACTGCCCACTGGGGAGATGAGTATTACACTAAAGGACGTTTGACTGATCATATGAGTCCCTATTAAGGGTTTCTTGGTTACATATGATGATTGTGAGGATTGCATTGATCATTATACATCTATGACATTTAGAGTGACCGATATCCCCATCGGAGTATGGGTGCTCTTGTTAGGAGGTGCATGGCCAATCTATAGCTAGGACAAGTCCCCATAGATTTACTAGCTATTATCGGTGGTATTCTACTTCCGACAAGATCGGTGCACAATTTCCACATATGTAGCACATACGAAGATGATAGGTTTATCCCATGTATCACATATGCCACACATTACCTTAGATCACAGCCTACTCAAAGCCTTAGTTGAGAGATGGTGGAGTGAGAGTCATACTTTCCAACCGCCTACGAGGGAGATGAGTATTACACTAGAGGACATTTGGCGGATCCTATGAGTCCCTATTCAGGGTTGTTTGGTTACACATGACAATTATGAGGATCACATTGATCATTATACATCTATGAAATTTGGAGTAATCGATATCCCCAATCAGGGTATGAGTGCTTTGGTTAGGAGGTGCATGGAAAATATGTGGCTAGGACAAGTCGGCGTATATTTATTAACTCTTATCAATTGTATGCTACTTCCCGACAAGACCGGTGCACAATTTCCACTAGGTCTCATTGGAGTGATTCACGACCTGCTTCAGAGATAGGTGTACAGCTGGGGTCAGTGTATACTGACTCATTTATATTTTTATTTACACTTGATAGCCTACCATGGTCAGAGGTCAGTGGGTCCTGCAACGTTATTACAGATCTGGGCTTGGGATCATATTCCGATAGGCTTCCCTGTAGGTGCTTTGAGAGCTTGAGTTGTTGGAGACCCTTCCCTCGTGGTCTAGGTTCCAGAAAGAGATGATATTCATGGCCACAAGGGGGACATAAACTACTAAAATTGATATTTTGATGACTTCACTCCATATGATAACATGACATCCATACTGAGTTATACCAATGGCCTTGAGATGCGACTCAAGTTGAGGATAGTTGTAGTGGACCATTTTATCATTAAGAAAAGGAGCTATATCCTAGAGTGGGATAGGGTGGACCTGGATCTAGCATCGTTTGGTCTCATCTGGGGATTCTTGATGATGAGATGTGGTACACATGCCGATATAGAGATATTTTCAATATGGGACCCCAAATCAGGTTAGGTGAGCTTGTATGATATTTTATAGGTAATCCCACAACCTTAGGTATAACGGGACATATAGTAGATCTAGGGACTACACAGACTATACGTAATGTGGTATGTGACAATGGTGCCACATAGATTAACTATTCCATAGGATATATTAGATGTAGGAGCACATGGGGGACAAGGTCTAGATCCACAGGCATAAACACAGGCACATGAAGGTCCATAGAGAGGCCTACATATGGGGTACTAGTACAACAAGAGGGTCCTAGTTCAAGAATAACAAGTCCTAGTTCATCAATAGGTAGCGATGTAGGCACCTCCATCACCCCGTCACATGAGTCCATAATAGTGTCTACCAGGAGGTGGGGAGATGACAGGATGGTGAGGACATGCTCGAGGATATTCAAGATATTCAGATATACAGGATATATATAAATTTGGTGAGAAGGATAGAGAGGCCGATCCGTAAACTTAGTAAAAATAACACCGCTTAAAAATAAATTTTACCCAGATGAATAATAAAGTGTCATTACTGATTTATATAAGGTGAAAATTTTGATTAATTAACGATTAGAGGTGGAAAATTAAAATTAGAAATTAGAATATAATCAGCAATAAAAATGACACCAAAACTTGATAATGGAGTTCAACATGCAAGCCTACGTCTCCAGATCCACAACTGTGAATCGATCTATTATAAAAATCACTTAGAAGTACAATCACCCTTCTAAAATGAATAATAGATCCCAAGGACCTATAAAAAGAGATGATAATGGAACAAGGACTCTAACAAGATTCAGAACACGATCCCCAAATCCATCTGTGACTCTGCAAGTCTTCCCACAAGCATACTCTATGCAAATGAGTTATAAAAACTCCTACAAAGGAAAAATTACAAATTCTTAAAGGGAAAATAAATATACCAGACTGATTGTCTTAGAGTTCTAAGAAACTTTCCATTTCGCATGTAGGCTGGTTCGACCTCTAATGGCTTGAAAAGACTAGTTTTGTATAAGTTCTCCTTTGGAAATTCAACAATAAGTGACTTTCACAGCATAAAATGATGTCACAAAATCTCCAAAACTGAAAATTTTCTTCACCACTAGAAGCATATTCGAATATTGAACACTTCTTCAGTTTACACCAACACCTCATTTTGCCTCTAGGGCTCCAAAAATAAGGTTTTCCATAAATGCTCTAAAAGCGCCTTATCGTTGTCTTGTGTCACAAGCTTCCACTAGTGCCTCTTTAAATAGAGGTGAGCTGAATTTTAACCCACTGAGCAACATGACAAGTTGGTTGGGAATGTTTGAGTCAAGTCGTTGGTAACGTGTTCAAACATCCACTGATACACTATTTTAATTCCCTCCGGGAGTAATGTCCCACATTTGATGAGGATTTGTTTTGACAAGCCTTTAAATAAGATTTCACAGACACCTATCAATGTGGCTGAGGCCACATTTTATTTTATTTTTACCATGTTGAGCCTTGGGTGGTGTATGCATTAAAAACCCTACCTACATGGGCTAGGTGGTTACCTTAGCCTTTAACAAGGGTCATTCGATTCATCAAAATAATGGCTTGGGCCACATGTTATTCCCTTTCCTACCATTGCATATTTATAATACACGAGTTATAAGGGACTAGGTGGTGGGTTGGTTTGTAATGCCACATGTTTGTCTCGACCAAGTAATGTGGAAGACAACTCACCGAGTAAATGTAGATAACAACTCACCCATAGTAATAAATAACTTGCCATAGAAATAATGAGCTTAAGCCAATTGAGATATCAACCGAGTTGGCCAATAATGAGCTTGGTTAGCTCACCAATTTATTGAAAAACTTTTGAATTGATATTAACCGAGTTGACTCGGTGAGTAAAATGCAATAATAGGACACGATAGCCAACGCACCTCTTCAGGAAAAGAGTGTGCCAATCCTGACTGAGGGCCTCTAGCCAGAAAATAGTGGGGCCCACCACTTTTTAATTTGACCATCGAATACCAGTGTTTTGCAAACCAAACGTTACAAACAATCAACATTCATTTGCATGTGTCACTACTTAACTTCCCGGTTGACCGATACGGTGCCCGTCTCAACCGTGACCTTAGAGACGATATCTTGCTCTAACGTGAGTCAGTTTCACACATTCAAATAGTCAAAGGAAATATCTCCGAATGATTTTCCACACTGTGATGGTTTAGGGATAGTTTGGAAAACTATGTCCTTAAAAACGATTCCACGATCACATGGCCCCACTAGGAAGGATTCTCGTCCACAAATTTTTTTCAGCTACCAAATTTTTTTGATCCCCTTCCCGCATCTCGTAAACACATTAAAAATAATATAGGAATAACAATATGGGTTAGATATAGAAAATTTTGATTAGCTAGTCACAAAAAAATTGATCATCAAAACAAAAATCATAAACCATAAATGGAAAATGTCCACCGATACTTTGCGACCCTATCAACCTCTGCAAACATCTTAGATTAGTGTAAAGAGACAAAATAAATTCCCAAGTAATAGGTGAATGCCTCTTCGAATCCTTTAGGTGTCATCCCCATGTGATACCATCACAATAAACCGATCGAGATAAAAACACCCAGTGAACAATAAAAAGAAAGTGTCCAACTTATACTATGATACAACCCATCACTGAAAATAGAATTTCACCAAAAGCAGATTGGTATAAAATACCACTAAAATTCCCAAGCTAGTTTCCACTGTCCATGTGAAATTGTAAAACACTACAAATTGTCACCAATATGATCCAAAATAAACATGCCAAAAATAGACAAACTGAACCAAGTGAACTACCAGTGAAAATAATCTATCCCCATAATCTGCATTTCAATAGGATAGAAGTAAATTGTCTGCACAAAACTGAAATACCCAAAATGAGGAGCTTCCATCAAGTTCAAAGATCACAGGTATACTCTACAAACCAACTTATAAAAGCCAACAATAGATACCGAAATGCAAATTTCCAAAATAGAAATTTCAACCATGCCCACAAAACCTACATACTATTGTTAGAAATATCCCAAGCTAAAACATGAGTTGTATCCAACTATACCAAAACTCAAAGATGACATATGGATATGTAAAATGGAGTATTAATCAAATTTCCAAAAGTAAGAAAATCAACTAAGTATAGTAAACATATCCCCCAGCTTGTTCTCACAAAATCTGAACTCTAATAACCATTCAAAGCTAAAAGGGAAAACAATTTCATTGAACAAACAACCCAAATCCCCCTAACACAAGCCCTGAATTAATTGCATGATATAAAAAAATCAAATTCCTTGCTTGATATAAAGTTGAAAAATTATTGTCCAACCCATGCCAACAGATTTTTAACTACAGGTATCACCTAATCCGGGGTTGTAACATCAACTCGATGGTAAAAATTATTTTATTTTGTAATAGGTCTATATTCCATCTTTGGATTGCCACTACTCTGATGGTGAGATGGACAAATTTTCTGACAAGTGTTCACCCAATGTCCATCGTCACGAAAAGGGGTACTAAAATTCCTAACAACAAAGAAATTCTTCTTGCCATCTCTCACTTCTGAATGACAAGATTGGTCTTTCTAGTTTTCCTTGTTCTTGACAAATGGTGAAAAATTCTCCAACAAAGCCTTTCTCTTCCAACATCTGACAACACAATGATTATGCATCCCACAAAATGTACAAGGATAGGCATCCATCATTTTCTGAATATCATAGCCAAACTTTTTAAATTGAAAGAGTGGATCATAAGTTTTACAACCTTTATGGTGTTTATGATTATGGTAAGAATGTGGAGGTGGAATCTCAATACCTCTTCACTGAACCTTCTTACCAACTCCATCCTCTGACGAAGAAGCCCTGATTCCTACACTAAATCTATCGACAAGACTAGTGGGGTATTCTCTTGGATTTCAAAGCTTGTCTCCCATCGGTTTAATTGGAGAATTATCCAATATCCTTTCCGTAGTAGTAAAACCTAAGCCTATAAAACGAGGATGATCCTCAACCTGTATTGGGTTAGTAATTCCTTGACAATATTTTCCAAGACCTCTTCCATCAAAACCCATCTTAAACAACAATTTGGATCCAATGCCTCTAGTATGCTTTTCAAATGAACCAAAGACATCATTACCTAAATTTAAAACCAAATGGGAGGAAGAACAAGATTCTATGGTGAAAAATTACGGTAACTGTCATGGTCACTTGCATATGAATTAGAATTAATTTCCTTCTTCTGAACACCACACTGCAAACTGATCAAGATCTCATCCTTTGATTCTAGCTCCTTTTTCAAATGATCAACTTGCTCTTTGAGGGAATAGAGCTTGCATTACAGGAACACACATTCTTCCTAAATTTGTCTATTGATGGTC
The DNA here is from genome assembly GCA_018340775.1 of Taxus wallichiana var. yunnanensis. Taxonomy (NCBI): domain Eukaryota; kingdom Viridiplantae; phylum Streptophyta; class Pinopsida; order Cupressales; family Taxaceae; genus Taxus; species Taxus wallichiana. The sequence goes on from CM031242.1 coordinate 927,684,057, forward strand.
TCAAGCTCCTCCAATATTTCCCTCTTCAATGCTTTCCCCATGATTTCCTGCAAACCAATTAATCCCAAAATACATCAAAACTACCAAGTAAGAAGATCAATCCAAATAGTACGTGACTCGATGGGATTAGAAAATCAAAAGTGGTATTCAAATGCAACTGAAGCTACAAAACTAGCTCTGATACCAACTTGATCCGTAAACTTAGTAGAAAATAACACTGCTTAAAAATAAAGTTTACCTAGTTGAAATAATAAAGTTTCATTACTTGATTTATATAAGGTGCAAATTTGATTAATTAATTGATTAGATGTGTAGAATTAAAATCAGCCATTAAAATATAATCAGCAATAAAAATGACACCAAAACTTGATAAGGAAATTTAGCATGCAAACCTATGTCTCTGGGTCCACAACTTTTAATCGATCTATTATAAAAATCACTTAGATGTACAATCACTCTTCTATAATGAATAATATATCCCAAGGACCTACAACAAGAGTTGATAATGGAACAAGGACTATGACAAGATTCAGAACATGATCCCCAAATCCATTTGTGACTCTACAAGTCTTCCCACGAGCATACTCCATGCAAATGAGTTATAAAAACTCCTACAAAGGAAAAATTACAAATGCTTAAAGGGAAAATAAATATACCATACTGATTATCTCATAATTATGAGAAACTTTTCAGCTTCTTCTTGTAAGCTAGTTTGGCCTTAACGTCTTCAAAAGACTTGTTTTGTATAATTGCTCCTTTGGAAATTCAACAAGTGAATTTCACAGAATAAAATTATGTCACAAAATCTCTAGTACTAAAAATATTCTTCCCCACTAGAAGAATATTTAAATTCTAAACACTTCTTTGATTACACCAATACCTGGTTTTGCCTTTAGGATCCCAAAAACAAGGTTTTCTACAAAGGATCCAAAACTTCCTTATCGTTGTCTTGTATCACAAGCTTGCAGAAGTGCCTCTTTTAATAGAGGTGAGCTTGAATCTTAACCAAGCGAGCCACATGGCAAGTTGTTTGGGCACATGGGTGTCAAGTCGGTGGTAACGTGTTTGAAGCTCCATCGATACACTATTTTAATTACCTCTCGTGAGAAATGTCTCACGTTTGACGGGGATTTGTTTTGACAAGACTTTAAATAGGATTTCATTGACACCTCTCAATGTGGCCGAGGCCACGTTTTGTCTTGTTTTTCCAACATAGACTCTTGGGAGGTGTATGCATTTAAAAATCCCACCTTCGTAATGTCATGGATTACCTTAGCATTTAATAAGGCTCATTCAGTTCATCAAAACTTTGGCTTCGGAACGTGTTATCCCCTTGCCCACTGTTGCATATTTATAATGCCCAAGTTACAAGGGCTTAGGTGGTGGGTTGGTTTGTAATTCCACATGTGTGGTTTCACCAAGAAATGTGGAAGGTAACACGTTAATTAAATGTAGATAATAACTCACCCGTAGTAATAAATAGCTCGCCATACAATGTGAATAAATAACTCGTCCAAATATAATAATGAGCTTGGTCTTCCATAGAAATAATGAGCTCAAGCTAGCTAAGTTATCAACCAAGTAGGAAAATAACGAGCTCCGTTAGCCCACCAATATAGTGAACAAATTTTTGAATTGATATTAACTGAGTTCGCCGGGTGAGCAAAATGCATTAATAGAACACGATGACCAAGGAATTCCTATGGGAAAAGAGGGTGTTGAACCTGGATGAGGGCCCCCAACTAGCAAATAGTAGGGCCCACCATTTTTTAATTCAACCATTGAATACCGATATTTTGCAAACCAAACATCACAAACAATCAATATCCATTTTCCACATGTCACTACTTAACTTCCTAGTTGACCGATATGGTTCCCCATCCGAACTGTGACCTTCGTGGGACGATATCTCACTCGAACAAAGTATTTTTCATGCATTCAAATTTTCAATGGAAATCTATTTGAACAATATTCAACACTATGATAGTTTATGGAGATTTTAGAAAAGTATGTCCTTAAAAATGATCCCGAGATCATAGGATGGTCGGCAAGTGACTCCAGAAAGATTAGCGATTATAGAGGTGACATCTATACAACTTTAGATGACTCCTAAGATGGATAAGGATATTACAGAGAGAGATTAGGTATTCATAGATGGGGATCAACTCGTGATAGAGTGAGATCATGTCCGGACAGAGAGATTAAAGAACTTGATAGAGTGATACCAAATGATAGTAGATAATTCATGCTATAGGAAGAGCGGGAACAAGCTATAGCAGAGATAGGTTATAGCTACAGTAAAGCGAGATCAAGCTATAACAGATAGGTTGTAGTTATAGGTAGAGAGGGATCAGCCTATAACACACTAAGCCCATGTGTAGAGATAGGGCTAGCTAATGTGAGGGCCAAGCGCGATACGTTATAGCAGGAAGACACATTTCGGGGTATAACTAATGATTGGGCCCAATGCTATCATGCTTGCAGTGGGTCCACCTATTATAGGATGCAATACTACGCGGTCATTTTGATCGAGTGGAGAGTTCTTGAGTATAGTCACATAGCAGACAATAGGTCATGATCTAGATCCCATAGACCATCAAAATTTGTGCGATCCATCGAGGGTTCCTCAAGAAAACAAGCTTTAGAGCAACATGGGTTAGCTTAGCATGGTGTAATACCTTCTACACTCCGACACCTCATATTCCCTTGCCTAGCGATGGACCTAGACCAAGAAGCCCCGACGAGGGTGAGAGTCATGGTTAATTTTCTTATTGATGTATCAAATGTATTTTTTTGGTGTATCGCCTCGATATGAAGGCATACTTTTATACGGATGTATATGTATTTTTTTATCATGCTTCATGATGAAGGAACTTTTTTTTGTATAAACGACCATGATGGCTCATTATAGCAGATGCACTTTTTGAGGCACAATCTGTTTTGTACATGGAAATTTATATTTTTGATAATGTATGATGATATATGGACTACTAATGTATTACATGTTGCTTATGAGATATCATGATTAATAGATTGCTTTATTTTTGTATCACATGTTAGATTATGAGATAACCTTATATGATATTATACTTGTATTTATTACAAGATAATTTGAGAAAAAAATTATGTTTGATATTAGAGTGGGGGATATATTTGTGATCATGCGTAACCCTCTTGCCCCATTAGTGATATAATACTTTATGATTTTGTTTTACTATACATGTATGATGTAAACTTAGCATTTATTGATATACGGTGTATAGATGTGATAGTTATATGCGATATGATGATGAAGTGATAACATGATGTACAAGTAAAAATTGAAAAGCACAAAGTTAACAAATCTAATCAAAGAAACACATTATTTTACAAGTATTCCACATAAGATGAATTCAATTCCTGAACTACTGATTAAAGCAACATTCATTCTAAGTAAGAAATTGAATTTAATATAAAGCACACAATACAAAAAAGTAATGCAACTAAAAACCATACAAACCAACAACTAAAAGTAAGCAAACTATTAATTTTTTTTTGTGGGATAGTTGTGGCACGTTTTTCATTGTTTTTGGTTTTATCTCTAAGACACTTTTCTATTGTTTTCGAGTTTTCTATGAAACATATTTCAATGTTTTTATTTTTCCAAGGAACACATTTATATGTTATGGGTTTTTCAAACTTTATATGAATGTTTTTGGCATTTTCTAAACAATATTTCAAAGTAAATGTGTAAGGGAATGAAGAAATGTGGTGTTGTCTCCAAATCACCTGCACCCCTGAATGACACGAGAATTAATCATGATATTCGGTGTGATTGGGACACATGGGATCACCTCTCAAGTTGTGGGACTTGAGCTTGAGGTGAACCTTTGGAGAAGGCCGACTTCATCTTCCTAAACTACACATAACTCTACTTCTAGTGCAAGAAAAATGGCTAACTAGTCCTATGCTAACATTTCATGGGATTAGGGAAAGAGATTGCAAGGAAATGAAACTTATACTAGAAGTGGTGATGCACCAAGAAAAGGGATGTTCAACTTCTAGAAGGGTTAATGTGGGTAGGATGCTCGCATCATTGGCCACCTTCACCTATTGCAACTTGGAAAGGGTACAAAATACCACAGACTAGAAGCACATGTTCCTTCGCTAAACTTTAAACATACACAATAGAAAGATCAAATTTAATTTGATACACTAGATAATTTATCTAGAGGATAATCACAAGCACATGTCAAGTATCCACTTAAGTGATAATAATAATGTAACTCTTAATCAACAGAAGGAAAATAATTTCTCACAACTGACGAAAGGTAACCACACTATTCTTTTCACAATATGAAACAGATAATCTGAAATAAAGGTAAATTAATGAATAATGCCAAGGAATTGCATTCACAAAGCATACAATGAATAATCATTAAACACAATAAAATAGATCTTCAAGTGCAAGGAATAACTCTGAATATAATTAAAAGGTTTCAACAAATATCTGAAAGCACTCTTCCAAGCTTGAAGAGAAACTTCACCCAAAATCTCTAAAAATGTATATATCCCAAATAATGGAAGCATTCCACTATTTATAAGTTCCTAGGATGAGCCATTATAGCTGGGAATTTAACTAACATTTAACTAAAAATAGTAATGTCATTAATATAAGGGAACAGGATCCCATGAAAATAGAAAATTTGTTGTAAAAGGTTGACCAAGTCAACCCTACAACTTTGACCAATTTCAGAGCTTGAACTGTCCTTTCATGGCCACTCAGCTTTGGCCTGGTTCATCTGCATCTCCTTTCTCTACAAGTTTTTGTTTTCCTTCCTCACATACATCCATTCGTGTCTGTACTCGAAGAAGTGCTTGATAACACCCTGAGTTTCTTCATCTCTAGGTCCACATGCATAGTGATTCACTACGTCTGTTGTCTCGATCTATTTTTGATCCTAGCTGGCAACCTTCAAAGTTTATTTGTGACTTTCTTTAGTCTCCCTATGAAATTTTGACATAAGACCAAGTCATCAATGGATTCACTATTGAAAGTCTTCATGACATCATCATCTCACTTCACCAAATCTTTGAAATTTTCCTTAATCTGGTCCTCAGGAAGAGCATCAATAATTTCACCTGCAGAACTTGCACTTGGAGTTTTCAAACTCCTCGAGATGTGATTCGGGGCATCGTAATCTCCAATCATTTCTCCTCCAATTTCTGAATCAGATCTTATAATACCGACACTGGAATTCCATAGCCTTTTGATATTCAAACAACTTAGTGGCATCATCAATCACCTCTTCCTGAAGAAGTAAATCAAAATCCTCTTCTCTAATGTCATTCCATGTTGCCAAAGTTAAATTTAAATTATTATTATCCTCAGAGAAGGATTCATCCATCTTAGCAATGGTGATTTTTACAACCTATAAATCATTATAAATATCAATAGCTTCCTTGATCAAAGGATTAACTTCCTACAAGATTCTTTCCATCCATCCACTCACTGATCTCCCTTTCTGGCCTAGCTTCTCGAGCTCATGATAAGAAATATCATCAATTGTAGATGAAATTTTCATAGCCGTAGTAGTTGAGATGTCAGTGGATGGAGTGGGTTGGGTTACTTTACGTAACAATGCAAAGTGAGTTGTTCGACTTTGGCCTTGAGCTCATCCTTGGTGGCCTTGTCTTTGTCATATTTCTCCAAAAGGGCCCCAAGAGTAGTGTGTACATCTTGCTTGGATCCTTCATGAGTATCCTTCCCAATGAGAACTTTGATATCTAGTAATCTGTTGCTGTGATTGTTTCTTTAGTTTTCCCCTCAACAGGGGTAGCCACTTCTATCACACGCTCTCCAGATGGATTAACCATCAGACTTGATACGGTTCTTGGTCTCTTGGCCTGTATTTTGGGCATGGAATCCAATATATTGAGATCTATAACATCCCCTAGAGGAACATTTTTCTTTTGCTTAGGATTTTGTCTAAATAGCCATTATGGTATGGTAAGAGATAATGAAGATGGAGTAGCAGATCCAATACCTAAAGCATCAGTTAGAGAAAGATCACTAGAAATACCAGCTGATATCTTGGAAGATGTAGCAATGATGGAAGGTGTGGATGTAAGGACAACCATAGGAATAGATAGAGCGATGTTGGGGATTGTGATTGATGAAAATGGAAGTGTTAATGAAAGTGAAGAGGAAATGGGTGACCCAATATTTTCCCCAACTGATAGAAGTGGAAGTGACGAAAATACTTGGGCCATGGAAGGGGATGGGAAAGAAGAAATGATGGTGGAAGTGGAAGGAACTGATATTGGAAGTGATAATGGAGGAAGGGGAAGATGGGATGGATCCTGAATGACACTAGGAGAATCACTCACTTCAACTACTTCTGTTACTGGCACTATAGATGATGTAATCTTGGGAGTAGCAGACCTAGAGAGAGATGAGCCACCAACCACAAATGAGATATTATTTACAATGGTAAGAACCATTTGAGTTGACCTCTTGCCTTTTGTGGGTGTTGGTTGATTTATTGCTAGTGTAGACCTTGTATTTTTGGGCTGATTTTACCCTTTGGGTGATATTCCCAAGGTGGCCAACCAACTAAAAGTCCTCTTTAGAATGGGTCCTGCCCTTTCCTTAGTATTGCTGCATTCTTCCACATACCAATCAACCCATGGTAGTGGTTGATTGGAAATATTATCACTCTTGTATGATGAATCTAGGACCTCATCATTGTCCTGCATGTCCTTTGGCACATTAGCCAAACCAAATTGCTGAACTTCATCAAGGGTTAACCTTTCATAATCCCTTTGTCACACAATGTATTCATCCTGACAATGAATCCATATATATTATAATTGGGGCACATGAGCACTGGACCGACCTGTCTCTCCAAACTTAACCCAATAGTCAAAATTAGTTCACGGATGAAAGGTCCTGTAGGGTTACCTCAACGATTTATGCATCCACATTTTTTTCTTGTGAATACTTGGGTAAGAATACCTGCCAATCAAACAGGGAAACACATTCCCACCTTATGACACTTATTTTGGATTCGATTATAATCTAACAATGTTGAAATAATTCCAAAAGAATCCATTTGTCAGTGGGTCACCTCGGCAACTTGCTTGGGGCACCTATGAAACCTCGAATATGAATGTAGGAAACTGAAAGTAGATTGCTCCCCATTCTCACACCTCTTGGAAAGCCTCATCAAAACCCTCCAATTGTATAGTTCTTTGTCAAAATGATAGAGGAAAACAACGAAGAAAGCGTCATTGACTCTTCAGAAATTCTTTCTCCCCTCATCCAGAGTGAGTTGGGGATAAAACTCGTATATTTGGGAGGTGCTGCAAACACCCCTGGTATTCAAACCCGTAAAATCTCCCATAGCAGTAGCTGCATATACCAGGAAATATGTCATGTAGAAGGTCTTTGTTTCTGACACTTTTCCCAACTGATAGCGAATGTTGCTACTAATATGCTCCCCCCATCGGATAAACTCGTCATTCTTCTTGATAGTTGCTATGTATAAAAACATCCATTCCTGGAATTCCTTTGCAGAAGGAAGACCTGAGACTCTGCTTAATAGCACAATAAGATCATTGACTTCTTGAATAAAATCGATCGATGTATAGTTTTGGGTAATTTGGCAAAATTCTTAGTTAGATAGGATTTCATCATAACCTTTGAGCATACTTCTTCTTTTTTATCCCAATGTTCCACTGCTATTTCTGTGAAATTGTGGTGTAATCTTGAACGTATGGAATTTTAAACAAGTCCTCAAAGAAATCTGGGTCCAAACGGATCACCACCTTATCATCACTATCCCTAATTGACATGGAGTCCTCATCGTAGTGGGCTGCTGCAGCTAAGACAAACTCTAGGCATTACATAGATGTGGGAAAACCAATAGCAAGGGAAATACCACTGTCATAGATGGCCTACATCCATGGCTTCTTGTTTGGGGCCTTTAATCTCTCCCAGAACTCGGGAAGATCAATTTTTCCTAGATCAGTGTCCCCAATATTTCCTAAGTCGGAGGACAAGAAGGATTAGGGAGAAACCCCAAGAAATGTGTACTTCATCTTCTCTTTTCCTTTTGAAGTGGAGGTAGACATCAAAACATGTGTTTTGGGAGCTAAATGCCGCAGAAATTCGAAAACTTGAAAACAAGAAAACTCTAAAATTTCGAACCGAAAAAGTCTAAAAAGAATCACCGAATCGAAATCCTTGAAAGAGTTTCCTGAACTAAAATTTCCAAAATCAAAAACTTTGAAAGAAATATCTGAAATTAGTTTCCCAAAGCCGGAGAACCCAAACTCCCAAAATAAAAATCTACGAAATCCCGAAATGAGAAGGTTCCAAAACTAAAAAACTCCAAAGATTTTCACCAAAGGAGTTCTTTGAATGATTTTCCCACCTTGTGATCTCTGAAGGAATTCTCCAAATGAATTTTCTGAAAATAACTTTCTAAATATTTCTGGAGGAAACTGCAAAACAAATGTTAAATTTCCAAGATGGAAATTGAGAAATGAAAGGAAGTACAAGGGCCTAAAAAGATCCCTTGAACAACCTTGAAAACTTGGAGGAAAAAAAAAGAAACACGGTGAACCAAAAGAATGACATCACAAAAATGCAGAGGGAAACCAAAAGAAAAACCCAAATGAGGAGGAAATGGAAGAAAAAGACCTAAAACCAAAAGAAAATTAAAAAAACATACCTTGAAAAAGACGTCGCAAAGTACAAGAATGAAATGTCAGAGTGAATGTGTCAGGTAAAAATGATAAGTAAAAATATGAGTTTAAATAGAAATCCCAATATTAATGGTAAAAATCCAATCCGTACGGAGGTAGGTGAAAATTAATTATGCACAGAATCTCGAAGTTTCAAACCCGAAAGCCCAAAATTCTGAAAATTTAGGATTTCAAACTTTAGAAAATGGGAGGCAAAAAGATGAATTGGCGATTGAAAAGTCTAAAACCCAAAAACCTGAAAGTCTAAAAATTTGGACTTTCAGAAATTTAGACTTTAGAAAAATTCAAGTGAAAATCCTAAAAATGACTTGGAGAACTCGAAAACTCGAAACCCGAAAGTCTAAATTTTTAGACTTTTAGAAATTTAAACTTCAGGAAGTTCGAGAGGGATTTAAACAAAATGAGCCAAAAAGTCCCGAAACTCGAAAACCCAAAAGTCTAAAAATTTGGACTTTCGGAGTTTTGGACTTTAGAAAATTTCAAATGAAATTCTGAAACCGAGCTTAAAAAATCTGAAAGAGAAAAAACTTCGAAGTCTGAAAATTTTAAATTCTCGATTCTCGGCCTTTGCAAAATTATCAGGCGAGGATTTCTTTAAAAACATTAGTCTGACATATAGCCTTCTTCTGGGTAGGTTAAATGGTTAATTTTTTTGCAATCTCTAGGGAAAGTTTGCTGCTAAGCTTCTAGACCAATAGCCTTAAGAAAAACATTGGGCAAAGGAGTCTAAAAAACCAAAACCAAAACAAAAAACATACAAGCAAAAGAAAAGAAAAACAAAACAATGTGCAAAGCACTTGGAGGAAAAAATAGAAAATTGTATAGGGTGGAACCTCCTCAAAAGAAAGCTTTGAGGTGTATCCCATTCACATGAATGGGAAATTCTTCTCCATTGAGTCTGGATAGGAAAAATGAATTTTCCTCTTTGCAGCTTGTAATAACATAGGGCCCGCTCCAGAGAGCATCGAACTTGGCGTGCTTGCCTAGTTTGGCGCGATCTTCATCCCATTTTAGAACCAAATCCCCTTCCCTGAACAACCTATCAGAGGCTTTCCTATCAAATTATTTCTTAACTTGAGCCTAATGCTCTGTCAACATATTCATGGCGGTGTTTCAAATCTCCTCTAGCTCCATGAGTTCTAAAACCTCACTGTTAAGGCCTCATCCTCCATAACTTCAAGCTGATAAGCCAAATACGGGAAGGAATTTCTAAGGAAAGTGGAAACTTTGCTTCCCTTCCATATATAAGCATGAAAGGAGAAACCCCAATGGCCTTTTTAGGCGTTATTCGATTGGCCCATAGGGCGGTCTTGAGTTGTGTATGCCAGGTTCTTCTATTGGCCTCCATAGTGTGCTTAATGATTCTTATAAGATTCTTGTTGCTGGATTTGGCCAACCCATTTCCCTGTGGGTAATAATTAGATGAATTCTTGAGATAAAATCCATTCTTGATGACCCATTCACTTATTTTCATCCCGAGGAATGCCATTGCATTGTCAGGAGATAGTTCGATAAATGGGAAACCGAACCTTGTCATGATACTCTCAAGAATTCAAGGATAGATTTTTCATTTCTATCCTTCAAGGCCACCACTCTACTGCCTAGCGGGTGAAATAATCTATCGTAGTAAGGACCCATTTATGTCCTTCACTAGATGGAGGATTGATCATACCAATAAAATCCAACCCCCATTGAACAAAGGGTTGATCCACCGAACAAGATGCAATGGGAGAGCTGGCGCACTTGTTTTCCTGCAAAAAGAGCACACTCCTTACATTTCCTTACCCAAAATCATCATCTTTGAACAAGTCTAGCTAGTAGTAAATGACTAGCATGATCTTGGTAGCATTCATTTGTGCGAGTAGTTTCCTCCTAACAACCCATTATGGAACTCTTATAATATCTTGTTCACTTGCTCTGGTTTGATGCAAAGATAAAGAACATTGTTCAAATCCTTTCAGAAAAGAACACCATCTACCACAACATATGGAATATACCAGAGAAGGAAAGTATGTCATTCAATCTTATCCATATTTGGGGATATACTCCTGAGAGGAGGAAATTTTCCATCTTAGTTAACCAATCAATTTGATCATTTCCTTCATCAATATTGAAGAGCGCAACATCCTTAACATCCATAATTTCCATGTCGCATGCCAACCAAGCACAATCCCATGCCTCTGACAAGTTTAGTGAATTTAATGTGTACATCATACTCCATTAATTTTGTGATCCACCCAACACATTTCTCATTCATCTCCTTATTCAACAAAAACTCTTTAACGCAAGAATGAGAAACCATCAAGTGTACCTTGTTGTTGAACAACATGTGCCTAAACTTTTCAGAGATCGAATGATCACAAAGACCTATTTTTGACAAAATAATACTTGAGCTCATATTCCTTGAGAGACTGACTGAAGAAGGCAATTGGTTGCTCCATCAGATCATCGTTCTAGTGAGTGAGGATACCTGAAATACTCTCATTACCTATGAAATCATAGAGAATAAAATCCTTGTCAAATCGGGGTTTACCAGTGTAGGAGCTTGAGAAATAGCATTTATTATAGCCTTGAAGCTTTCTCTCCTTATTTTTCCATAAGAAGGTAATGTTCTTTTTAAGCTTGGCCATTAGCGGCTTGGCTAATGTTGCAAATTGGGGAATGAATGTTCGAACAAAGTTTATAGTTCCTAGGAAACTCGGATACCTTTCATGTGACTTGTGAGGGATAGAGACAACATTTACTAAATCACGGCTAGGTCGATTGAGAGTCCTTCGACTGAAATGATATGCCCCAATAACTTGCCTTCTTGAACTACAAAAATGCATTTTTAGGGTTTAGTGAGATCCCAAACTCTCTACACCTTTGAAATAATTTCTTTAGATGCATAATATGGTCTTCGACATGTTTGAAATAGACAGTTATATCATCAAGGTAAACAAAGATCATATCATTGATGAGTCATTTAAATGCCACGTTCATGGCTCTTTGAAAATTATCCCCGCATTGGACAATATGAATGTCATTTTTTTGTATGCATACGTGCCCCACTTAGTAGTGAAAGCCGTTTTGAATTGATCAAATTCTTGGGTTGGAATCTGATTGTACCACTGAATAGCCATCCAACAGAGAAAAACTTTCAGCTCCTACCATTGTCTAGAGGATCTATTCCATTGATGGAAGAGGGTAATGATCCTTTAATGAGGCATTGAATCCCTGAAATCTACGCAAAGCTGGATCTCTCCATTCTTTTTCCTTACGGGCACTAGATTAGCTACCCATGATGAATTATTGATGGGAAAAATTATGTAGGCTTAGATAAGCTTGGTTAGCTCTTTCCTCATTAGCAGCTCAAGCTTGGGATTGATTGGCCTTTGTTTTTAATAAATTGGATTAGAGTTTAGATCCAGTTCAATTGTGTGTTGAGCTAGTCCTGGGTCAAAACCATGTAGGTCTTTATAGCTCCATGTGAAAACATCATGATATTTCTGACACAATTCAATGAAATCTTCCTTTTCCTGAGCAGTGCATACCTTACCAATCTTTAAACATTTCTCACTAGCCACCTCAACTTCCTCAAAATCTTCTTCTTTGACCACCATATTTGTGCTTTGTCATTTGGCCTGGTCATCCGAATTGAAGATAGATTCAAGTGTGACCAAGCCTTTTGGAATTTTTTTCCTTTCAAATGAAAGACCTAGTCACCATAGGATTCTTGCAATTTACCTTGGTGTTTGGTGAGATAACTCTGCTTCTTGTTGTAGAAAAAGAACAATCTGCTCATCACTATCAAAAACCTGCCAATTGCTTACATTATCTGGTACTGCAAGACGGACAACCATTTTGACTGTTTGCTTCCCTTCCTTCATGATGTCCATAGGTATATCATATTGAGATCCGATAGTAGAAAGCCTATCAACATCTTGATTTTGATTTCTAGGAACCGCACGAATTCCAAAAGCTTCAAACTCCTCTATTAGGTCCCAAAATCGATTCTTATATGATCTTAAGATATCATTCTTCGATGCACTCTGGGATGTTACTTGATGAACCACCAATTTTTTGTCACCAAAAATGATAAGGGATTTGATTCCTCTTTATTGGGCTAGCTACAACCCTTGTATAATAGCCTCATACTCGGTGACATTATTAGTATAGCTGAACTGCAATCGAAAAGATGAGAAATATTTATTCCCTCCGGAGAAATTAACATGACTCCTGCACCAGATCCATTTTTACTCCTTGAACCATCAAAGAATAGCTACCACAATCCTTCGGAATCACTGGGTGCCTTAACCAATTGAGGCACAGTTGTACCTTCTTCATGTATACAATAAGTTCCCAATCTAGTCTCATCCAAAAACAACAGACCAGATTATTTGTTAGCCAATAAATCAGCATACGAGTCATATTGATGGTCTATACTTACCTCATCAAGCACTGCATCAGGAACCTCCTCTACAAGAGTAGTTGGTTCATGATCCACAACCTCTTCTTCTGGGTCACAAATGGCATAGTTACCATCTATGGGTTTGGACATGTATGGTTCCACATGGGTAAGAGAAATTGGTTCTTCTCTTATAGTTACCTTCATCCCATAATGAGTTCTCAAGATCATATGTGACCAGTCCACTAATAAATAGCCACCCATCTTGGTAGTGAAATCTCGTGATAAGCAAATGGAAAAAAGAGGGGGAAGATCAATAACTGATATGTCTTGTGTGAATGACAAGCTAGGACATGCATGAATAGTAAGATGAAGTTCCTTGATGATTCCAACCATCTTGACGTGGTACCATCCAACTGGACAACTCCTTTTGAAATTGGGGTATATGGGATACCCAACACATCTACAATCTGTTTAGGCATGACAAAGCTACTGGCTCTAGAATCGATCATACAATTATGAACCAAATGATCACCAATGATTAGAGAGATATAAAATGGTGGTGGTTTATTGGCCCTAGGAATCCCTTTTGCTTCTGGCTGACACAAACTGGTTGCTATGGATGCTCCATGACTTGAGGTTTTATTAGTAGTTTCAAGCTATTCAAATATTCTTTCAAAGCAAATTCTGTTGTGACAGAATTGAGAGCGCATCCCACATGGTGACACTCAAATTAGTCTTTTCATCTGCTCCACAATACTGAATGGTATTGCCCCTACTTTTCTGATAACCTTTTGAGTGCTAGAATCCTCCTTTGGGAAATGTTTATTGGGCACTGTAATACCTGCAGGTCCATCACCCTTTGAAGGCCGATTGGTAGGCATTTCTGGTAATTTCTTCCCTGCATCTTTATCTGCCAATGATTGTGCTTGAGGATGTGAAGGAGGTGCCTGCTCAATTTTGGAAGTTTTCTGCTCAGTTGTGGAATTTTGAGGATCTATTTCCCTCTTCTTAGAATGTGTATTTGCAGCTACTGTGGATGTGTCGGTATTCAGTCTACAAAATCATTGGCTTGCCAATTTAGTAACGTGGTTTCCTTAGTGATCTGGGCTTGACTATCTTGGGTTGTTGGTTCAGCCGACGAGTCAGATGGGGTTGATATACCTTGGACCATAAGAGCTTGACTCAAAACTCCATTTGGGTAGAGGTTTTGATTATGGGGTAGAGAACAGGGGGTAACACCATTCATAGTCTTAGATGAGGTTGTTCTGGACTGGGATTATATCTTGGGAAGAACTGACAGTAGAAGGGTTCCAAAAATTCAAAGGTTTTATATTCGCAGCTTGGCTTGAGGCCTGATTTTTTGAGTGACCATTTCCATGGAATGGAGGATGTTTCATCTGATATTGGGGTTGAAAGGGGTGAGCATACTAGGACTACTGCCTCTTCATTGCTACGAGTTCATTCCCAAAAGTTTGTAATAGTGACTTTACCTTAGCCAAATCATTTGAGGGATTGGAAGCATGTGTAGCTATTGGAATAGAAACTTCGAGTGGGGCAATGACCCTGGGTGTTTGTTAGCTCAAGCTCTTCAAAAATAAGAAGGGAAGTCTAAGAGAAATTTTACCTACTTGAATTAGGAAATTTTCAGCTCGTACAACCACTTCGTAAGCATCAGGGATCACAGTTCCCCCCATGGATTGAATCATGACAACGAAATCACTATTCAATGCCCGTAAGTAATATAGAAATGTGCTTTCTAGGGATGGCCTTACAAGTGTTGGGATCTATTTCCAAGTCTTGTCAAAGTGGAGGTTGAAATCACTCATATAATCTTGAGGGGATTGCTTGATAGTATGAAATTGTTCAACAAGTGAGAGATTATCACTTTTGTCTTTGAACTACTTACACAACTTTGTGCCTAAATCATTCCACATGGTAATGGATCCAATAGCTAAAATCCGGAGCCATTGAAGTGCTCTCTACCTTTGAATGAAGTAGTAAGGAGTTGAAGCGCCATGTTATCTTCTCTCGATCATGCACCGCATGCTGAATGCTAGCCACATCCAAAGTATGTGCTCCCGAGGTGAAACATTAGTCTCCCCAATGTAAAATGGTAAACTTTTCAAGGTGGCTAACTCTGGTATTGCATCTCTTTGTGCTAACAACAAAGGACTGCTGGCATTGAATGGAGGACAAGTATTGGCTACCATGATGTTCATAAGCTAGTTGTGTCTCTTGGTGGGGGTAGTGTCCTTCGGGAGGAGTTAAATGCCCTCTACGAGGTAAAGCGACAACTGATGGTACTGAAAGGTTTCTTCCCCTTCTTCTTAGGGGAGACAAAGAAAGCTCTGTATGATTATAATTGTCCCACCTTGAAGAATATCTTGTGTGAATTCTTCACATAATTTGATGTATTGAACTTTGAAATCTAGAGAGATTGATTCTCTAGGTAGCTTGTGTCAATGGAATGAGAAGAGAGGTACCAACTCTGTCGCCATAGGGCATGCCAAAAATGGTTATCTCCAAATCACTGCACCCCTCGAATGACCTAAGAATTAATCACAACATTCGGTGTGATTGGGACACATGGGATCACCTCTGAAGCTATGGGACTTAAGATTGAGGTGAACCTCTAGAGAAGGTCGACTTCCTCTTCCTAAACTAAACACAACTCTACTTGTAGTGCAAGAAAAATGGCTAACTAGTCCTATGCTAACATTTAATGGGATTAGGGAAAGAGATTACAATGAAATGAAACTTATACTAAAAGTGGTGATGCACTAATAAAAGGGATGTTCAAAGTGTAAGGGTTAATGTGGGTAGGATGCTCACATCATTGGCCACCTTCACCTATTTTAACTTGGAAAGGGTACAAAATACCACAGACTAGAAGCACACATTCCTTTGATAAGATTTAAACATACACAGTAGAAATATCAGCTTTAATTTGATACATAGATAATTTATCCAGAGGATAATCATAATCACAAGTACAGTATCCACTTAAGTGATAATAATATAAATATGACTCTTAATCAACAGAAAGAAAATAGTTTCTCACAAGTGATGACACGTAACCACACTATTTTTCACAATATGAAACAAATAATCTAAAATAAAGGTAGATTAATCAACAATGCCAAGGAATTGCATTCACAAAGCATACTGATGACTAATCATTCAAAAAAATAAAACAGATCTTCATGTGGAAGGAATAACTCGAATATAATTAAAAGGTTTAAAAAAATATCGAAAGCACTCTTGCAAGTTTGAAGAGCAACTACACCCAAAATTTCTAAAAATGTATGTATCCCAAATGATGGAAGCATTCCACTATTTATAAGTTCCTAGGATGAGACATTATAGCTGGGCCTTTAACTAAAAATAGTAATGTCATTAATATAAGGAACAGGCTCCCCTGAAAATAGCAAATTTGTTGCAAAAGGTTGACCAAGTCAACCCTGCAACTTTGACTGATTCTGAAGCTTAGACCTGTCCTTTCATGGCCGCTCAGCTTTGGCCTGGTTCATCTACATCCCCTTTCTCTACGATTTTTGTTGTCCTTCCCTCGATACATCCATTCGAGTATCACGTACTCAAATAAGTGTTTGATAACACCCCGAGTTTCTTCATCTTTGAGTCCGCATGCATAGTGATTCACTACTTATGTTGTCTCAATCTCTTTCATGATCTGGTTGCAACCTTGAAGTTTATTTGTGAATTTATTTAGTCTCCTATGAAATTCGACATAAGACCGGTTGATCAATGGAGTCACTATTGAAAGTCTTCATGACATCATCGTATCGCTTCACCAAATCATTTAAATTCTCCTTAATCTGATCCTCGGGAAGAGCATAAATATTTTCATTGAAGAACTTACAGTTAGCATTTTCAAAATTTTCTAAGATGTCATTCAAGGCATCTGTAATCTCCACTCATTTATCTTCCAATTTCTGAATCAGATCTTGTAATACCTTACACTTTGGAATTCCATATCCTTTTGATATTCAAATAACTTAGTGGCATCATCAATCACCTCTTCTCTAATGTCATTACATGTTGCCAAAGTTAAATTTAAATTATTATTATCCTCAGAGAAGGATTCGTCCATCTTAGCAATGGGGATTTTTGTAACCTGCAAAAAATTATAAATCTCAACGGCTTCCTTGATCAAAGGATTAGCTTCCTGCATGATTCTGTCCATCCATCCACTCATTGATCTCCCTTTCGGCCTATATTCTCAATCTCATGATAATAAATATCATCCATTGTAGATGAAATTATCATATCCGTAGTATTTGAGATGTCGGTGGATGGAGTGCGCTAGGTTACTCTACATAGCCATGTAGTGAGGTGTTCAACTTTGGCCTTAAGCTCATCCTTGGTGGCCTTGTCTTTGTCATATTTCTCCAAAAGGGCCTCAAGAGCAGTGTGTATATCTTGCTTGGATCTGTCATGAGTAGCCTTCCCAATGAGAACTTTGATATGCAATAATTTGTTGCTTTGATTGTTTCTTTAGTTTTCCCTTAATAGGGGTAGCCACTTGACCACATGCTCTCGAGATGGATTAACTGTCATACTTGATACAGTTCTTAGTATTTTGGCCTGTATTTTGGGCATGGACTTCAATAAACTGAGATCTATAACATCTCCGAGAGGAACCTTTTTCTTTTGCTTAGGAGTCTATCTAAACAACCATTCTAGTATGGCTAGAGCCGATGAAGATGGAGTAGCATATCCGATACCTAAAGAATCAGTCATAGAAAGATCACTAGATATGCTAGCTGATATATGGGAAGAGGTAGAAATGATGGAAGGTGTGGATGTAAGGACAACCATAAGAATAGACAAAGTAATGTTGGGGTTTTGATTGAGGAAAATGGAAGTGTTAATGAAAGTGAAGAGGAAATGGGTAACCCAATATTTTCCCAGTGATAGAACTGGAAGTGATGAAAAATACCTGGGCCATGGAAGGGGATGGGAAAGAAGAAATGATGGTGAAAGTTGAAGGAACTGATATTGGAAGTGATAATGGAGGAAGGGGAAGATGGGATGGATCCTCAATGACACTAGGAGAGTCACTCACTTCAACTACTACATCGGCACCGTAGATGATGTAATTTTGGGAACAACAGACCTAGAGAGAGATGAGCCACCAATCACAAATGAGATCTTCTTTGGAACTGTAGGAACCCTTTGAGTCAACCTCTTGCCTTTTGTGGGTGTTGGTTGGTTTATTGCTGGTGTAGACCCTATATTTGTAGGTTGATTTTCCCCTTTGGGTGAGATTCCCAAGGTGGCCAACCAACTGAAAGTCCTCTTTAGAATGGGTCCCACCCTTTCCTTAGTATTGTTGCATTCTTCCACATACCAATCAACCCATGGTAGTGGTTGATTGGCAATATTATCACTCTTGTATGATGAATCTAGGACCTCATCATTGTCTTGCATGTCCTTTGGCACATCAGCCAAACCAAATTGCTAAACTTCATCAAGGGTTAACCTTTCATAATCCCTTTGTCAGCACGATGTATTCGTCCCGACAATGAATCCATATATCTTCTAATTGGGGTACATGAGCACTGGACCTGTCTCCCCAAACTTACCCCAATAGTCAAAATTAGTTCACGGATGAAAGGTTCGTAGGGTTACCTAAGCCATTTATGCATCCACATTTTTTCCTTGTGAATACTCGAGTAAGAATACTCGCTAATCGAAATGTGGAAACACATTTCCACCTTATGAAGCTTATTTTAGATTCGATGATAATCCAAAAACTGTTGAACTAATTCCAAAAGAATCCATTTGTTAGTGGGGCACCTCAACAACTTGCTTGGGGCACCTATGAAACCCGGAATCCAAATGTAGGTGAATGTAGGAAACTGAAAGTAGATTGCTCCCCATTCTCACACCTCTTGGAAAGCCTCATTGGAAACCCTCCATTGTATAGTTCTTTGTCAAAATGATAAAGGATGATAGTGAAGAAAGTGTCATTGACTCTTTGGAAATGCTTGCTCCCTTATCCAGAGTGAGTTGGGGATAAAACTCATATATTTGGGAGGTGCTGCAAACACCCTTGGTATTCAAACCCACAAAATCTCCCATAGCAGCAACCGCATATACTAAGAAATATGTCATGTAGAAGGTCTTTGTTTCTGACACTTTTCCCAACTGATAGTGAATGTTGCTACTAATATGCTCCCCCCATCGAGATAAAATCATCATTCTTCTTGATAGTTGCTATGTATAAAAACATCCATTCCTGGAATTCCTTTGCAGAAGGAAGACCTGAGACTTTGCTTAATAGCACAATAATATCATTGAATTCCTAAATAAAATCTAATCAATGTATAGTTTTGGGTAATTTGGTGAAATTCTTAGTGAGATAGGATTTCATCATAACATTTAAGCATACATGTTCTTTTTATCCCAGTGTTCCACTTCTATTTCTAGTGAGATTGTGGCATAATATTCAACGTCTGGAAGTTTAAAAAAGTCCTCAAAGAAATCCTGGTCCAAATGGATCACCACCTTATCATCACTATACCTAATTGACATGGAGTCCTTGTCGTAGTGGGCTATTGTAGCTAACATAAACTTTGCGCATTATACGGATGTGGGAAAATTGGCGAGAAAGGACAGACCATTGTTGTAGATGGCCTACATCCATGGCTTCTTGTTTGGGGCCTTTAATCTCTCCCAGAACTCGGGAAGATCAATTTGTCCTAGATTAGTGTCCCTAATATTTCCTAAGTCGGAAGACAGTAGGATTGGGGATAAACCTCAAGAAATTTGTATTTCATCTTCTCCAAAATTCTTAACCAAAAAAGTCTAAAAAGAATCACCGAATCAAAATCCCCGAAAGATTTTCCCAAACTAAAATTTCAAAAACAAAAACTCCAAAAGAAATCTTTGAAATCAATTTCCTAAAGCCCGAGGTCTTGAAATCCGAAAACAAGAAATCTCGAAGTTCGACATAGCAATTCTCTAAAATCCCAAAATGAGAAGGTCCCGAAACTGAAAAAATCCAAATATTTTCACTGAAGGATTTCTCCAAATGATTTTCCCACCTTGTGTTCTCCCAAAGGAATTCTCCGAAATGAATTTTCTGAAAATAACTTTTCAAAGATTTTTGGAGGAAACTGCAAAACAAATGTTAAATCACCAAGCTGGAAATTGAGAAACGAAAGGAAGTACGAGGGGCCTAAAAATATCCCTTGAACAAACTTGAAAACTTGGAGGAAACTCAAAAAATGAAACATGATGAACAAAAATAACGATATCACAAAAAATGTAGAGGGAAAACAAAAAAACCCAAATGAGGAGGAAATGGAAGAAAAAGACCTAAAACCAAAAGAAAATTTAACAAAAAAACATACCTTGAAAAGACGTCGCAAGCACAAGAATGAGAGTTAGAGTGAATGTGTCGAGGTAAAAATGATAAGTAAAAATCCGATTTTAAATAGAAATCCTGATATTAATGGTAAAAATACGATTTGTATGGAGGTAGGTGAAAATTAATTACACAGAATCTCTGAAGTTTGAAACCCGAAAGCACTGAAATTTCAAAAATTTGGATTTTAGACTTCATAAAATGGGAGGCAAAAGACAAATTTGCGAGTGAAAATTCTCCAAAACCCGAAAACTGAAAGTTCAAAAATTCAGACTTTCGAAGATTTGGATTTCAGAAAATTTTTAGTGAAAATTCTAAAAATGACTCGGAGAACTCGAAAATCTAAAACTCAAAGTCGAAAAATCATTCTTTAGAAATTGGACTTCGGAAGTCCCGAGAGAGATTTAAATAAAATGAGCCAAAAGTCCCAAACCCAAAAACCTGAAAGTCTGAAAATTGGACTTTGAGTTTCAGAACTGAGAAAACTTCAAATGAAAATCTGAAATTGAGCTTAAAACTCCGAAAGAAAAAAACTCTGAAGTCTAAAAATTGAAAATTCTCAGATTTTCAGCCTTTGCAACATTCATTTTGTGAGGATTTCTTTAAAAACATTGGTCTGACATATAGCCTTCTTGGGGTAGGTTAAATGGTTAACATGTGGATGCCCCTAATGTTAGATGGGATGGACAAGGACGAATACCATGTGGTATATGCTAGAAGTAACATTGTGAAGTTTCCCCTAGTGCAATATGGGTTCATTCAAATTTAAATTCTCCACACTCAAAAGGTTAGATCAGTTGGATTAGGGAGAAGAGGGATAGGCTCACAAGGGATTTAGACAAAGGAAAATACCAAGTTAAGACCAAGATTTCATACTTCTAAACCTGAAATTCTTGTGAACAATGACCCTCCCTTGGCCTCGAAAATAGGTTTTCATGAAAGGACTTGTCCAAAGTGCAACCATTGCGTGGTTTTCACCGTTTGATGCACCTATTTATTTATATTTTCTTTTTCTCTTTTTATACTTTTTGCTTTTTGATGTTTTAGAGACTCCATACTTAATCATAGAAGCACTTAAGATGAATTTCTTTCATGGCTTGTCAAAGTTCTTGGCCATATGAATAAGAAAGCTTATAGGAACCTATACCAAACTTGGCAACCACAACATAAGGTCCTCACCAATTGGGCTCAAATTTCCCTTTATTTTCTCTATCCTTATTGGTGTTCTTCCGATTCTCTTTTAACACCATGTACCCCGCCTCAAACCGATGAGGTATAACCCTTTTTGTAGCTTTTCCGCAATATATCATGATACACTTTTAGGTGGTTGTGCACACGAAGGTATTTCTCATCCAATATCTCCAACTCTTCTAGTCAAGCTACTCTATAGTCCTCTTCATTCCGGTAATGCCTTAGATCGATAAAAAAGAAAGGATCTTGATCTCTAAAGGTATGATGGATTTTGAGCTGAATAATAAAGAATATGGAGTTTCACATGTAGGGGTGCAAATAAAAGTTCTAAATTCCAAGAGCGAAAGGTAAATTTGTAGATGTTAGTTATGGCCTATGGTATTCACCATCTTCTCCATAGTGTGAATTAAGGTTTTTTTGGAAGCTTTAGCTTACCTATTACCTTGAGGGTAATAAACGGTTGAAAAATCAAGGGAGATTTGAAAGTGTTTACAGAGTGCTTTCACATTTTTAGTCTTGAATGAATTACCATTATCAATGATAATAGAAGAGGGGATACCATATCGATAGATGATATGATTCATTAGAAACTTAGAGATTTGAGGACCTTCCGTATAGGTGAGAGGAATAACCTCTAACCATTTTGTAAAGTTCTTAGTGGCAGTTATAATGAACTTATGGCCATTCGAGGAGACATGATTAAGTTTTCTATTAGATCGAGACACTACATTAAGAATGACTAGGGTCTCATGATTGGTTGTAAGGATTACACTGGCGAATGTATCAAGTTGCCATATTTTTGACAATACATGAAATTATTCACATGTTGAAAACAATCATTATCCATGGTAGGAAAATAGTAGCCTACTTTGAGTATTTTATATTTAAGGGTGATCCCATTATTATGATCTCCATAGATGCCTTCGTGCACCTCGATTGCTTGGATAGATTCATAAGAATTTAAACATCACAATAGATTCCCGTCATAGCCTCGATAGAAGAGGGTGCCCCCAAATAGGGTATAACAGGCTATATGCTAGATGAGGGTGCATTTTTCAGCATGGAAAATGTTAGTAGGGAAAGTCCCATTATGAAGATAGTTAAAAATTTCAGTGTACCATGGTGAAAAGGGACCAACAACTTTGCACACTAAAGCTAGAGTGCAGTATGTCATATGCTCGTTGTTATTAGATTTTCAATGAAGAATGGAATGCCATTAATTCTGGAAGAATGTTAAACATATATCCTACCATATCCTTAACATCTACTTCTCTATTATGGGCTCTTGGTATCTGCTCAAATGTTATTTGCTCAAATAATTCTTTCAAGGAATCAACCATTCTTTTATATGGAATCAAATTTTCATCCTTAACCTTATATTCATTTGTGACCTCTTTGATAATAAGTATTAAATCACCATTGCAATTAACTCCTCCGATAGCCCTGTTGATAGCTAGATTCATCCCTACGATGAGATCTTCGTATTCGCTATATTATTGGTGTAAGGGAACCCAAGTCTAAACACCTATGGAATCAAGTCTCCTATGGGAGTGATTAGCACAACTCCAACACCTGAACCATGAAAGGTAAAGGATCCATCAAAGTATAATTGCCAAACTATATATTCTTCAAGGTACATGATGGATGCATCTAGTAGTTCTAGACTCAAGGGTTTAGTACCTGGTAGTGGAGCTTCTATTAGCTAATTTTCTAAGACACAGTAAAATTCACGTGCTGAATTTTGATGAATGTACTCAATGTCAAACTCACTTAATAAGATGATCCAGTTGGCCATCTTTCTAGTTAGTGCTGGTTTGGACAATAAGTACTTTAAAGGGTTGACCTTTGAAATAAGATTGATTTTATTGTTAAGCATATAGTGGCGTAGCTTCTAGAAAGTAAAAACCACTGACTAGATAAGATTTCTCAATTTGTGGATAATTGAGCTCATATGCTATCAATGTTTTGCTCAAGTAGTATACAACCTTTTCTCTCTACTCTTTATCATATTGGGCCAATAGTTCCCCAATTAAAAAATGTGTAGCGGATATCTAAATAAACAAGGGTTCTTCTACCGTAGGTGGCATGAGAACAAAGGGTTTAGCCAAGTATGATTTTAGTAAAGAAATTTCTTGTTGTTTTCTAGTCCCCAGGTGAAATTAACATCCTTCTTAAGAAGATGTGTGAATGTATGATACTTTTCTGCTAGTGTTGAAATAAAACTTCTAATGGCCTAAATCTTTCCTTGTAAGTTACATAATTGTTTAATATTCTTAGGAGGAGGTGTCTTTGTGATAGCTGTGAAATTTTTGGGGTCCAATTATATTCCTCTCCTTGACACAATGAATTTTAGTAATTTCCTAGATAGCACACCAAAGACACATTTCTTCAAGTTAAGGAGGACTTTGTAGTCTCCTAGCGCTGAAAGATACATTGCAAAGTTTCACGGGTACTCCTTCTAAGTTCTAGATTTAGCTAGTATATCATCTACGCAATCTTTCATAATGTCACTTATCATATCATGAAAGATTGTAGTCATTACCCTTTGATATGTAGCACTTACATTTTTAAGGCCAAAGGGCATGACTTGGTAACAGAACATCCCCCATGGGGTTGTGAAAGTTGTCTTGTGTTGATCTTCTTCCATAATCTTTATTTGATTATAACCTGAGAATCCATCCATGAGTGATAGCATCTCATAACTAGTAGTAGAATCGATGATCATGTCGATATTAGGAAGAGGAAAATCATCCTTAGGACAAGATTTGTTAATGTCTCTAAATTCAATACACCCTACGATACCAACCGGCTTCTTTTGAACCGAGACCACATTGGAGATCCACTCGAGTAGTCAATAGGCCTTATGAAGCCTACTTCTAGTAACCTTTCTAGCTCTACCTTTACTAACGAGAGTGATGCGAGGGTGCATCTTATGGATATTTTTATGGCATCTTGGTGTAAAACAAGATTGTGCACCACTAATGCATGATCAAGTCCTGGTATGTCAGCGTAAGACCAAGCGAAGTTATCTACATACTCTCGAAGAGTCCCGTGAATGTTTTTGTTCTTTGGATGAGATTGAAGCTCCCAACTTAACTATCCTCGGAAGCTCCTCGTGTCGATGTTAATGTCTATTATATCTTCTAATAGTAATTTTTACTCATCCTCCATGCATATAGTATTGGGATGAAGATTGAGGTCCTCCTCTATCAAAGGTGGTTCAGGGATATCTTCATCTTTAGGCGAGATATTCTAATTTATCCATAGGTTTTTTCCACTTGTTTGTGCACAAGTACCTCAAAGAGGTTTTTCGTGATAAGACTTCCCTTTTGTCTTTCCGTAAGTGTACACACATGTTGAGTTGAATAGAGAACCCCTTTTTGTGATCATTTCTTGGAATATTATGTTTGATTCCCAAGAACTCACCATTAGCCTCATCATTTTGAAACACGTCAATAGGTACATGTTTTTGTTGATCCCAATTCACAAGTGATGGATATATGAGGGTTAATGTCTAAGTTATATGGGATACAACGGGTGCAACAAGAGTTATGGTAAGGATAACCATATTGGTGAATAGGTTTCTAGAGGAAGGTCTTCATAAATACTACACACGGAATATGTTTCACTTTCATTTTGGACAAATTATCCTCATGTTAAGAAGAAGCATACTCATCATCTAAAATGTGAGACTCCTATACCTAACTTACCCATTATATGATGAGGTATTGTAAGATCCTATAATGTACCTTTTCTTGGTAGCCACAACCACATCCTTTATACCTCATGGTAAGAATTATTTGATTAGGAATAAAATACTTATGTGACTTATAGCATTCAACCATGTCATAATCATCGGAAAAAAAAATATTGTTAAGAAACCTTTCATCCTCTAAGTAAGCCACTAGGAGTAAATGTTTTGAAAGGGTGAGTCTCCCTTGATATTTGGACTTTGAAACATGACCTACCATGCGATTGAGTTGATAGCATAATGTTTTTAACCATGACGGCCTATTACAGATTATACTCTCCATAACCAATTGGTTTAACCTTCATCTCCCATATAGCAAAGGGAGTTTCGAGGTAGAAGCACCATTTTCATTAGTAGAAAAGGTATCTGGATCCACTCGTGAAGTGAGGGCCTTCGAATGAATAGGGATAGTAATATTCATAGAGTGACACTCATAGATTGTGGGAAAATATCTTAACAATGCTCTACAATGAGTAAATGGTTGGGGATCCCCTTTTATGGTAAGTGTCTGTCCTTCATGTTACAACTTTAAACACTGATGATACATTGATGGCATGACTGCATGGAGTTCAGTGTCCAAAGACATAGAACTTATTATCATGTGTTATAGGACCTACTTCCAATGAGAACCTAATAATTCTAGTTGATTACCATTCTTCAATGTTATATGCTCGATAGTGATGACCTTTGTCTCCAAATCAACCACGTGTAGCCTAGTTGGCAAGGTCTAGATCCACTCATGAAGTGAGGGCCTTCGACTAAATAGGGATAGCATTATTCATAGAGGGACACTCATAGATTTTCATAAAATAGCCCGACAATGCTCTATAATGAGTAAATGGTTGGGGATCCCCTTGTATGGTAAGTGTCTGTCCTTCATATTGCAACTTTAAACACTAATGATACATTAATGGCACAACCTACAAGGAGTTCCAGTTCCAAGATATGGAACATTGTATCATTTGTTATGGGACCTACTTCTAATGAGAAAGTGATCATTCAAGCTGATTTCATTTCTTAATTTTCATACACCTTGATGGTGATGACCTTTGAATCCAAATCATATTGTGTAGCCTAGTTGATAGACTAGTTTGAGAGTACATATGTTCAGACCCAATCCACCATCCAAAAATTCTCTCTTAACCTTATTACATTTGATTATTACCTTATATATAAGGGTAGGTTATGTGAGGGATTTTCAACTAAGGCTTTTGAAGAGCTAAAGGATATATATTCTAAAGGAGCGAGTTGTGCAACCATGGCCTACAAGTGTGTTGGGTCAACATCAATAGATACTCATTATATCTTTAGAAGGTCTAACATTGAAATCTTAGCCATAGTATTCTCTAGTTGATCTAACACATCATAGTGATTCTCTTGAGTAGGAGGGGAGTAGGTTCAAAATTTATAATGAGGTGAGCTCTCCGTGTTGCCACAATGCACTCTCTTTTTAAATTCTAATTGCATTTATTTTCTCAACAAGTGGATCAACACAACCTATCAAGGCATAGAAATGGTATTTGTTTGACACATAGTTAACATTCTTATTTTGAGGCAGTGTCCATGATCCAGCTTTTTATTTTCTTTGTGATTGGGAAAAGAATTTTTAAGATCTCTAAATTTGCATTTGGATATTTTGCGGTGGTAGTGGAGTCTAATTTAAAATCACCATTGTCAACTAGGTCTTGAATATAGTGTTTTAATCTTAAACACTTGTCATTCTTATGACCTTTTACACGGTGAAACTTGCAGAATTCATTCCTCATAAACCATGACGGTTTAGGTGCATCATCCTTGTAGGGTTGTGTTTCACGGTACTTGACCATTTTATGGCCTCTAAATGTTTTAGAATGGATGATATGGATTTAGATATACATGTAAAAGTATGAAATTTATACTCGGTAGGTGGATTTCCTTTGTAAATTTCAAAGGTTTATGGTTTTGAATAGCTTGCACCCGCTCAAGATCTACTATCCCATCACTAACAATGTTTTTTTCTTGTTCTGATTTTTTTGGGTTATCATTATATTTAGAATAATTTTTTTCATGGGTGAAAGGTTTTAGAGTCCCCTAGCTAACAACACCTTTTCAATTTGACTCCCTTTTTCTATTACCTCTTCAAATGTGTTTCCAAAATGTATTTACAAGTGGAACATAATATCTTGATGGAGGTTGGGAACAAATATGCTTATTAACTATTTTTCAGGTATGGAGAAAGTGAAGTGGCTCGCTAACCCTCTCCATATTTGTAGGAACGTGGAATTTTTTTCATTGTTTCTATTTTTAGCATTCAGAGATATCTAGCATGGTGACATCATTCTCAATATTGAATGAGAAGTGGCACAAAATATTTTCAACTAGTTCCACCACATGGATAAAGTTCCCTTAGGAATGATTAAGAGTATGACTTACGAATCCACAGATGACCATGAGAGCTTACTTTTGGCTAAGAGGAACTACTGTAATGAAAACAAGACCACCAAAAATAATTAAACGATATGGGCAAAGTGAATTTCCTAGCGTGAGCTAGATACAAGAAGTATGGTACTTCCTAGATGATTATCGAGTCCATTGTTAAACAAATTAATTCTGAAAACAAGGTAAATCCTATTGTTATTTTGAAATGATTTAGGTATCTCACTTAAAAACACAATAAGAAAACAAATCTAATCTAATAGGCTAAGCTAGAATAGAATCCATGGGTCAAAGGGTTGGTTCTGGGTTCTACAGGTCTGATAGAGGTCTCGGGTAGGTCACAGGTGAGTGAGGGTGAGGTAAAATTAGGTGGATAGGTCTTTGTTTAAGATTGTGTAGGTAAACACAGAGACCGGCGTCGGTCAAGGGATGACCGACCGCGGTTAGGTATAATCGGTGCCGGTTACTGTGAAATCTGGAAACGTCACAGAACGGGGTTTTGGTCTCCTTTGTGGTTACACAAAGGGTTTTGGTTGTTAGGACGAGGTATTGGGTGACTGGAATAGGTTTTTACGAGGTTTTAATGGGGCTATGGAGGTACAAAATGTTGGAGATGGTCAATAGGGAGCAAGATAAACAATGGATGATAAAATAATGATAGAATGAAATAACTAGGAAAGTATGATGTTGTACTTACTTGGATTTCATTCTGAAAGTCTATGTGTGAAGGATGGAGGTGCTGATGATGGGTTTGAAGGCTGCAAGTGATCACCAACTAAAGAAAAGATTCTACATGGGCTGTATGCACACTCCTCTTTGCTTGGATAGATTAGAATATGGCTGGGAAGGTTGTGTAGGAGGAGATCCTCAATCTCCTTCCTTGGATGTCAGTTCTTGTTGGAATTGGCTCTTTGAAGATGCATTATCTCTCTAGGATGTGTTCTTGCTCATCAAATTTCTCCCAATGTTTTCCAACTTGCTTCCAACTTCCAACCTCCAAGTTCCAACCTTGAGAATAAGGTTTTTTGGGGTTAAAAGGGGTAACCGATGGTGGTCGCTTAATCGGTGATGGTTAGGGGTAACCAACGTCGGTCAAGGAAGGATTTTCTAGGTTTACTAAACTTAGGGAGATCCTCCTAATTTCCTAGATCTTGTGTCATTATCCCATGGATTAGACTGGAGCTTCTTGTGAGCATGTGGGAATGTGGTTAGAGGGAGTGTAGGCATTGATTTTTAGGGTTTGGGTAAGTCTTAGTTAGTTATGGTAACTTGCTAAGAATAGGTCTTAGGTTGAGTTAACTTGATGAGGTGTCTAAGTGAAGTGTTTGTGTGGATATTATTTAAATTAAGATATTTAAATAATAAATATGGTGATGATAATGAATTAATTTAATTTAATTAATTAAATTAATATTAATGGGGTGAAGGGGGATGGCTAGGTGAATGTGATGAAGGGTGCTTATTTGTCGAGGGACCAAAGGGGAGTGTGACCTAATTTTAGTGTCTACATTTTTCCCATTTTTGTTGTGTAGCTTGTATTGGTAAGCAATGCTAACAAAAATAAGATGTGGTTGCCCCATGTGAGGGTGAAGGTGATCCCCTCAAACTAGGAACTGATGAGGCAGTAGGCTAAAGTGGTGAGTGGTTTGATAAAAGGTAAATGTGAGGAAAAGGAAAGGGAGTGTAGGGGAAGAAGAGGTGAAAGGTCTACTCGGGTATCTAGGTAATGGGTCAGGGTCAAAGGTAGTAAGCAATCAAATGCACACACATGTATAAACTGCAACATGCTATCGGGTTGAAGAGTAGGAAAACTCTACATGTCTAAGGTCGATAGGTTTATCCAAACAAGGGTGAAGTGAATCGGTATCCAAGGTATAGGATAAGGTCAGGAAACACAACATAGGTTAGGTGCAGGAATGTTTAGGTATGTTCCGATACACCAAAGGTAGGGTTAGGATAAACGGTCATGAAAATAGGCTAGGTAAGGTCATTAGGTCAATCAACACAAGTAACAGTGCCACAAGGTATAGCAAACACATGAGGTCAAAAGGTCACTAGAAATGGTCTAAGTTCAAATATCTAGGTCATGGCATGGGTAAGGCCGAGGTAGGGGTAAAATTAGAGGCATCGATAGTGGACGTAGTGAGGTTGAAGAAGGTGGAGGGCCAGAAGTGAAGGTAAAGTGGTCTAGTAGTGTATGGAAGGAAAAAGAAAGGGGAGGTAAGGAAAATGAGGTAAATGTGAGGGAAATGAGTAGGTAAGGTAACCAACAAGTGGTCAGGATGAACTGATGATGGTGGAGAGGAACCGACGATGGTAGTCTAGGGCACCATAGACCGGGAAGTGGTCAAGGGTTAACCGACGTCGGTCGGTCGGGTAGGGTATAAAAAGTGGAAAACCCAGTTTGAAAATTCATTTGTGCATTGTGAAAAGGAGAAA
This sequence comes from Taxus wallichiana var. yunnanensis, assembly GCA_018340775.1. NCBI lineage: Eukaryota > Viridiplantae > Streptophyta > Pinopsida > Cupressales > Taxaceae > Taxus > Taxus wallichiana. The sequence continues at coordinate 927,714,387 of CM031242.1, forward strand.
AGGACAAAAGAGAGCATCAGAGGAAGAGGTCAAAAGAGTACTGTAGAGAGATTGGTTGGTGAGCCACATAGGTGAGAGTGGTTGAGTGAGAGGTGGGGCCACGAGATCAGGTGGCATGATTCATGTGGCTGAGGATTGGTTGAGAGAGTTGGAGGTCAGTTGAGGATGATGGGAGGTAGGAGAGGGCTCGAGAGAGGAGCAGGTGGAGGGGAGGTTCCACCACGATGGTGGTAGAGAGATCAGGTAGGATTTGAACCTTTGGTTTTGATTTTTAAGTTAATTTGGGTAAAATATAAAAAATGAAAAAAATGGGGGTTTGGGGGAAAGAATCTCAAAAATGGGAAAAAGAGAGGAAAAGGTAATATTGAAGGGTAGGAGGTAGGGAAAAAGGGTAATGTAGGAACAATTAAGGGTGTAAAGAGGGATTTGGGTGGGTAGAATGTCAAGGAAGGAAAAATTAGGGTTGGAAAGTAGGGGCAAAGTGGTGCGATAAAGTGACGACATTGGTTGTCTAGTGGTGTGTGCGTTGACGTGGGTAGAGATCGGTATCGGTCATAAGAACAGTGACCAATGCCGATCAAGGGAGACCGTGGTTGGTCAAGGGATAACCGGGGTCAGTTGATCGAGGTTTGGGTAGGTTAGGGTGAGTGTTAGGTTAGATTTGAGTGAGGGTTAGGGAAGATAGGTTGGATGGGTGGGAAAGAGATTAGGTCAGGATGTGGGGTAAAATAGATGAGTTGGGAAAGGTATACTAATACATTACTTTTGTGGGATGCAGGCAAGAGACGAGTTACGGATGAGAGCCGAGTGCCACCCTTGTTATTGAGAGTACGAGTGAGCATGACATAGGTAGAGTGGTAACATGTTGTAGAGGTGGGATTGATAGGGGTGAGGTGCTACCGACATGTAGTCCGGGAGGCGAGTCTTATGGTTTCCCTCATTGATAGATGGGACTCGGCGACCAATACCTTCCATTTTTCAATGGGTGAGATGATGATCACCCTAGAGGATGTCTACAGGATCCTGCAATTGCCCATATTGGGGGCCTAGGTGTATTCTATCTCTTCAAAGGTGTCTGAGGAGTTACTAACACCCATTTTTTGTGAGGGTGTAGCAAACCTGACGTTCCATAGCGCTAGCATGAGCTATGGAGTGATGTATAGAGCTCATCTAGAGGAGATGAGGTTAGTGGTACTTGTGATGGAGGTAGTGTGCTGCTTCGCATTACCAAATGCAGAGGGGGGAGATTCCCGAGGTCACTAATGGGAGTCCTCCATGACATGATGATACATTGGACATGATTCACATGGGCACCTACATTGCTTGACATAGGTTTATAGAGAGATATGGGCCTACTGGGTGACTATGGAGGTTCAACATCTATTGCATCGTCTATCATTGTTGGGCATATGAGCACATTGTTTTGTGTTGACTAGTGGGGATGCCCTGGGTCAGATGCATTCCCATGGAGAGTTTTGAGAGTGGGGTATAAGCGGTGGGTACCAGCCATGGAGAGGCCCGAGGTGCCAGAGCTACTCATGATGTAGCTTACTACAGGAGGTTGTTGGAGGGGTTGTCTGGGGTGGACATCATTTGGAGGCCATATGTGGGCTTCCCTTCATATAGATAGATGGCCATGGAGCTAGCTGGGCTATAGATACATCTGTGGATAGAGGGGAGGAGAGCGAGAGAGCATGAGCGGATACCCGTAGAGCGGATTAGATCACTGTTTGGATTCGTCCAGGTGTACCACCTCCATTCCCAAATATGAGAGATTGATGTGGAGAGACCTATGTCTCCACCATGACCCATAGTGTTGAGTGGATAGGAGGAGCAGCTTGTAGATACTCAGATTGATGATGTTGGGGTTGCAGATGGGTATAGGCAGTGGTGGGTGGCGCATCTGAGAGCCATACCACCGAGGCCAGGGCAGCTAGACTTAGCCACCATCACAGTTTAGAGAGACACCCTACAGGGGCAGGTGGCTACTTTGGTGATGTAGCTTGGGATCATGCAGGGGTAGATGACAGTACAGAGGCACAAGTTGCCACATTACAGCCCAGATAGCGAATAGCGATGCTAGGAAGGTAGGGACAGTACACCGCACATGTGGAGGAGGGGAGATGGAGATGGAGAGGAGGTAGGTAGAGATGGAGGATAGATAGCCCTTCCCTAGAGAGCACAAGTGCAGGGATTTACTGAGGCTTTGGCCATACCGCATGCAAGGGTTATGGAGTTAAAAGGCTAATGACAGCAGTGCTGCACAGCATATTACTACCCTACAGCCCAACTACTGAGCACATAGCATAGATTCCTGGGCTGACTCAAGCTCTAGGACCAGCACAAGGCTCAGTGTAGGTTCAGGGACAGGGTCCCATTATACAGGTACCCACATAGGTAGTGGGACCCATGGCACCTCCAGATAGTGCCCATGGCCAGGTTCAGAGATGCCCTAGGAGAGGCATGGTATTACCAAGATCATTTGTTAGTTGCCAGGCTAGATGTGCCCTCCTATGCCAAGTATAGAGCACAACAGGCCTCCAGTGAGAGGACTAGATCCCACACTCACAGTGTGGAGAGTACAGGGGGCCGGCGAGCCCAAGGACAAGGTCGTGGTGAGGCCACTAGTGTGCAGAAGGCCAGCCCCAGGTGAGGGCCATCATCGGCAGGAGGTGAGGAAGGCCGGGTCCTGAGACAGTGTGGCGAGAGGGTCGGGAGAGAGACACATAGGCACAAGGAGCATTCCCGACATTAGATGGGGAGATGATTGACCTGCTGTGGACCGGCCTGCATGCCAAGTCATTTTTGTATGTATTATATATGAGACCGCCTACATGCATTAGAAGATTTTTTTGTATTTATGATTTTTTTACATGATATGATGCAAGCCGAAGATATTTTTGTGTTGATGTAGCGGCTGTGAGCCGAAGATATTTTGTATTGATGGTAGCAGCCTGCGAGCCGATGATGATTATTTTGGAGATACACATTTATGTGATATGGGTGTACATTGTATTGATACACACATGTATATATGAGGAGATACACAGTATTTGGTGATGTGTTGATGTGTTTATGAGATATTGGTTTATGGCTTGTGTTAGATGAGATATGGATTTGTTACTTTGTATTAGATGAGATATGGGTTTGTTGGTTTGATATGGATGGAAATTAGGTGAGTTAGGCATGATGGAGTCAGGTCAATTTAGGCATAGATCGAGTTTAGGCATGGTTAGGTGGTTTTAGGCATTGAATCGGGTGGTTTAGGCATGGATCGAGTCAGGTTATAGGCATGGATCGAGTTAGGTTGTTAGCATGGATCAAGTTAGGTTATTTAGGCATGGTTGAGTCAGGTTGGTTAGGCATGGTTGAGTCAAGTTATAGGCATGGATGAGTTAGGTTATAGGCATGGTGGAGTCAGGTTGGTTTAGGCATGGATGTTCATTTTGGTATTTTGGTAATAAATGGTAATATAAATGTATGAGATGGTATAAAATGTGGAAAATGTTGGTTATGTATGAAAATGTGAAATAATATAAGTGGCACAAGTTATGTGGTATATGGTTTAGATGTCGAGGTTTTTGAGATGAACAGGAAATCAGGTAAAAGTGGGGAAAATGGTTAGGGTAAAGAGTGGTCGAGCTAACCTTCTAAGGCCCCATGCCTAGAAGTGCTGCCTACATAGTCCTAGTGAAAAGGGACCTCAGACCGATGTAGTTCTCCCATAAGCTAGGGATGAATATGAAAATGAGTTGGTAGGTTTGTGGTCATGTTGTGGGTTTGGGTTTAATAGGTGGGGGTAGATGATGGTAAAAATGTTGCAGGTGAGGGTGACTATGGCAAAAGGGAGGATGACCCCAAAAGGTAAGCATCGAGGACCAAGTCCTATATAAGAAGATCAAAAGGTAATGAAGAAGAGAAAAGATAAGAGGGGGCAAGAAAGCCACCCGATTGGAAAGGATCAAAATGTATGAAACACATCATATAGATAGGCTAATGAACGTAAGACCCTAAAGACATTACATGATTGATAATTCTAAGAGTGATGAATAGTCACATGATCACCAAATGTCATAGGTTTAGTAGGTCCCTTGAGGTATGAAGTGAAAAGACAATGGGTAAAGAGGTGCAGGTAATTGGGTCATAAAATGGGAAGTAGAATGCCTTGGGTAATAGAGCCAAGATCACAATAGGCAAGTCCATGATGAAAAAGCTTATTTTTTTTTTTTTTTCTTTTGATGTAGATAGACTGATCAATGTGGGAAGTCTATATGGAGGAATATATGTCTCCTTGAGGTCTTCGAAGTGATCGATGGGAAGCTCTGAATTTTGATTTTGAGAAAATAGTCCTCTTTTGGAAAGACTATGTAGAGAGTTGTGAGCTTTTTATAGCTGTCCTTCGAGGGAGCAATCTACTTATAGTGATAATGGAAGGTGGAAGATTTCCTTTTGAGGGATTCATCTTTTATATTGGAAGTTTGACTCAAGGAGTTAATCCCTTATTTTGGAAGATGTCCTTCTGAGGGATTCATCTTTGTTTTTTTTGGCTTTTAAGTCATGGATGAGACTATAACGAAGCATTTGGTTCTTATTGAGAAGGCAAGGGTGAATGACCATGGGATCTCATCTAAAAGAAGATGAAAAGTATCCATGAGAATCATGCCATGTGCAGAGTTGTGGTGCACATATTTAAGATAAGGAAAAAGGGTGATGGGTAATCACATGATTCTTGTTTAATCGTTAGGGAGATGGATGGAATGGATAGTGCTCAAGGGATGAGCCTGTAAAGAGACACAGGTGAGGTAGGACAATGAGTCAACAATAGAATGGTGAAGATGTAATGTGTTAAGGGGCTCAGGTTTGGGTTTACCCTCAAGCGAGGACAAACGATAGGCACCCGATCCATAGGTATGAGTTACGATGTATGGTCCAAGCCAATTAGGAGTGAATTTTCCCATTTACTTTTTCTACTTTGGTTATGTGTTGATTTTCTTTCAAAACAAGGTCACCGACTTGGAAGGTTCGTTCATGAACACATTTTTCATAAGCACGTTTGATACGTTGTTGATAAACTTGAAGGTGATCTAGAGCATTAAGATGACGTTCGTCTAATAACTCTAGTTGTGCTAAGCGGTCCTGATGAAAGTCATCATCAGTAAGCATGTCATGGAGAGAAATATGAAGTGAGGGGATCTGGACTTCAAGAGGTAGAAACAACCTGGTACCATAGACCAGTGAAAAGGGTGTAGCCATAGTGGAAGTGTGAATACTAGTGTGGTATGCCCATAGGGAAAAAGGAATGTGTGTATGCCAATCCTTCCCAGTATCGTCAACCACTTTCATGAGAATTTTATTGAGGGTTTTGTTAGTGGATTTGGCTTGGCCATTGGTTTGTGGGTAATAAGGTGATGAGAAACTAAGTTGAATGTCAAAGGCATCATAAAAGTTTTTGTAGTGTTTTTTTTTGAATTGTTTTCCATTATCAGTGATGAGGCGATGAGGGACACCAAAGTGACAAATGATGTGATGGTTAATGAACTCACATATTTTCTCATATTTTGTGGAGATGAGTGGTATGGCTTCTACCCATTTTGTGTAGTATTCGGTAGTAGTTATGATCCATTGATGGAGTTGTGAAGAATGGGGGTTGATCTCACCAACAAGATCCAAACCCCATTGAGAGAAGGGCCAAAGGTCACGAGCGACTTGTAAGGCATGACTGGGTGTATGATGAAGGTTGGAATGTTGTTGACATTTCACGCAATGTTTGACATAGTCGCAACAATCATGGTTAAGGGTCGGCCAGTAATAGCCTAGGTGAAGAATACGCTTAGCAACAACAAGGCCACTAAAGTGACCTCCACATATGCCATCATGAACCTCCTTGATGGTATAAGGAATTTCAGAACTTGTGAGGCATCGTAAGAGAATACCATCAAATCATGCTTATAGAGGAGTCCCCCAGGATAATGAAATGGGAGACCTTCTTAAGGAAGGCACATTGTCCATTATGGGTGAGATCAAGAGGTAAGATGGAGAGGGAAATGTAGTCGGAGTATTGTTTATACCAAAGGTCACTCGGGTCAGGGGTGTCAATTCCGATTGAGTAAACATCATGAGGTAAATAAGAAGGTGAATGGAGGTGTTGTATATAGTGAAAATATTTTGGAATTGGTAGGGGAAGTAGGTATTTGGGAAGCTAAGCAGGCCATAGTGTCTACAAATTTTTGGTTGACCATGGGATGGTTTGAAGGGTGTAACGATCAAAGGTGGTCAAAAGTATGTCTACATGATGTTTATACTTTTGAAGTATCTCATTATGACATTGGTACATACCATTGACTTGGTTTATGACCAATTGTGAATCACCAAAGATGTGGATTGATTTGACATCGAGGGCATAGGTGGTCTGGAGACCTAATATGAGCGCTTTGTACTCGGCATATTGTTGGTGCATTCAAAGTCTAATTTGAAAGACAAAGGCATGGGTTCTCCATCCAGAGGGATGAGGATAACACCAGCTCCACCCCCACTGACACTTGGAACCATCAAAGAATAGTGTCATTTGGTAAGGGGGTTCATCCAGGGAAAGGGTAGTAATGGATTCATCAGGAAAGTCAAAATTAGAGGGTTGGTCCCGACAATAGGTGCGTCAGCCAGTTGGTTAGCTATAGCTTGGCCCTTGATGGAATTTTGGTGAATGAATTTGAGGTCAAGGTCAGCTAAAAGCATAAGCCATCACGCGTGGTGCACTGATTTTGATAAGGTTTGGCGTACATGAAGTGTAAAGGGTCGGTGTTGGTCACAACATAGGTTTTGTGGTTGAGTAGGTAATGGCAGAGTTTAGTGGCAACAAAAACTAAGGCTAAGAAAATATTTTTGGGTGGTTGTATTGGGTTTCATAGTCCAAAAGAGTATGGCTTATGTAATAAACCACCTGCTCCCTATGTTGTTCATCATGATGAGCGAGCATGGCTCCCAAGGAATGATCAGTAGCTGATATGTATAGGTAAAAAGGTTGATCATCTTTCGGTGGAATGAGTACGGGTGGTTGGAGAAGGTATTGTTTTAGGGCCTCAAAAGCTTTGTGACAGTCATCATCCCATTTAAAGGAGACATCCTTCCTAAGTAGATGATGAAATGGTTGACATCGATCCGATAATTGTGAAATGAAATGGCGAATGGATTATAATTTACCTTGCAGCTATGGAGTTGTTTGAGGTTCGTGGGTGGAGGCATTTCCTAGGATGGCCTTAACTTTAGCGGGATCCAACTTCTATACCATGGAGGAAACAATAAATCCAGGAGTTTTCTGAGAGAACCGTGAAGATGCACTTTTTGGTTAAAGTTGGACATAATATTTAATGAGGCGGTCAAAAATGGTTTTGAGGACGATGACAAAGGTGCTCGGCGTGGCATTTAGATTTAGCCAAGAGATCATCCATGTAATCTTCCAATATGTGATGCATGATATCATGGAAGATGTAAGTCATAACACGTTGATATGTAGCGCAAGCATTTTTAAGGCCAAAAGGCATGACTCGATAGTAAAAGGTTCCCAAGGGGTAATGAATGTGGTCTTGTGCTGATCTTTTGGGGCAAGAAAATTTGGTTATAACCCGAGAAACCATCCATGAGTGAGAGCATCTCGTGACCCATGCGGTAAGGTCAACCAGTTGATCAATACCGGGCAAGGGAAAGTCATCTTTTAGGTAGGTGAGGTTGAGGTCACGGAAGTCCATGCAAATGTGGAGTCCCCTTATTGCTTTAGTAAAGGACAATGTTAGAAATCAATGAGGATAATCAATGGGTAAGATGAAGGAAATGGAAAGAAGATGTTGAAGTTCTTCTTTGATGAGAAGAGCAATGTGAGGGTGCATTTTCCTCAGCTTTTGTTTGATAGGTTTGGCATCGGGAACAGTTACGATATTGTGGACCACTATGGTGGGGTCAATACCGGGCATGTCTACGTAAGACCAAGTGAAAGCGTGGTTATGATCTCAGAGAAAAGAAGTGATGGCTTCTGTTTTCAGCAACATCTAAAGATTGTTCGATCTTTAGGATGTGCGGGTCATCCTGAGTATGAATGTTGATCTCAATAGTCGATTCATTCAACATGGTTTACATCTCAGAGGGTAACGACCGATGAATATATGAGTCTTCTGCACCAAGGTAGGTGAGTATGGATTCATCATCCTGACATTGAACAACGTTAATTATAGGTGTGTCATCATCGATCATCTCAGGATACAGGAATGGAAGAGTGGAAGGGGCCTCACCTTTGCGTTGATAAGTCAAAGGCCCCAAGGAAATGGTGTTTATGAAAAAAAAATTTAGGAGGGATAGATTTAGGATCCATCGACTCCATCGATGAGGGTGGTGATGAAGGTGAAGAAGGGCTAGGGTCCTCAATGAGTTCAATGCGGGCCTATTTGGTAGGAGGTTCGAGGAAGCCGATACCACTATGGTCATTATGTTTATGGGTGGTACATGGAATAATGGTATGGTGAACCTTGCTCATAAAAGCCAAAACCAAAACCCTTCCATGCACAGCGGTGTAGGAAGGTGTGGGAAAAATGGTGATTGGTAAGTGATTGGAAGTCAGCGGAAAATGGGTGGGGTTGTGATGGTGGTTTAGGTGTGTAGGTGGTAGTATCAAGTCCCCCATAAGTGAGACTAGTACGAAGATGAGGAGGACCATAAAGGAGGTGTTCTCCTATATGGTGATCATAGTGAGGGTGTTGGTGAAGGCTTCCATACTCGTGTGGAGTAAGGAAGGTGTTGACACTATATAGGCGGTACTCCCCAGAGTGAGGTGTTGAAAAACACCTTCCAAGGGATTAGTGGTTGGTATGTGGGTAGCTGGTATGGATGATGTGTCGGAGGTTGATGCAGAGGTGGTGTTGATGGATTGGGAAGCTAATGGGTCAGCCGTGGAGGTGATTGCGGTGGTAGGAGTAGGGGAGGTATGTATGGTAAAAGTAGTGGTGGTACTTGGTAGGTGTGGGTGTAAGTGTAGGTGAAGCAGTATTGGTTGTGGAAGTGGATGGCTTGACCGGTATGAGTACATCGTTGGGTCGGTAAAGCATGTTGCATGTTTTGAAGGGTGATGGGTTAGTTGAATGGTATAAGTGTGTCCTTCATGTTCAAACTTTACACAATGGTGCAAAGTGGAAGGAACACAACCCATGACATGGATCCAAGGTCTACCAAGCAACAAGTTATATTGGAATTCCCCTCAAAACATAAAACAATTCTAGAATAGTGTGGGGGCCCACGAACGTGAAGGATGACAAAGTGCCTAGTGTAGAGGTGATAGTGTCATTGAATGAACGCAACATGACTAGATGTTTATGCATGCAATTTTTAGGTATGTGCATTTGAGAGAATGCATGGGATGAAATGATGTTAATGCTAGTGCCTCCATCAATCATCACACAGACACATGTGTATGTCATCAATGTGTACAGAGATGAAGAGGGCTGGGTCGGGTCATCATTTTGGTATGGCACGATCTCTGCCTCTGAGAAGCTGAGGGAGGCCACTTGGTGAACAAGGTGAGGTGGGGATGAAGGTGGTAATTTGGTGAGAGAGGCTACATGATGGGGTGTGATAATGGAGGCTACGGGTGTAGGGTCATTGGGTAAAACCTCGATAGATTGAAGAACCTCCATGAGGGCTTGATGATGGGATTCCGAGGTTTGGATGAGGTCATATAAGGACATTTTGAGGGGAGATTGGTGTAATTGTTTGAGCATGGTGCGATGTGTGACACCATTAGAAATGGGGTATGTGGGGCTGCGAGATAGTTATTTTAGGTATGGGGGCAGATGGTATGTTGGGTATAGGATTGGTTGGTGGGTTAGTTACCTTTTCTTTACCCTTCTACGCACACGTAGTGACATGTACCATGTTGATTTGAGGGAATTTTTCAAATGGAGAAGGTGTAGGGTAAGTGGTATAATGACATGAAGGGAAAAAACCTACTGGAGGAGAAAAGCCTGTGAGGTCAGTTGGGTGCAATGACATTTGGGTGGTGGCGTGGCAAGTTCTCTGATGTGAACCATATTAATTTCAAACTTTGTGTGTGGTTCTGGGAGCTGTGAGGGTGGAGGTTGTGGTTGTTGAGTGGGTAGTGTGGGAATGGGTGTAGGTGAAGTAGGGTCCTCATCAGAAGGTCGTCATCATCAAAGTTGGTTTCGGTGGACACAATTGGATAAGGATGGTTTTCAAGGCCTTGCAGCTCTCCACATCATGCCCTGACACACGATGGTATGCACAAATTTTAGTATCATCAAACCCTTTTGGCTTGGGTTTGAGGGGGTCATAAGGTCTGAGTGGTGGTAATGTGATGACAAAAGTCTCAAGGAGGTTGGTTAAAATTTTGGCATAAGACCCTGCTAGTGGATCACAATGGGAAGTGAATGTGGGTTTGGGTGTAGGTGTGTTGGTTGGTTTTTGGGAATTATTTTTGGAATTGTAGGAAGGGGTCGAGCTATGGATTTAGGTGCCGGTGTGGTTTGAGGTATCGGTTGGGTTTGTTTAGGTAGGGGTACAATAGATGGATGGGTAGGAGGATGTGGGGTTGTTTTGACTACCTTATTGTGGGGTAGTGGGTTTTTTTTTGGGTTGCACCTTCTTGGGTAAAGGTGATGTGGGTGTACGAGGTCTAGAAGGAAAAGAAGATGGAGGAAGAGGGTGAGTTACCCATGGGGATAATGGGGGTGCTATGAAGGTAGATGATGTGCGGGTCGTGCTTGAGGTGTGAGGGATAATGACTGAAGTGTAGTGGGTAGTGAAGCAATGGCTGAAGGTATCGGAGGTATTGGTGGTAAAGAGACTATAGGTGTGGGTATGAGTCATGTTGTGTGCCTAGGTAGGTTAGAGATTTGTGAGGAAGGAATGGGTGGTTGTGTTATTGGTTTATGGATGGGTGAAGGGTGCTTGACCATGTTGGGTAGCTGAGGTCTTAAGGTAGATGGGACAAGTGTGGGTGTGATTGGTGCGGTAGGGGTATGAGGTTGATGAGTTTGTTTCTTGGGTTTGGGTGTCGGAATAGGTGTGGTATTAACGTTGGAGGATGTAGCTAAATCCAGTTTAATAGGTGGATGAGTAAGGCTGGTGGTTGGGGTGACCCCTAAAGTGGTAATAGGTTTAGTGGAGGTAAATGTTGTGGGTATAGGTTTGGGTTTAGGTATAGGTCGGGTTATGGGTAAGGGTGTGGTGTGAGTGTTAACAGGTATCGTGGAAGGGGCTGCAACAACAGTAGTGGTGGTATGTGGTTTGATGGGTGGAAATGTGCTTGGGTAGATAGTGGAGGTGTCCTCGAGGGATCTCTGCATTTGTGTTGGAACATGGAGTAAGAGGCACCCCATAACAAAGCTCTATCCACATAATCTAAGTGATCAGCCAAACGTGAGAATGGCATGTTTGTGGGTGGAGTTGGTGAGGACCTAATGGGAATTCCGTAAAATACATCTTAGAGATGGGGAATCGGCCAGCTTCAGCTTCCATGGGTAAGAGAGCTGAAAGTAGGTCTATTGGATGTTGGGTAGCTGATGGAGAATGCTCGCCAAGAGGCAAAGGTATCTCCACTAGGTCTATGATGGGTGGAAGAGATGATGGGAGTTCCTCAATAAGTGGAGAAATGGATAGGTGCTCCTCTGTGGGTGGAGGAGGTAATGGGTGCTCCCTTTATGAGGGGAGAAGATAATAGGTGCTCCTTTGTAGGTGGAGGAGGTAATGGGTGCTCCTCTGTGGGTTGAGGAGGTATGGTAGGTAAAGGCTCTCTAAGTGGAGAAGCTAGGGGTGAGATGGTCTCAATGTTAGCAGAAGACTCCTCCATAGGTGATGTAGGAGATGAAAGGTGTTCTTCTATTGGTGAAGGAACAGTGATGACGATTGGTTCAGATGTGGAAGGAGGATTTTGGGCTAAGATTTCCTCTATGGAAGGGATGTGAGGTAATTGAGAGGTGACATGTACCTCGTTAAAGATCGCATGAACCTCACGAGTATGGGTATCATGAGTGGATGTCTCACCGGTTTGATTGGATGAAGGGGCATGATTGGGAAATGGTTTTTTAAAGATTTGTAAATTTTGGTTGGGGGTGGCATTGGGATTATCCATAGTCAACTCACCTTTCTTGAGCATTTCTTGGACAATATTCTTAAAAGTGATGTAATTTCCATCACTATGACCTTTCACTCGGTGATAGTTACAAAAATCTTGTTCCTTATACCATGCGGGCATGGGGTGAGTAGGGTCAAAACTAGTGTGTGGTTTTATGGGTGGAAGAGTGATGGCACCAGCTTTGATAAGATTTTCTAAGATAGAAGAGTAAGGTTCCCCAATTGGGGTATATTTTTGCTTGCTCTTGTCTGAATCAAAAAGCCTGAATGGGTGATAGATTAGATGAGGGTGTAGCTTGATTGGATGGATGAGTTGGGCTGGCCTTGAGTACCACTGTGTTAGTGGTACCTTTAGCCTTTGAATAATTGGTTGGAGGTTTGGAAGAAGAGGAGGTTTCATTTGACTTGAATGCCAAATTCTTATTTCATAATTGGATTTTCTTCTCTTTGATGGCCCGAATCTCTAGCTTTCGTGCCATAGTGAATGCCTCATCGAATGTTCTAAAAGTTTGGACCTGCAAGGTCAGGGAGATATGTCTAGTGCAAGCTCGGGTGAAGAGCTCGATGAGTTCAGTTTGTGGTAATTGAAAGGTAAGTTGATTGATCAAGCTTGCTGCTAGCGAGTGACAAAATATGTGATAGATTCATCCTCGTACTGACGTGTGGAATATAGATTGGTCATGGTAACTTTCTTGGTGATATTGATGGAGAAATGATCTAAAAAAGCTTGGGCTACCTGATTGAATGAAAATATGGAGTGTTTGGGTAACCCACTATACCAATCTAATGCTGGTCCTAGTGAGGGACATGGGAAAAGTTCTCAAAAGTAAGGCATCATCATGAGAAATCAGATAACACCCATGTTTGAACAAGAGCACAAATGTTGTTGTGGGTCTTCCTTACTATTGAAATGATTGAATTTTGGCATTTCCCAATGCACATGGTATGAAGGATGGAATGGATGGGTGAATAGGCTCATTGCAAATCTCATCATAAGTAAGAGTGTTATGGGAGCTAGAAATCGATGCCTCCAGTGTTTGCATCTTATCCATCATCAATTTAATTAGGTCATTGGTGGGTTGTGATGATTGGATGCCTCCTATAACGTGAGGAGGTTGGTTTTGGGTGTATAATGGGTGTGGCATTCCAAGTGTATGGGGCTGCCATGTAAGGTGGTGGAGAAGAAGGTAATGAAATAGGGGGTACATACCGGAATGAATGATAGATGAAACAGGTGGTTGTTGGTAATATGTATATGGGGTGGAAGGGTCGTGGTAACCCTAGTGGCAATAGGGGCTAATGATTGTGGAATAGAAAGAACCACGTTCTGAAATGGGGTAGGAGTCACCGACACTGGAGGTGGTAATGTAGCTATGGGTATGTATGAGACATTAGGGGTGGATGAGGTCATGTTTGGGGTAGTCCGAGGGTATGGTGGATGTAATGGGTGCTACAAGAGGTAACAGACATGGCAGTCATAACAAGTATAGGACCTAACCGTGAAAATGACTGGGGTAAAGTGGAAGCGGGCAACACTGAGCCAGATGGAGCTGATGCAAAAGTGGGTGTGAGGGTCGGGGGGATAGATATGGGCATGTCGTATATCAACTGACCCGAGGTGTCTCGGGTGGATGAGTGGGAGAGGTAAAACTACAATGCGGCAAGGTTCTAGTCAAGGAGTCGTGTGAATTCCTCATCTCCAGTAGCGATATTAGTAGGCTGGATAGGATCCATGGCTGGTGATAAAATAGAGGGTGGTGAAGGACTAGGTGGGAGTGGCTGGAAACTAGCATGGAACATGAGGGCATTCATTTGTCTTGGTCAGTACCATGTGAACCAGTACTGATCGGTGGGGCTACTTCTCTGTAAATGGTATAGAGAACAACAGGGAAAAAATGAATGAAGTAACTAATGGTGGGTGGAATGTGAAATAGGATAACCGATGTCAGCTAGGAAAAATTGACGTCGGTTAGGGGTAACCACTTCCGGTCACTGTAGAAAATAGGCAAGTGAGTAAACAATGAGGCGTAAAGGCAAAATGACAAGTATGCCAAATCTGGGGATGTGTAAAACGTCAATGGGAACAAAAAAAGAAAAGATAGTGACAGAGACTACAAAGTGGAAAAAAGTGAAGTGAGAATGTCCTTTTGAGTAGGTTAACAAAAGAACCTGGAACCGATGTCGGTTGGGTGTAACCGATGGCGGTCAGGGGTGACCGATGACGGTTACTATGAAATTGAAACAGTGATGAGAAAAATGGTTGTGATTTAGAAATCTAGTGTTGAATCAAACCCAGAAGTCTGAGAATGATGTAGATGTGGTCCAGACACACTCAGATGAAGTCAGAATACACCGACTATGATTGGGAGTGTGCGAGGAAAGAAAAAAATAATGATCAAAAGCTCTCACCTCAAAATGCAAATCAAGCAGAACACTAAGAAAGAACGTTCCTAGAGTGCCTATTCTATTACGTTTGTTCAACTTATGCTATTTGTGTGGACTAACTATTATGAATAGAACAATAGAATTTCTTGGTGAGGAAGGCTTCCTATGAAGAAAGAGATCTAAAGGGTGAGGTTTCAGGTTTGTTATGGTGGGGTGGGCTTCGCTCTGAAGTATGACTCGACAGAAAGCAATGAGTGGGTGCCCACTGTGCCATGATCGTGTGATCACCTACAACTTCTTCTAGGTAAGATGTTGTTTAAGAATGTATGTATTTGAATTTTTGTGTGGTTTGGTAAGACTCAGAGAAAGAGAAAAGGATAGAAGTGTTTTTCTATGATTCGTTCATCAACCATCAGTTGGTAATGACCTCCAACATATAGGTTGCCCTCATTTAATGTGAGCTAATGTAGAAAATCAGAATGAAATGCGATGATTTTAAACCCAAATCAAAAATATGAAATTGGATGACACAATAAGATGAAGAGGAAGAGGGATGCTCTTTCACTAAAATGCAGAAAACATGAAGAAATGATTCTTTTTAAATACACCAAAAGAAAAGTTTCCTTTAGAGAAAATAGAAAGAAGAAGTGGATTACCAGGGAAGAAAATTAGTATGTACACTTTTAGAAGGAAACAAACACACAATTTTTCCTAGGAATGAATGAAATGCAAGGAACCCCGAATGGGTCCCACCGGGCATGCCAAAATGTTTCACCTTTTTCTCATATTGTTTCTTTGAATTGTTGACAAAACAGATAGGGTAACGGGCGTAGGAGGAATACCTATTCAAATGTCGGTTGATGGGTTTTTGCGCGTATGACTTCCGAATCCATAGCTGACCATGAGAGCTTCCTTTTGGCTAGGAGGAACTACCTGTAATGAAAGCAAAACCACCAGAAAGAGTTAAACAATATGGGCAAGTGAACTGCCTAGCATGAGCTAGATCAGGAAGTATGGTACTTCCTAGATGGTTGTCAGTCCACTATTTTAAACAAATTAATGCTGAAAACAAGGTAAATCCTATTGTTATTTTGAAATGATTTAGGTATCTCACTTAAAAACACAATAAGAAAACAGATCTAATCTAACAGGCTAAGCTAGAATAGAATCCATGGGTCAAAGGGTTGGTTTTGGGTTCTGCAAGTCTGATAGAGGTCTCGGGTAGGTCACAGGTGAGTGAGGGTGAGGTAAAATTAGGTGGATAGGTCTCTTGTTTAAGACTATGTAGGTAAACACAGAGACCGATGTCGGTCAGGGGTGACCGACCGTGGTTAGGTATAATCGGCGCGGTTACTGTGAAATCTGGAAACATCACAGAACGGGGTTTTGGTCTCCTTTGTGATTGCACAAAGGGTTTGGTTGGTTAGGACGAGGTATTGGGTGACTGGAATGGGTTTTTATGAGGTTTTAATGGGGCTATGGAGGTACAAAATGTTGGAGATGGTCAATAGGGAGCAAGATAAACAATGGATGATAAAATAATGATAGAATGAAATAACCAGGAAAGTATGATGTTGTACTTACTTGGATTTCATTCCTGAAAGTCTATGTGTGAAGGATGGAGGTACTGATGATGGGCTTGAAGGCTGCAAGTGATCACCAACTGAAGAGAAGCTTTTGCATGGGCTGCATGCACACTCCTCTTTGCTTGGATAGATTAGAATATGGCTGGGAAGGTTGTGCAGGAGGAGATCCTCAATCTCCTTCCTTGGATGTCAGTTCTTGCTGGAATTGGCTCTCTGAAGATGTGTTATCTCTCTGGGATGTGTTCTTGCTCATCAAATTTTTCCCAATGTTTTCCAACTTGCTTCCAACTTCCAAACTAAGTTCCAACCTTGAGAATAAGGTTTTTTTGGGGTTAAAAGGGGTAACCGACAAGGGCGGTCCGACTTAACCGAACCACGGTTAGGGTAACCGACATCGGTCAAGGTGGGATTTTCTAGGTTTACTAATCTTAGGGAGATCCTCTTGATTTCCTAAGATCTTGTGTCGTTATCCCACGGATTAGACAAGGAGCTTCTTGTGAGCATGTGGGAATGTGGTTAGAGGGAGTGTAGGCATTGATTTTAGGGTTTGGGTAAGTCTTAGTTAGTTATGGTAACTACTAAGAATAGGTCTTAGGTTGAGTTAGCTGATGAGGTGTCTAAGTGAAGTGTGCATGTGTGGATATTATTTAAATTAAGATATTTAAATAATAAATATGGTGAGGATAATGAATTAATTTAATTAAATTAATATTAATGGGGTGAAGGGGATGGCTAGGTGAATGTGATGAAGGGTGCTTCCAAACTTACTCACATAAACAAACAAAGCAATATTGTTAAACAAATGAAAAAAGTATAGGTGAATCCAACGAGAATAAGCATGCAGATCTAACTTAAGAAAGATCTAACACATAACACAAGAATTCATCACAAAGTCTCAATTTTTGTATTAGTAATTTTTTACATTTATAAGAAAACTCAAAGTCTTTCTCTCCTCACTTCTATTTTTCATAAAAATTTACTCACCCTTGAATACTAGAAGTATCCAAGTATTTATAGAAGGAGAAGGAGAAAGAAGACAAAAAGGAGCCAACAACTATTTACAAAAATATCTAGAAGTCAAATGTTGACTTTGTGGCAATTTTTGGATGACAACATCCCATGGTGCAACATGGATGATGTCATCATTTGTGATAACATACTTTTAAATACTTTTACAAAAATGGGATCTATCCCAGGAGGAAGGAGCCTATTCATCATCATCCTTTGGCTTGAAAGGAGTGTCCTCTGATTCTACTCGGGAGAGGTAATGTGAAACCGAGCTCGATACTTCATGAACTTTCGACCATCATCCGAAGTTGATCCTAAGAGGGACCCTTGGTGTGATCCCTGATGACTTCACAAGTTTCTCGTTCATCTCTGAGTATTTCTAGGAGTTTGAAGTATTCATTTCCTACCTCCATCAGGTATCCAACAAAGTCACAGTAGGCTAGAAGGTTGTTGATAGATTCTATATCAAAAGTGGCCTCTGACGCTAAACCTTGTGACATGATTTCCTTGAAAATCTGAATAGTATCATCTACCTTCCTCAAGGCGTATGCTACACCGAGAAACCCTAGAGACATTCTTAAGATGATCTGCTCCATTTGATGCATGGAATCCAGGGCTTCCTCCTTGATTTTGTCTATCTTTTCCAAGACAAACTCCATTTGGTCAACCTAATAGTCTAAAGTAGCAAGGACTTTGTTGGGTGCTCACGGGTGATCAAAGAAACCAAATTTCACCAAGTCATCAACTGGGTAGTTGAGCATCTTCTGAAATGTCTCATGTTATAACCTCGCATGGTCCAAATCTTCGGAGATAGGTCTTGCTATTGCTTTGAGTTCCTTGTTCACTTGATCTATATTTTGATAAAGTTTTGTGAACTTTGTAATCACTTCCTCTATATCTTTGAGGATCTCGCTCTCTCCAGTGGACACTACTACACCTTGCTCGCCAATATTGGCGTACTCATTTATCTTCTCCGACTAAGAACTTTGGGAGGATCGGCGATAGTTATAGGAGGGCATTGCCCATCTTTTGCAACTTCGGTGGAAGAGGAGGAAATAGGGATGGAAGAAGGAGCAACTTCAATGGACATGGGGAAATGTGTCGAGACACTTAGTGGTAGTGCTAAGAAAGAAGCCAACACTCCAATGCTCATGGGGTTAGGAGGATCTGTAGGAGAGGAAACCATGGGGCTGGAAGGAATATGTGAGATGAGGAAGAAATGTTGGGGGACAGATCCCGAGGAAGAGAAGATTGAGGAAAAGGAGGGGAACGGTAGAAGATGGGGAGAAGACAACCAAATGAGCGGTTGGTTGAGTGACATGAGGAGGGGAAGGAGGAGCGAGAGAGGGGATGGTTGGGACCTCACTAGTTGTAGTAGTGGTAACATCCTGAGTGGATGTGCCCGTTGGAGCACTGGCCGCTTCTTCTCTTCTTGGGGACACTAAGTCCACAACTTTATCTTTGGCGGTGGAAGGAGGGCTCTCAGGAACTTCTTTCTGAGTAGTGCTTGCCTCTCCTTCTATATATTTTCCTTTTCCTTTAGGCAAGTGTTTCAGCCTGGTGGGTGCATCACCCGAGGAGATGTGGTAAAGCCTACCCCAAGGTAGATGATACCATTTTTCATACATGAATTCTCGGTGCGCTTGAGAGTGTCTTTGACCCTTTCCTAAATAGTATGAGGGGCCTTGTTTCTATCAATTTTAGAAAACAGCCAATTATCCCCATCCGTGTCTAGATAAACCTGATCAACTTCTTGATCAGATGTTTGGAAATCCTTTGGGATGATAGCCACACCATATTGAATGATCTCTGTCAGGGCCAGTCGAGAGTGATCCTTTCATCTGAGCTCAACTTCATGATATAGATCAATGTAGATATCTTCAATCTGAGGGACATGAATTGGATCGATATTTTCCCTTGGAAGGCAATCACGAGGATCAAAGGTTGGCCTTGCTGGGAAATTATGCTTCAAATTGAGCAATTCAAGCTCTACAAACATCTCCCAGGCTTTGCTCTGTGAAGTGTAGGTGTACCTACCCACTGTGAGGGGGAATGGAGTTCCACCCTTCTTCCTTTTCAAACACTTCTCATTGTATGATGATGAGTATCTGGATAGCTCCAATAGGATTTGTTTGGGTTCCTCATACCTTGGAAATTTGGTGGGCTCCCAAGAAGTTAGCAGCTCTGAGATAGGTGAAAGTGGGGAATTGCATGAATAACACTCCCCACTTCTCTGTGGTGGTGACCACGCTTTTGGTTGTCGACCATAAGTCATGTTGGGCCTTAAGAGGCAGATGATGCCATAGAAGAAGACATCGTTGATTTTACTGAATTGGGCTATGTTGTTCTCCAGTCTTAACTCTGGATAGTACTTGTATATTTTGACCTAGGGCCATACCCCATACCGATTCAATGTTGGGTAGTCCCTCTCTGAGGCAACAGCATATACCACATAGGAGTTCATATAGAACCTCCCAGTTGTTGAAAGTTGTTGAAGCTACTCCAAGATTGTGCTGCTGATAATCTCTCCCCATTCAAAACATTAATCAGGAACATTTTTATTCATTGTTTCTAAATACCTGAGCATCCACTTGTGAAAGTAATGGGAATGGAGAGCCCAAATACCCTACTCAGGAAGGTGATTGTGTCACTCAGCTCCTTTGAAAAGTCACTGTGATGAATGAATTGTGGCCACCTGCTTGTCACCTTCTTATTTTTGAGGTACACCTCATTCATTAACTACATATATTTGTCTTCATTTTCAGTCCATGTCTTCGTGTGTAGTCCTCGGCTTATGCTACAAAATGTCAAAGTGGTGAGGGATACCTAACATGATCTCAAAATGTCGGGCCGTGAGGTTGATTATCACCTTGACCTTCTCATTTTTGACACATATTGTGTGCTTATTGTAACAAAGGCCCACCAACATCATAAATTCATTGTTGATTGCACTTATTGGGATCCCTATAGCAAAGTACGGACGACCAATGCCAACCAATTTATCCATCCATGGGCTTCCGGTGACCTTCTTGGTCCTGGTCCAAGTCCTCCATGTCAATGTACCCAAGTTCTGAATCTCTGATATCAAGATCACACTCTGCAAGAGATTCAGGCATCCTGACCCTTTGGTATTTATATTTCATTTCTTGCTCTGTTAGCTTGGCTTTACCCTTGGACTTGGTTGGCTTCTTACTCGATGAAGACATGTGTGGATCTGAGTTCAGTTGTTGATCTGCAAGAAGAATCAGGGAAGTCCATTGTAGAAGAGCCATGTTAGCCGTTAAGTCATCCATAAAATCTTACAGAATGAAAAGTTAGTAATTTATGAGCCTCTGGGTGTAAGGCGCAACTTTACTATAGGCTACAGGGACTTAGAAAAGCAAGGCACACTTTGGGAAAGTGTTGCATGGGAGAAAATAGTGCCAAAAGGGGCACGGGGCGTAGAAAGGCTACACACAACATTCAGATGTTGGTGTCAAGGATGTGCACTTGCGCCATTAGAAGTATTTTAGTGGGGCACAAATATGATTGGTGTAAAGAAGGTCCCAGGATGTGCCATTGGCGTAGATGTGGTAGATGTTGCATGAGAGTGAGGTGCGCCAAGTGGTTTAGGTGTGCGGTGCAGGAAAGGTTTGCAAAACATTCAGATGTTGTTGTAGTTGCTTTGGTACCAACACTTACGCCTAGGGAATTTTGCAATGTTTATAAGGCATGGAGAAGGCTTATGCCGCATGCAGGGATAGTGCACCTGTGGCACGACTGTGTTTGATGTAACAAGAATGAAGCTTGCGCCGAAGGAAAAACAGTGGGTTGTTTGCAAAATTTTTATGATTTTCACTCTTTTGGCTCAGATTTTGATAGCAAGGGGTTAACCTTGGCAAAGTAGGGACAGAGGAGAAAAGGGCAGGGGTCCATTCTGAGGCTGAGCCTTCCAGATTAGCAGATCTGGAAGGAGAGTGAAAAATGGTTTGAAGGTGGGTTTTGCAATATGTGTTGGGATTGTGTTATCTTCTTAGGTTCATTGTTTATTATCAATCCTAACCACCTAAACCAATAGAAAAACCACAACAAATCCACAAGAAAGGCAAGGGCCACTTACCAGGAATATATAACGATAAAGGAGACAATGTGGGGTCCACGAACGTGACAAATGGCAACACGCGGGGCTGATAGGAACACTGACAAGTACAGAGGAATAACTTTTCACATTTTTTCAATTGTGAAAATGACAGGTCGGATGTGCCTATATATAGCAAAAGGTGTAATAAATGTGCCACCAAATTTTTCTATGGCGCACTTAAGTGGATGTCGACACAAAGATATTTGCACCATGGCGCAACTTTGGGAGTGTCGACACTACATTTTCAGTGCCCACTTCGCACTTTAGAGAGTGATAACAAGGTGGCGCTTGTGCCTTAGCGCAACATTGAGAGGCGCAACATTGGGAGGTGCAACATTGGGAGTGTTGACACTCCCTAGAATGTGCCAAAGGGATAGAGGGGCGCAGATTTTGGTTGATGTAACATGAATGAAAACGTGCCTAACCCAAAAAGGTTGAAAATGACAAAGTTCTAAAAACTAGTTTGTTCTGAAAGGGATTTTATGCCATTCGAACATTAAGAGACCTCAACGGGGGACCAAAATGGAAATTTGTGTATGGTTACCTACAAAATTTCCCTTGTCAATTTTACAGGATAACACACACAACCACACTTTGTTTCCATAAAATTTAAAAAGAAAAACCAGATATACAAACAACCATACATTTTCTAATCAAAAATAAAATCGAAGTAATAGCAGAAAAATGGAAGAGTTATTTTTATAAGATTGATAAACACAATAAGTATCATATTGGGTTAGAGACAATCATGCCTGGTAGTGATCTTGTGGAATTCTTCTTGTTTCCTTGAGTTTTCCTTTAGTCATTTGCAGTAAAAACCACAAGAATTAATGCACTCAAATCCATAGAAACCCATCACTCCTTCTATCCATTTTATTTATAGAAACTATAATAAATTCCTTCCACTATCTCAGCCATGTAACAACAACATTAAGAATGCAACTGAATTGAACTTCCAGTTCAAAAAATGATAAAATGACATGCAGAGCAATTGATCTTGAATAAACAAAATGCAAAACAAAACCAACCTTCCCCTTTTCTAGTAAACCATCCACCAATTTCCTAGGTAGGTTTCGCTTTAAGGTTCAAGAACGTTCAATACGAGCCAAACTTCTAGACCTCAAAATTTCCCACCCACCACCAACTAACTCTTAGTTACAACCATATGTTAATGTCATGTTTAACTATAGTTTTAGCAATGTCAATTTAGCATTATTCCCTCATAAACCAAGTCCCAGCCAGAATTGGTGGTTCATAAATTAAATGCAAAATTTAAAATCTAGTACGCATTTGGATTGGTGCCACCGACCATCCAAATCACCCGCCATCAAGCTAACCATAGTCACATTTAGGTTAGTTTGATGTCACATAGGTTAGTCACCCTTTTCCTAAGTTTTAATC
This sequence comes from Taxus wallichiana var. yunnanensis, assembly GCA_018340775.1. Taxonomy (NCBI): domain Eukaryota; kingdom Viridiplantae; phylum Streptophyta; class Pinopsida; order Cupressales; family Taxaceae; genus Taxus; species Taxus wallichiana. The sequence continues at coordinate 927,737,016 of CM031242.1, forward strand.
CATAGCTTAGGACTTTAGGAAATCATTTTTATTGGATTAGGGATTAGGTCCCTTTACATGCACTCCCCCCCATTTACTTAGGGTAGTGTATTTTTATTAGGCTTTATGAAAAATACCATACATTAGGTTTAGGTATTAAAATTATCCCAATGACGAATTCCCATTAGCTTAGATTCAAGGAATGTAATTAAATCAAATTCGTCTAGATTAAATTAGGTTCCTCACCAACTAATCATGACAATACCTTAAGGTAATTTTAAAAGAACAAAGAAATTGGATCATAAAGAAGGGAATTATTGGATTCCTGAGTGATCTTTCAATATTCAAGCTTGAATATGAAACATATCAGAAACAAGAATGTGTTACCTTGATTTAACAACTATAGTTGAAGTAGCACATCGATCATAGGCATGTCTTGGATCACTGTAATTGATCCAAGGTATGTCTATTCCTTTATTAATAATGAAATAGACTATGGAGAAAACTTAATATTACTACTTAGGCCATTTAATGGCATAGTCCCATATACTAAATTCACTTCCTTTCATCTATACATATAAAATGTAATTCAAAGCTCAACATGAAGATTACATGTAACTACTCAATATCAACTCATCATTGCCAATTATGACTAAATCCAATTTAGAAGATAAACATATCATCTACAACAACATGATCAATAAGTTCTAAAGAGTACACCATCCCGAGAAAAAAAAATCATCTATCAACGTTTGAAACTTCAGTTTACAAAGCAAGCAAGAATGTCATTCATGGAAGAGGCATTACAATAGGAGCAACCACACTATGTATGTATGGGCTTACAAGAATTATCCATATTGACACCAGTTAGAGGTCCACGAAGAGAGTGGGCTAGGCTAGATATCTATGCACGGAGGTGGATCGATATTCATGATAGGAAAATGAAAAAAAGATACCTACGGGAAAAAATACATAGGATGGTTCCCGAGGCAGTCGTATTGAGGCCATTTCATGACTATAGAGGATGGTCTAAGGATACGCTAGAGTTGTTCTATATTCAAAGTATGATGTGGCACGAAGATAAATTTCCAGTGTGGTTGAGCTTCTTCGATTCTGAGAGTATCACATCAGTTTGGCATGGCTCACAACATGCCCCTACAGCCATATATATGGTTGAAAGATATCATAGCACCTAGGATGGATGGAGTTATACCATGGCCCAACACAAAGTAGTTAATACCCCTGGGTCCATATGAAGTATTTGTGGTGATATAGTTGATAGATGAAGACGATGTGGGTTACACCGAGGAGTACCACACATGGTGGGTAACTCATTGGTGGGTATTGTTGTTCCCATTGTTTGCAGGTCCAACGGGGTTACCACACATAGGAGGAAAAGAGGGGGAAACACATGTCCCTAAATCTGTAGTAGAATTTTTAGCAGAGTGTAAGTATTTGTATAGTTACATTGTGTACTTTTTTGTTTTCCTATATTGTTATATATGGTTGTCTAATGTGTTGTGTAATTTTTGTTTATAGGTGATGCATATTGGTCGTTGATTTTTGATACATCCATTTACACATTGACATGGAATGTGTCGACCGATGTGCTTGGTGGAGGTATACTTGAGCATGTGGATGATATCGAGGTGAGAATTCCCATTTATTTGAGCCGGAGGCCATAGCAAAGTGGTGACATGTATTGTGTTGTTAGGTGAGAGGGATGAGGCACGTGAGGAGACTCAACGAGCCCAGGAGGCGGTAGGTGGTGGTCCCTTGGCACAAGATGTGTTTGCATGATATGTGGTTGTGCAAAGGCCAAGATTATAAGAAGGCTACATATATTACCTTGCTATGAAGACAAGTTGAAAGATATTGAGGTTGTGAATACCGGTTTTCATTACTCGAGAGTCATCTAGTTCTAGAGATCTCATAGTACTCGATAATGATAGCGATACAAAAAGTAAATAAGAGATAGGAAATTAAATATGAAATTCCTCTACATTGCACATATGATGGCTCACAAGACATAGTATAATATAGCGCAATCTATCGTCGATGGTATTATTGAAGAGGTAAAGGAATAGAATGAACGAGCTAAGATTACACAGGTTCAATCCTCTTGCTTATTTTTTTCCAGGAGATATGTGTCCTAGGTAGGCCATAAGAAGACATGTGGGTCCACCGATAGAGAAAAAACCCTGATTAGATTTTTCATATTTTACATGTTAAGGCACAATTAACAATGTGTACAAGGATAGACTTGATAATTAGTATAACAAAATGTACATAACTTTTGAAAACAAATGGTACATACTATGGGAGATTCTTGGATAGGTTATAAATCAGGAAATATTTGCGGTAGAATGCAACACTTTATCCTTGTGCATTTAATGATGGAAATCGACAAATTTTTTTCATGGTGTAAACTTCAATTTGCATTGAAGCCAAGTATTTTAAGTACATGGTGAACAGGAATAAGGATGCCTAAAGGATGAATTTTTATGTAGAAAAGGTGGACTCAAATTGATATACATTGCATGCAACCAATGGATATGAAACCAGTCAAGCATACTTGGAAACCACAAAGACAAACACCTTTGGCCGAACCATATGATGAATGTCTCAATGAAGGGAATTTTATGCAAAGTATTTTTTGGTTTTGCATCTTAAGAGACCATGCTAAGTGGAGATAGAGGTATGTGACACTTTCCTACCATAACCAAAGAAAATAAATATGACCTAGCTTAAGAATAATCAAGAGGAGTCTCCAGCTGAGGAATAAAAATAAGAGGATGTTGCACTTGATCACACATGCAAAAGATAAATTTAATATAAACAAAGGAAGCATGGTGATGGCATGTGGCCTTATCAACTAGCTAAGGTGAGTCTATTGAGGACTAATAAGGGCATGTAGTAACCAAAGTAGTCTCTAGTGATGATGAATTGAAGAGGGAGTTGGAAGAGGATTTGAGACATGAAATATCCAAGTAGGAAGCTGAGAAAAACCTCCAACTAATGTATATCCTATCGCAATGAAGAAAGGAGAGAGTAGACAACACAAGAGCCCACACGGGGAAGAAGCACCTATGTGTGAAGAAGAAAGGTGCAACACTCTAGAGGAGCCTAAACAAGATAAGGATGAAAATTATTCCTATATGATTAGTGAAGATAAGGGCGTTGGAGGTCAAACCAACAAAGGTCCATTTAAACCTAGAAAGTTTCATACTAAGGGCAACACATTAAGGAAATGAATACCTCCCCAATCACTGCATATGGACTTTGTTGATGATCCTACGAAGGTGTTGAGGGTGATATTTCAAAGAATAGTCGGGCGTAAAGAAACTATTCAGATGGGACCTAATGGAAAAATAAGGAGGGATCTAACAAATGAAAATATTTTATCATGGAACATCTATATGGATGTAGAAGATCATGAGTTTGAGATCAAGGATAGGTCATACACCACTACACTAGATTTGAATATGGACACATGGAAGAAATATAAACATGTTAACCCCATGTATCTAATTTATGAGTAGGAGTAGACACCAAATTCGGTACTTCTAACCTTATTTTTCCTGTGTGCATATTTTTATGTGGTCATATCTAGGTCCCCCTTTAGGTAAATCCATCCCCATCATAATTTACATTTCTTTCAGTCAAATCAGATTTTAGATCAATTTTGGTCATTTCTCATATTCAATAATATTTTTGTTTTTGTATGCTCTTATTTATTCCATCCTCTAGTTTTTATTCCTTTAAAATGCGGTGACATCCACAAAAGGAAGGCCAAACTCTTAGATCCAAAATTTTTAGGAAACCCCGCATTTCCTATCTAATTAATCTCTCATTTTTAGTCTGTCCTATTTGCAAGTTTATTAGCTATAGTAAAGATCATCTATTTTGCATTTGTCCATCCATGTATATCACACTTCGAGGTACTATAAACCCTCCATGTTTTGAGTTGCTAGTAGCTATTTTATTTATTTCAATGGAACAATTAAATTATGACAACATTCCAGGAATGCCTAGTGGGACCACCCTTTTAGGTGATCCCCTTTCATTTCTTTTCTATCTTCTTGCTTCTTCTATCTTATACTAACACTCTAACGTGAAGCCCTATTTATTACTTGTTCATGTTGGTTCGGTTGTTGGATTGATCTTTGCGAAATTTCAGATAAAAATTAAAATTTTTATCTAGGTTTTCCTCTTTTTCATATTTTGTCCTTTTACATTGGATTTCCCTTTCCTGTGTGTTTCCTCATCGAAAGATCATGCTATGATTTGGTTTAAAAGAACCTTTCTTTTTGAATAGTAATTGCTCATTGTTCAACCCTTGAAGGACACTATGTAAATTGGTGTGAGGGTTTTGGATGCGTGTAAGTTAGGTGAGAAGGCATGGGAAATAGTAGAGTAGACATCATGTGGATGATCGCACTTGGGATAAACATGTTCCGAGACCTAGCCACATTTTGGGCCATTAGCAAAATTGAAAGATGGACGGTTGGAGTAAAAGTGGGAAATTATTTGAGGATAAGATGAAAGCATGAAGATTTTTAGTTTAAGAAATGATTATTTTTAGGAGAAAAATCATGCGAAGGAATATAAATTTTTATCCATAGCTTAGGTTAATAATAGTATTCGACTTAGAGTTTAAAATAGAAGATAATCTATTATTAGTGAATCTTACATGCTTCTATAGTTGACTTGTAATGTATGCATGGATATTTTCAAGATACAACCTATTTTGAGAGGTGCATGGGTAGTAAAGGGAAAGCCCCCACTACTTATATATATGTAGTGATTTGCATGGCTGAGAGAGAGAGAGGCATATTGTGACAAATTTATGTTTGGCGTATTTACACACATGAATTATGCAAAAATTATGACTGTATTCAGCTACATGTGTTTTAATGAGATAATATAATGGATCGTTATAGATGGATATTGGTTATTGATGTTTTTTTTACTTCGTAATTGTATGGTGAATCTGATCTTAATTGTTATGTAATCTTTATATTACTTATTATGTATTTTTCCAATATAAGTTCATGGATCTAGTTGTTATAATTATGAGATCTGTAATCATGCATGATAAATCCTTGACAAAGATGGCATAAAGGAGGGACCTGGTACCTTTGCATGCTTTGGATGAGCTCTTAGATCTATCTACATGATGGGCCAACATGATATGTTTGAGTAATAAGATAAAAATAGATTTTGGTTCCATTGTTGGGACCTCTTTTTGAGTTTTCGTGAGGATATTGCATGGTGATGGCTTATTGGTTGACTCTTGCATCCATTCAAGATTGGGTTATTGAAGGATAGGACCAGTTTACTCGGATATATGCTATTAGAACTGATTTTAGTGTGCACATGTGGGTTGAGGAACATATTTATCATGACATTTATGAGTCTTTCTTTATTTTTTTCCTATAGAATTATACGAGTGGTTCTCTCGAGTATGCATCTATAAGAATTTGGTATTATAGATCAAGGACTTGGAAACATGCAAAATATTAGATCTTGTTTGAAGCAGAGATGAACCTTGGATGTGTGCGGTAGATCATTGGTGGGCCAAAGTGTTGTGAATAGTTATGCTTTGGAATACACCATTTCCATGTATTCTTGTTAAGAGGTTGTAAAGTTTGAGTTTTTGTGTCATCCTAGGGGATATAACCTCTGCATCATTCCTTTAGAAATCAACATCTTAATGGTGGTTTTGAATTTGGAGCACCTTCTCATGGATGGATAAACTCACCATTGCACGACGGGCAAGATCAAGTGTGGTGAAAGATGACAGACCTCACGGTAGACAGACACATAGAGGAAAGGTGACTTAAGTATAATGAAGCAAAAGATAGGGAATAAGTGAAGTAGTGTGATATTGAAGAGTGAAGTGTGTTGAGAAGAGATATGACTCATGAAGGATTTGAAGATTACGTAGGAGATGTGGAGCTAAAGCATCTAGTCTCCCACATTTGGGAAAGGATGGTAGAGAACCCACCTTAACTTCCGATGAGATTGCATCGAGGAAATTATAAGAACTTTGGGTGCGAATCTGATCCCACCTAGTGACCTAGCCCTTACGTTTGGTGTCCTAGTTCTAAAAGTTACAATTAATAAACAAATGAGTGTGGGTAATACAGTGGCATTAGGAAGGTATCATTTTCTATGAAAAAAATTATATCATGTAGCACAATCATCTATGGTAGCATATATGCCATCCTTATTATTTGGAGGTACGACTAGAGTTATATTTTATCTAGACAGAGCAGTGTTAGCGCACAGAATCTTGGCATCACGTCTAGAAGTAACACAACTTTGTAAACTATTGGGGTGCGATTCAAGTACAAATGTTGGAAAATAATAGAGTATTCCCATTGGTCTATTTCCCACAATAGGAGGTGGAACAGGGAGGATTGGTAGGCTCGGGATCTAGTGTATCGCCAGGTTCTAGTTTTAGATCTAGTGGACAAGGTCGTCATTAGCCCAAATAGGTGTTTTATGATATGTTACTTCATATAATAGAATAAAAAGGTATCAAAGATATTGTAGATCATGTACATAAGTGTGAATTGATATGGTGTGCTAAAGGAATTACTTCTTTAGATAGGAAGGTGATTTAGTTCACTACTACACTTCAAGGGTATGTGCATATCTGGTATAGGAAATAATATGACCATGACAGACTATGGTGGATTATAATGCTCAGTGCACTACATTTTTGGCTGAGATCTATCCTTGAGTTTGAAGTAAAGAGAGTATAAGTGAATTGAATTATATCAAGTAGGTCCTATTAGAAATCATTCGGGAGTATCACACACATTTTAAAACATTGATATCCAAATTATCTTATGATATACATCCTAGGTAGCATGCATAGTTGTTTGTTAGAGGCTTTTGATTTCGTTAAAATGAAGCTATCTCAAAAGAATTTTGTAGATCCATGCAACACTTTAGAAGAAGCTCTACATACTAAGGTAGTTGGAAGTGTGGACACTAGTGTGAGTCCCTTTTTGAAAGCACAAATTGCAGCAGCAATAGCGAAGCAATTATAAAAACTATTGTTCAATTCAGCTCATGAGACGTGCAATGGGATTTTTGTATGGAATGTGAGGTTTAAGGACATACCAATGTTAGTTTTCATTGCAAGTCGGTGTGCACCATGCTTATGGATTCGAGATATGTCATCAACATCATGATGTGAGTAGATCTCCCTCTTGTAGTGCATGATTCATAAGAATGTCTCTATGTATTGAAATATTTACAAGTATCATACTCATGACACAATTAGTTTTAGAGTTATTGATAATATTCACGAGGATATTGAGATGAGTGTGTGCTAGACAAGTGTAGTGAGTGGATCCAAGGAGTAACATGAACAACATGGTGAAGGGTGCGAGTAATGGGGATAATCGAATATAGTCTTTTGGGGAGGATATAGAGGCCAAGGTCACGATAATGAAAAAAAAGGTTTTCCTATAGGTACTTTATTTACATGTGGCTCACCCGATCATTATGAGCGCGAGTACCCTCGGAACATATTTATATCATGGTGCGAAAAGAAACACATTTATGAAGAATTCCTAATTTGTATGATCACATGAGAAATCACCATAAACATGAAAATAACACTGCTATGATTAAAATATAGTACACAAATAGAGGAAAGTGGATGACTAAGGTGGGATTGAATTGTGAGTTACATCATTTGTTAGTAACTACCCATGCTAAAGCAACTTGCATGCGTGAGGCATTTAGGAGTAAGCATGTGATATCAAAGTATGAAGTTATAATACAAATTACCCAAATGATGAACATCTGAAGGATGCCTACTTAGATACTATCTATGTAACCAGAAATTTATAAGGAGAAACTCGGGGCTTGAAAGAACAAGAATTTGCATTAGACATAGAAAAATCTGTTCACATTCCATAGAAGGAAATTGATTATTTAAAGGAAGTATAACGTATGTTGAGACAAGAGAACATCATTCCCTTTTAGGTGAATGTATGAGAGAAAAGGTACCACACACAAGAAATGAGCGTGAGAGGAAAATCCTTCATCCAAATCTACCTCCACATAATTATGAATATGAAAAGGAAATTACATTGAAGGTGGTAATAGATGGATGGCTATTAAGTAACATTCGATAGATGTAGGTGATGAACTTAATGTGTTTACATTGGATGCTTTGAATCAAATGGGTAAACCACCATTGTAGCATTCTACAAATGTGTCATACATGCCAAATAGGATGACGGAAAATTCTATTGGATTATTAATATATGCCACTATCATGATTCAAAGGGCCAAGTTTACTAAGGAATTTCAAGTACTCAATCTCGTAGAAGTATATTGGCTCCCAACATTACTTGGGCACCCTTGGTGCTATGACAATAATGTCAATTTTCACTTAAATATATATATATATATATATATATTAGTTTTGAGAATAAATAGGAGTGTGTTATCATAACGTTGATGAGATGCAAAGGATGCCCTTATATTGGGCCTTTGAGAAAGGAAGAGTTGAATAGAATTTATCTCGCACTATACAAGAGATATTGAGGTGAGTGAACCATTTAAGGAAGGAGTAATTCAATGGGATGATACCCATTCAGTTAGTGATACCACATGTATCGCTTATGACAATTGGGTGAATGTGACATAGTGGGATGAGAAATCAAGAATATTATTACGTGTATGATCGGGCCATACGTTGTTCAACATTTGGGTCATAATCAGGTTCCTTAGTATATCTTGGTGAGGGAACCTAAATGTATTCTTGTGAGCCATGGAAGCCTAACAAATAGATGAGGGAGATATGATAAATATGCTTGTATATACTTTATATGAGACTACAATGCATTGGTGGGATACAAATAGAGATAACTTATTGGAGTGGTGAGTGGTGACAATAGCTTTCTCCACCGAGTTCTTAAGAAATAATTAACCATCACAAATATGTAATTCCATGGGAAGGATTTAACTTTGCATCATGTTCATAAGTGTGAGAGACTTTGGACCAAAGGCGGGAAGCCTTGACACCTGTCATGTTGGGTACAAATGTTCTATTCCACCCTTAGTGGATGGGAACGTGCATGGTATGTGCATGCCAAGTTAACGAGGATGATAGCGAATGGGCAAGAGATGAGCTCAATTATGATTTAAATTTTTATTATTTTTCCACTAAGCCACGAGATAAATGAAGCATTGCATATTATAAAATGTCTTACTTTGGGGATCACACGAAGGTGAGGAACTCTTTCTCGGACATGTTCAAAGAATTAGATTTAGAGGCACAACTTGACTGGCAAGAGAGTAAAGAATACGAGATTTTATGCACACGGAAAACAAATAAAAGGGTAAGATGATATGAACAATAGGTGGTGAAGATGACAAAGAAAATAACTTATAAGTTAACCACACCGAGGGTACACACGAGCTAATGGATAAAATAGATACAAGAGTGCCCATATCATGAACCTTTGAAAATGAAGAATTTTAATATTGGAATAGAGGCAGAGTCTAAGGAGGCCATCATTGGTGACTACTAGTCATAACAGGAAGTGGTGAAAATTATTGAACTCATTTGCAACTTTATGGATCTATTCCCAAGGGGATATCATGAATTGAAAGGAGTTTACCCTTCTTTAGGAAGATACAAATTAAATTTGAAGAAGGAGCACACCTAATTAGGAAGAGGCCTTATAGGACGAATCTTAATTTGTGTGTCAAAGTGAGATAAGAGATTAATAACATGTTGAATTATGGTAGCATTGAACCCATTGAGGAATCTAAGTGGGTGAGTCTTATGGTTATAAACATTAAGAAATATGGGTGGATAAGTATATGTTTGGATTATCGGGATCTAAATACTTCATTTGTGATTGATCCTTTTCCCACATTGTTTATATAAGAAATAATTGGAGTAGTAGGGAACGAAATATGCTCTTTTAGAGATGAGTTCTTTGGTTATCATCAGTGCATATTGTTAAAGAGGCTGGGGAAAGACCAATTTTACCACAAATTAGGGAAGTTTTACATACACGTTGATGCCCTTAGATTAAAGAATGCATCATTGGTAATTTTGTGCATTGTGGTATAGGAATTCGGACTTCATTCATAAATTTCTATAGGTTTATCTTGATGATTGGACGTCTATAGGTTGGTTAAATATCATTGTGAGAATTTAAGGCTGATGTTTGAAATATGCAATCAATTGAGCATCTCATTGAATATTAAAAACTACATATTTACAACACCTTTTGGCACTTTGATGGGGCATATCATCTTTAGAGAAAGATTGTTGGTAGATCCAGCCAAGGTTGTTGTAATCTTAGGCTTAGAAGAACCAAACAATAAGAGTGAAGTGTGCATCTTCTTGGGACATACATGGTACTAATGGAAGTTCATTAAAGGATATGAAAAGATTTATGCACCCCTTGAAGAACTATTGAAGGCTAAAGGAAAGTCTTATTGGTATTAAAGCGCAACAATTAGCCTTTGAAAAATTGAAGGAGAAGCTTACCACCACACCTATTTTTGCTTTCCTTCATCGGAAAAAGCATTCCATGTACATGTGGACACTTATGGGATAGAAATTGATGTGGTATTGGCATAACTAGGTGATGGAATAGTGGACCACCCCATTTTTTTGCAAGCAAGAAGTTGACACCGTTAAAAAGCTATACAAATATTGAGTGTGAGGCTTCATCTATGATTGGTGTGCTACAAAATTTTACAAAATACTTATTGGCTACACCTTTCATATTCTTTACAGATCATATGATGCTTAAGTATTTGGTCAACAATCCAAAGTATTACAAGGGTGGATATGTAGGTGGATCCTACTATTTCAATAATTTCAGTTTACAATTGTGGTAAAACTAGGAACAAGCGATTCTGCAAACCCGACCACTTGTGAAGGATCAATTTCGTGAGGATGCACTGAGCATTGAGGACACAATGTTAGATGCATAACTTTTTAGATTAAATCATGCACCGAATGAGCTAGAAGACATTGTAATATTCTTGACAACTGGCCAGGTGCCTAAGGGGATAAAGACCTTAAAATAAAAGTAACTTACAATACTAGTGAAACCCTATCAATTGTTAGGTGGAGAATTATATAAACTTGGGTGTAATGAGGTTTAACGGTGATGCGTTCTAGACCATGAGTGCGAGGGTATAATGGAAAACTATCATGGTGAGATTACAAGTGGACATTATGTTAGAGATGCCCGCTGCGTGCAAGACCTTGATGGTTGGACTTTGGTAGAAAACCCTTTATAAGGATGTCAAGGAGTACGTCAAGTTATGTGACCATTTTCGGTGCCTTAGAAAACCTAGATTAAGAGATGAAATTCCTTTGATGCCTATTGCAAGTGTTGAACTATTTAAAAAATTGGCAATTGACTTTGTGGGTCCTTTTTCCCTACCCGCGCATTGGAATGGCATGCACTACATCATAAATTTTATATATTATCAGAAAAACTAGGTTAAAGAAATGCCTACAAATCATTTCATGGCACCTACAACAACGAGATTCTTATGGGAGAACATTATCGGTCGGTATGGATTTTTGTTGAGTCTTATAAGAGATAGGGGCACACACTTCTTGAAAAATACAATCGGGATATTTCTTACAGTAATTTATGGTGGATCATCATAAGAAAACACCCTATCACCCATAGGAAAATAGGACTCTTGAGGCTTTCAACAAGATATTAGGACACACTTTGACTAATATTTGTGATGTTGGAAGAAAAGACTAGGATAAAAAGGTATCATCTATACTTTAGGCATATAGAACTACATACAAGAGGTTGTATGAAGCCATACCCTTTCAGTTGTTGTTTTAAATTAAGGCCATATTACTTGTTGATTTTATGTTGCCATCTTTACATATTGTGTGTGCAAGAGGCCGTATGATGAACAAGCAAAGTGGAAGAGCACATATGCAAGTTGATGTTGTTGGATGAGTAGCATGTCATTTCCTATTGAAGTCAAAAATAGAGAAAGCAAGACATAAGCCATTGCATGATAGACATATCATAAACAAGGAATTTGAGGCATAAAAGATGTTGTTTCTATATGATTCAAATTTTGCGTGCCACCCTAAGAAACTAAAATTTCCTTTGGTTGGGACCATTTTTAATAACAAATATATTGGGATCAGACGCTTGCTAGTTACGGGCGTTGGATGACGCTCCATTACCCGATTACTTCAATAGGATTAGGTTGAAGCCCTACTATAAATAAGTCTTCTAGGTATTTATAATAAGGTAGTATTTCCATTTAGATTAGTTTTCCTTGAATGCATTTTATTTATATGTGTTTCCTTTCCTCGTTCCTATGCTTTGTCAATTTAGTTTAGTGTTTTGTTCTCGTAAGCATATTTAAGTGCTTGTAGAAAATTATTGTTTAAGTGCTTTCATGCGTAGAGGACCACCCATACTTTTAGTGTGGGGTGGATCAAAGTACAGAGATGAGAATTATTAGCACTGAATTATTATAGGTCGGTATGACTGAAGGATTATTCAAAAAAATGGTGTGGAAGAGAAAATATGGTGTAAATGTGCATAAGGCTTTACGAAGAAATTGAATTGATTGAAGGCCACACGGTGAAAATGATCATGTAGTATAATGTGAGGTAGGTAGTAGCATGGGAAACTTCTTGGGATATGGTGCAAATTTTTTTATTTGAACATGGAGGCATGTGGAGGAGGTATGTGGCTAAGGAGTAGTATAGTGCACTAGAAGGTTATGATTGCATCATGTGAAGTGGATTCATGGAAGACGCGTCAAAATGAAAAAAGTACTTTAATGAAAAATTAACTTAAAGCGTGCATAGGTTAAAGGGACATGAGGATCATGAAAAATTATAAATGAGGGTTAGGGTAGTCATATGGCTACCTTGCCTTAGAATTTTTTTTTCTACCGAGCAAGATGAAGTGTTACAAAGAGCTTAAAAATGACGCAAAGTTTGTGTGAACCATATTTACTTGAGATATGTGCATGAATCCTTGCGAAGAAGTGAGTTGTAGGTAGAACTAGATCATAAGAAAGGGTTTCATACATTGTAAGTAGTTAAAATTTTGTAGGGATCAGGTAGAAGGAAGTTAGAAAATAGAGCACCTAGGAACACACTTATAGTGAAATGAAACCTAAGGGATTGAAACCGAGAAAAATAGATCCAAGGTTATGATGGAGGAACCTTTAAAAGAGATATACTCATAAATTAAGTACCCTCATGGTGTGTTGAAGGTGGGAATCTAGAAATAAGATCTCGGTCAATGCAAAATCAATGATTTTAATCACTTTGTACCAAGGAGAACGAGAAGAAGATAAGGACAAACTTAGAGAAATTCCTCCCAGGTATAAATGAGGATGGAATCCCTTTAATTGACGGATCTACGAAGTGGGAGTTGGAAAAATGGGTGTATGTAGTTTAGGAGCTTCCGGGAGCTTCCTTTTTTTGTAAAACCCACACACCTCTTCCGGTGGTTGATGTTGTGGGTCCATGAAGACATTTTCTTCTTTTCGGGAAGGAGGATGCATCTCACCGCACAATTAATCAAGCATGTTACAAGTTTGAGAAGCACATGAGAAGACATGGCCCTAGATTTATGTACTATTACAAAAATTGAAGAACTTACAAAGAAATTGAGCTATGAGAAGGAGGGAGGGCGAGAACCCATCACCGATTTAGATGATCCGACACTTAGGGTTGTATCCGACTTTTGAGATGCAAATTGGGTGCTTCGAGTTCTAGATAGACATTAATAAGAGTTTCTTGTACGTGGCTTATAGAATTTCAAAGAGAACACATTACAAGTTATCGAGTATGTTGCTAATAGCATCATTGAGCAGAAAAGCAGTAGAGTGATGAAGGGAAAATATCACGTGGTGGTTTATTCTACTTTTAATTGTATTTTGACAAATCAACGTACCAGATTAGCCAAAGATAAAATGCATGTATGGGAGCTACTCGATCGGGACAGGGGGTATCAGAATGAAGAAAATGATCATCTTGAGCCTACACAACCACTCTAAGGAGCCAAATTTTGAAGTGAGTAAACATGCCATTAATATTATCCATTTGAAGAAAAATTCAAGGGAGACATACAATGCAATAAATCCAAATCACTTGATAGATGAGTAGGTGTGCAAAGCTTTGCATAATATGGCTTCAGATGTGGTAAGAAGCGCCTTCCGATTCTAGTTCCAATGTTCTTACTCTTGTGGTAGACAAGAAGTAGAAGGAGCATGATATGGATAAACTACGTAAGGGGTTAAAATGAGAGTAAAAGAGAAATAATGAGTCGTATGATAGAGTGACATGTTGGTGAAAACAATCTTGGAGCAGTGTTCTTCTCTAGTTAGCTAGACCATAACGGACTATGGAGATGAGATGGAGTACCTATAGGATCTGATAGGTATGTTACTGGTTAACATTTAGAGTGATACAGGCCAACTACGGAGGAGATCACAAAAGAAAAGCAAGATGATAAGATTACGGTGGAAGCCAAGATCACTAAGATGGAGGAAATGCTCACCCTAATTAAGGAAACAAGTGCGAAGGTAGATATAGGCTTCATTAGAAGCCATAAGTGTGATCCCTTTGTAGAGATTAGGTTGGTAGATGAGGAAGCAATTTTTAATACCATATAGTGAAGATCCCCCACCAAAAACTTGAGCGCACACAATTAATCATAGAAACCATGATGTAGAAGGATAAAATAAAGGAAAAGTGTGAGTGGCTTGAGCAGAAAGTTAGTGAGTTCCAAAGTTCTATACTAGAACATATGTACATTATTGAAGGCTCTTACATAGACATGGAGGTGGTTATAAAGGAATTGAAAATCATAGTTGAAGAAATTACTCAAGACCGGGTGTCGGATAATTGTGGTAGAAGTGTCAAAAAAGGCCTTGAAGGAGCTAGAGGAATGTAAGAAGGTAGTAGGGAAGTATATGCAGAGTTCCTAGAAATATTACAAGTTCCTTAACTCAATTTTATTATGATGATCATTTTGAATTTTGGAATTTTTTTCTTCTTCCTAAAGTTTTGTACTTGGTGAACAAATAATTGTTGGGGGTGGAAATCCATCTAGTGTGGGGTAATTGTGGACCCCTAAAAGATGTTATATAAAACAACGTGATGGTTTTAGACACATGGAAGTTAGGCACAAAGGCATGTGCAAGTGTAGAAAACATTGCATGAAAGCTTGTGCCCGGGATAAACATGTTCCATAATTATCCATATTTTGGGCCATGGGAAGAATTGAAAGATGGATTGTTGGAATAGCAGCCAAGAAATGATTTGAAGATAAGATGAAAGCATGAATAATTGTAGTTCAAGAAATGTATTTTTAGGAGATAACTCATGTGAAGGAAGATAAATTTTTATGCATAGCTTAGGTTAATAACAAGATTCGAATTAGAGTTTAAAATAGAAGATAATATATTATTAGCGAAGCTTGCATGCTTTTGTAGTTGACTTGTAATGAACGCATGGCTATTATTATGATCATACAACCAATTTTGCGAGGTGCATGGGTAGTCAAGGAAAGTCCCTAGTACTTATATATATGTAGTGCTTTGCACGGCTTAGAGAGAGATGTGTATTGTGACAGAGTTATGTTACAAGTGTATTTGTGTGCATGACTTACTACAGAATTATCTATGTATTTTCGCTACTATGCTTTGATGAGTTAATATAATGGATCATTATGGATGGTTATTGGTTGTTGATTTTTCGTTACTTATTAGTTGTCTCGTGAATTTGATATTAATTTTTATGTGATCTTTATGTTACTTATTATGTATGTTTCCAATCTATATTCATGAATCTAGTTGTTTTAATTATGAGATTTGTAATCATACATGCTAACTCCTTGAAAAAGGTGGCATAAAGGAGGGACTTGGTACCTTTGCATAGTTTAGGTGAGCTCTTATATCTATCAAAGTGATGGGATAGTGTGATCCTCACTCACATAGTTTAAATAGGAGGTTAACTTGTTGGATTTTGTAATCCTCCCACACAACTAAAACTCACGCATTCAAATTAGAACATCTAAACAAAATCCTACCTAGTATACCGATTGGGATTTCATCACACAACAGTAAAGCCACCCAAGACTCTCCCAAGCCAAAACAATCTTGAACCCAAACATAGACTACCTTCTCTTAGGTACTCCATTATCCATCCCCTTTTTTATTTTTTACATTTTCTTTATTAAAAATAGAAAAGAACTCTCGCTTGATTTTCTATGTTTAAATATGGAACCAAATTTTCCCCAAGGATTTTCTGCTCAAACATCTACCATGATCAATATCTCATCCTTTTCTCCTTCTAGCCCTAACTACGACTACTTTCACAAAAGAGTGCCATATCTTCACCATATCAACTAGTAGATCCTATTCCATCCCCATTTCCTTATACCATCCCTACTCCATCTGAAATCCCCATGCCTATCATACCTATTGATCTTCTCATCCCTAATGTACAAGATATTCCCATCCAATCCCAACCATCTTATCATGTTTCTCCTTCGTTGTATCATACACCTCCTCAACCAATATGATCTTCACCACTCCCCGACATTTTTAGACAACCCTTTCCTAACCCACCACCAAGAAACTTGTTTTCACCAGCCACACCAAACAAATATAACCCATTTTCAATCAACATCATACATCAAACACCTCTCCGTATCGACCCCATTTATCTCATCATCACCTACTCTAATACTTGATATTGTGCCTATAACTCCTTTAAGAGCTATCCCTGCATATACCATATCCACCATTTATTTACCAACCACCTTAACTTCCAATGCTTCTCTCATATCTACATCTAGTATTGCTCTTACCACATCTGCATTAGCTTCTACTACACCCACCTTTTCATTCACACCTATCCTACCCCTATGTACCATGACTATACCATTATCTCGTATCTATCCAAAACACACACATTACTATAATTATATCTACTACCCCAAAAAAATCCACCCATGTATGTCTTGACATCATTATCACACATTCTTTACCCATGCCCACATCATCAAGCGGTACCCCACTCCTCCATATCTAACCCTCCCACATCTACCATTCCCACATCTACACCTACTATCACATAAGTCACACCTCCTCAATCCACAAACGTATCCACAATGCCTCCTGAAACACATAAGAAAAACATTAAAGGAATTCGTACCTCTTCCATAAAACCCCTCATTTCCACATTAAATATCATAGATTTGGATCAGACTTACGTAAAAGTAATATATCAATTCTTCTATTATATCTTTCATATGAATACGATTACAAATATATAGGGAGAAGATTCCTATAATTAGGGAGATGTAATCTCCACTATTCTCTCACAAGAATCTCCCTCGACGATATATTGGTACAACAATATATCTTTAAAATCTATATTCGAACTATTTTTGTTATACACAACATTATTACACCAAACCAATATTACTTAAATATATGAGTTTGATACAACTCATTTACAATTACCGAATATTTACCACATGTAAATATTATTACCCATGTTAACATTAATTTTCCTAACATTCCCCCCTTAATGTTTACATGGTAGAAAAATAACTTTCACACTTCCTCTGCATACTGTCACCCGTGCTTTCTCATGATCTTGGTACAACACTTGAACTAAAGGTAGAAGAAGGAACACATCAACTTCTTATCAACCATGCACTATAGGGAAAAAATTGAACCTGATAAATATGGGAACACACTCAAGAATCATCTACTTATCAACCAACCACTATTGGGAACATATTTGACCTAGCAAAGTGTGGGAACTAAAGCAGAACACATCTCGAAAAACCTTCAATGGTTTCCACAAAGCAACCACAAACCTAGGTATGAATAGGAACACTTATGACTATTTAACCTCTTCAATACTCATGATGCTACATTTCATTATGCTATCTATTCTTCACTATGTTATTACATTTGGGAATTATGTAGGAATATTCACATACACAAGTGAACATGAACATTTCACATATGTTTTTTTTTATTTTTCACATTGAGCTAAAATTCACACCAAACCGAAATACTAAAATCAAACACACCGCATGTTAAAATAATCACACACGTGCCACCAAATAATTTTGCGTGGCCCCCTGTCATTAGCTTGAATGATGAGAGGTCGTTGGTTGTCCTCCAACCTCCAATGCCTCCATCCTCCATTAAAAATTTGCTAGCTCAACCTGGATTTGACTTGGACACTCAAAATTTTTCACACTGGATTTATTTTGTCTTCCCCCACAATGTAAAACACAATATTTTCTTGACATTTAGTAACACCAAAAATGCATCTGCAAGCAAATTTTTTTAGTTTTACAATTTTCGACTCTTGACACCATGATAACAAAAACCTAAAATCACCTATTTTACAAGAATATAAAATGACCTTTTAACCTACTATTTGAACCAAAATACGAATTGATTAATTCTCATTATATGTACAAGTAACAATTATAACGATTAAGGGATTTTTATACTTTAACCATGTGCCAAACTTTTGAATATAAATGTTGACTACCGACTAGATTTTGAGTTTGATAAAATAAATGATGTAAAGACTCTAAAATTGTAAAACCAAACACTCAAATGACTTATAAGACCATTGGACCTCTATAAACTTCATACTTAAACAATAAACAATACACTACTAAAATAAATAAATATTATGGACCGATGAAAAGACTTCAAATATGAGTAGCCATGTAAGTTAGAAGTAAAGGACTCTTCATAATGACAAGAGGATAGATGTATGGACATACTCGCCTAAAGTTTGGTAGAGTCTCCAAATAATGTAGAACCATAGATATCATGTCACTTAAATGCATCAAATCACCATAGCACTAAACATGTTGAGTAACTCGACGATACTTTTTCAAAAACTTGAAATAGTCTTTCGCAGTGAATGCTCCCAATCTTGTTCTTATTTCAAACATGATAATTTTATTCCTCGAGCGGGTTTGAAATATACCCACAAAAAAACTCTACACAATGTTTGAACATGTATAGATCTCATGTGAAGAATTTTCCTTCCGGAGAAAAACCAACGAGAGATTGTTTTGCAGTTAAATTTTTAGACGTTGTTGTTTCGACAAATCTATAAATTGTCGAGGAACATGGGCTCTAATTTTCATATGAATGCAGACTAAGAATATTTAGTTAAATGAAAAAATATACAATATCCTTGGCAATGATGTAGCCTGAATAGTTGGATCGTTGTTTTAGACAATGTTGGTCTTACAAGTATTTTTCAGGATGGGACATGAATCTGGAGATGAATTCGACCCACCAAAACAATTGGATATGTAGCAATTGTAGTCGATTGACAGGGATCAGGGCATGAATTATCTCCACCTTTGTTGGCAATTGGTGTTGATCTGTTGAATCTTTCTCATAGATCATAAGCTGAGTAGATATGGTTTGAATGAACAAAATACACCAATCACTCCGTTGTTCAATACAATATTTTCTATATGCCTCTCAAGATTAATTGACAACGGGTAAAATGCAGATCAGTAAAGTGCACAATCGTTGATGTAGACTTGCATGTACACAAAAAATATCAATCTACAATTCTTAAAACCCAGAACTACCATGATGGAAGAGATCACAACAAATAGAAATCAATAAATGATGTGGAGTTAATGATTCTATCCACACATAATCTCAGCGAATAATATTTTCTCATCCTGAGAGGTGAAGCACAATGCTACAACCCTATACCTACTCTCACAGATCCATACTTTCTCCGATACCAAATCACAAATTTAGCTTAGAGTTACACAAAAATAAGATATCAATTCTTATATTATATCTTTCATACGAATATGATTACAAATATATAGGGAGAAGATTCCTATAATTAGGGAGATGTAATCTCCACTATTCTCTCACAAGAATATCCCTCGATGATATATTGTTACAACAATATATCTCGACAATCTATATCTGAACTATTGTTGTTATACACAACAATATTACACCAAACCAATATAACTTAAATATATGAGTTTGATACAACTCATTTACAATTACCGAATATTTACCACATGTAAATATTATTACCCATGTCAACATTAATTTTCCTAAGAAAATAATCTAAAATCAACATCATCTCCTTCTCACATAGACTTAACTAACCGCATGAACCAAACACTCCTTCTATCCACACTCATCCCTATCATCAATACTACACCAAAGATTCACGTCATCCACTTCATCGATCGCAACTCCCCCATCCACATCTATTCCACCATTACCCATCATACCATCCGTAGAATCAATCCCGGTCCCTCTTTCTACACTTCTACCTACACCTACCATGTCCACCATCATAACCACATCTCTTACATCATCATATTCTCCTCCCACATATTTTGAAGAATATTGGAGAGAACTACAACTTACAGTAACCATAGGTGACCCTCGTACCTCATCTACACAACTAGACATTTCTTCACCTTCCTTATACCAAATCATGGAAAAATTTCTTCCCCATCAGCCAAATCATCTTTAGATCCACCAAGAGAAATCATTTTCATCCCCTCAAGGGTGGGTAAGTGCGGGGAAGTTGATGGAAAAAAATGGGGTCATCCGTGGACGTCATATTGTAAAAAACAATGAAATATCAACTTATAAGAATTATTAGCAATACACACATTAAAAATTAGAAAAATATATATAAATATGAATCACAAGCGTCAGGAATCTAGTTTCTAAAATACTAATTTTTTAAAAATGGACAAGTTTAGCTATATTAAACACTTAAAACTATATGACTTGGTTTTTTTTTTTTTTAAACTTATAAGATTGTAGTCTGTTTGCCCACGATTTGCATGATGAAATATTGTTATTTTTTTTTTTTCATTTGGTGAAAAGTTAGATGTAGTTATCTATCTTGGGATGGATTTTATTTTGTATTTTTTCGAGCAATATTTTTTTTAATGATTTTTTCCATGAAAGTGGTCTGAAAATATTTAGAAAACAAAGCGCTTTCCGTTTGCCCGCCATAACTATATCAAAAAATATCAAAATAATTTTTTTTTAACGTGTATATAATTTGTCCACGCTTGGGATGGTATAAGTTTTATCACATTTTGATAAGCGAAACAAAATTTACAGTCTTAAATGTAGACATGAACATTCACGGGAAAATATGTCTTAAAAACCTATTGTTAATAAAAAAATTATAAAATGATATTTATCTTATTCTATTCACTTTAAAATCAATATTTCTATGAAGCTAACAGTCTCTCCTACGCGATGGCACAATTTTTGTGAAATGTTTTCAGTTTTTTAGCATGGTTCAAGTCTTTAGAAGAGCAAATTTGAGGTTTTTTGACCTTTTACACTTCATAATGACCTTCCATAGCTTTGGTTGGGGAAAAACAAAGATTTCCGAGGCTTAGGTTCACAAGATAGATCCGTAATCATGGTTTATAAATTCATGATCGTGGTTTTTAACACAAACCGCGAACATGCTTTAGAAACTGCAACCGTGGTTTATAAAGCATGCTTGCAGTTCATAAATCATATTTACACACATCCCAATGTCTTAATTACCATGTGATTTTTACTCTTTGACCTTACCATATGAATTACTGTGAAATTATATCTTTTTCTGCATGTTTTTCTTATCACTGGAAGAAAATAACATGGGAGACAAGAAACGAAGTAAAAAAAAGGAAGTCATTAAGTAAAAACACCAAATGAATTAGAGGCCAACAAAATTCAAAATGTTGAGTGAATGTGGAATCTTTGTGAATCAAGAAGAGGTTCATCTTCAACCCCAACTATTGTAAGAAATGAAGAACCAGGTAATGTTTCTACTGTCAATGTTGAAGTTGAATTAAATACTCATGATGAAGATGTTTTTCTTGTCAATATGAAGAAGAATTAAATACTCATGATTAGAAAATGTTGAAATTGAAGGAGATAATGAGAATGTGAATAAGGAAATTCATGTTGAAGCGTAGACAGCAAAATTTGACAAAAACACCTCCTAGGATTTTACGTAAGAAACCTAATTTTTTATTGAAATTGATGAAAACATTTTGAAACCAATGTCTGACAAACTTTCTCAATGAAAAATCAAAAGAAAAGCCACTAAAATTTGGGATAATCATTTTAAAATTTTAAATGATTCCCAAAGATGTCAGTTATTGGTTAGTTTGATGAAATTGATTAAAATGAGACCTACATTAAACACCTTAGGATTGACAACATCTAATATACGTGGTCAAACCTCTATAATTGTTGAAAACCTTCATGATGCATATCACACTTGTTGGTGTCAAGAGACACACTAGGGATAGTAATATTGTGCATCGTGTGCTTGCTACTAGTGTCGTAAGTGAATCAATAAAAACAACATTTGATTATGCACACAAGTCGAATGTTGCAAGTTAATCAAAAAAATCTAATGAAAGAAATTGAAAAATGTAATATCCTTCAATCACTCAATAATGCCTATTTTTGGGCATTTTTACGCTAGAGCACCTCGTAAGGACAAAAACAATTTTGATGCTATAAGAGAAGTTGTTATTCAATTTTAGCATAATAACACTAGAGTTTCACCTAATACAAGAGATGTTATAAAACGGAGAGTTGGTTCTACTAATCATGAACCACATCCAAAACATTTCTTAGATATGACTCAAACTCAATTTTTTCGTAAGTTTGAACAAGAGCATCTAGAAATTAAAATTAGTTAATATTTTTTTGAAATGTTGAAACCATTCTATGAGAAAATCAACCACGCTCGCACCACTTGTTATTGTAGGCAACATGTTGAATTTGTGATGCATTATGCTAAATTTTTACGTATTCATTCTATTTTTCATTCTAAAATTATGTTATCGGAATGTGGTGTTCAAGTTCCACCAATATCTTCCAGGGATTTCATTCCTACTATATTTTGTGAAAAAGTTGGACAATTTTTTTATAGTCAGGATTGTTTAGATGGAAGTTGTAGTACATGCGGCAGATTACCTATAGAAAGTTGCATCCATGAGCAAATTAAATGTACAATAGGAAATAATTTAGTTGAGTTTGATAAATATAAATCAGTTGCATACTAGTTGAAAGATGGAAAAGAGTCTAAATGGTGTGAGCTAGTTATAGAATAAATGCCTGTTTTCTAATTTTTGAGAAAATTTAAGGATGAAATTGTTTATGAGTATGCTAAGAATACACATAGAGCTCGATGGTTGGATGAACAATTCAATATATGCAAGGACACATTTCCTATTAGTACTATTGTTTCAAAGTGGCGATTTTACAAAGAATTACACATTACAACCATAAATGGAGGTTCAATCACAATATTACAACTCAAAGTACAAGTTGCGATTTTTATGCATATAGTGTTTCTACATTCTCTGACGATGAAAGAGAGAATGATCAATTTTTTTAAGAGAGTACCACTTTATATCAGTTATGATATTACTTATTCTACTAAATTTGTGCAAGGGTGTTTCAGTTATTTTATGGAAACTTATCCGATAGGGACATCCACTTCAAACAACATTATATATGGTGAGATAATTGCACGCCTCGGTTTAAGAATGCACAAATATTTTATTGGATGGGTAGAATGCATGTCAAGATGGGTGTGCAACATATTTGGAGTTTCACCGAGGTTGGACATGGAAAAGGAAAGCATGACGGTGTAGGGGCATGTGAGAAAAGAGCTCTTTCAGAGAAGAGTTAAAGTAGAAATATGGTGCTAAATTAAAAGATGCAAAGAGCATAGTGGAATGGTGTATTGACAACATGGCCTCGAGGTTCTCAAGAAAATTCCACAATTCACAAATATTTTTGGTTGATAGAGGAACAAAAAATTGCTAACTACTGAGGATTGTATGACACTCACTAGGTCCAGTGATATGCACTCATTTTGTAGCTCAAACGCTACTTCATGGGCCACATGGACAAGAAATTTGACATGTTTTTGTGCATCTTGTATCGAATTTGTCACTGCTGAGTGTGATTCACAAGAATGGGTGGATGGATGGATTTGTAGGCCTCTAACTCTACTTCCTAGTTATCAACCTCCACAAGCATTATGATTTGTTTCTACAAGATGAAGTTGCAACATTTAAGGACTTTGTGAAATTTTGATTTTGGTGCGACAAGGTATTTATGGTTATTTATTTAATTTTTGTATTGAGTTATGTCCATTGAAATTTTAATATGTAATTTAAATTTGAGTTGTTCAACCTTTGTTTTTGTAGGACATGTGTTTGTAGTTATTGTGATAGAAGACAATGAAGATGGAACAAACTATTTCTTATGTCATTGCATCGAGGAAAGAGAGAATTTGACTTCTCCTATTATATATGGCGAAGATATTGAGTATCCCTGAGTCGGTGGTAGTAGTATTCAGAACTTGGCTTCGACAAAGTATCCATTAAAAATCCTCTGTTTGGGTGTTTGAAGACTTTAACACACAAGAAAATACTCTTATATTCACATCTAGTTCTAGCGAAAAATATTCAGCTGTATAGATATCAAGGAAGGCCTAATAACAAGATTCTTTGGAAGGTTCGAGAATCGATCATGAAACAATCTTGTCTGCATTATTCGAGTAGATCGATCCCGATGGTTCATTGAAATGAATTTACAATGCTCATGTCAGTATATATAATTTCTTTGATATATATAAATTTGTTAGTTAGATTTAAGTTCATATATTTTATTTTAAATTTGTGTATTTTGTATATATCTAGTATGGTTTTGATTTGAAACTTAAATTTCTTTGACTAACACTTTTATGTTCAGGTTAGTGGTTCCATAAAAGCTTCCACCTTCACGTCGTTAGCACTATTAGTAGAGAATTTTAAATTCTCTAAGCTAAGAGAATCTTACATTGTTTTACAAGAAAAGAGAAGAAATTAACAACGATTTATGTACCCGTGGAGGGGGTTCTTGGCTCCGGAGGAGGTATCCTAAGCACTGGTTCTTAGAGAACCAAAATGACTCCTCCCCAAGTAATTAAAATACCATACCTACACGTGTGCACAATTGGTTTGGTGCCACGACCCACCATTTACAAAATATAGCATTTGACAACCTTACATTGGCTCAAACTACACTATTTTGTGTGTTTGCAAACAATAGGGTAGCGAGAGCACCGATCTGGGAAGGAAAAAACCAAGAGAGGCTATTGTAGAGGGTCCCTACGCGTCGAGGTTTTGGATTAGATGAGATGTATCTAGGTGCCTTAAAGTCCGAGTAGTCATTCGTCGAAGTTGAGCGATATTTTGGTCTCGGGGCTCTTAAGGGACTACGCCTGAACGAAGTAGCTCGAAAGTAACGACCTTTTTGTGCACCAAACACCACCTCTTATAGTGTTCACCTAGCCACCCGCATGTGTCAGTGCAGTCAGGTTTTTGTTGCCACAACCCACCGTTTGTAAAATATAGTGTTTGACAACCTTACACTAGCTCAAACTGCACTATTTCACACGTTTGCAAACAATAGGGCAGTGAGAGCACCGATCTAGTAAGAAAAAAAACCAAGAGAGGATATTGTAGAGGGTCCCTACGCTGAGGTTTCGGATTATATGAAACATATATAGGTGCCATGAAGTCCGAGTAGTCACTCGTCAAAGTTGAATGATATTTTGGTCTCAGGGCTCTTAAGGGACTACGCTCGAACGAAGTAGCCCGAAAGCAACGACCTTGTCACGCTTGATAAAACACCACCTCCTCTAGTGTTCTCACAGCCACCGAGACATTTCAAGATACGATCGGTTTGGTGCCACAACCCACTATTTACAAAATATAGCATTTGACAACCTTACACTGGCTCAAACTGCACTATTTCATGTGTTTGCAAACAATAGGGCAGCGAGAGCACCGATATGGTAAGGTAAAAATTGAGAGAGGCTATTGTAGAGGGTCCCTATACAAGGGTTTCATATTAGAGGAGATGTCTCAGGTGCCATGAATTCTGAATAGTCACCCATCAAAGTTGAACGATTTTTTTGTCTCAAGGCTCTAAAGGGACTACACCGAACGAAGTATCCTGGAAGCAACGACCTTGTCGCGCACTAAAACACTACCTCCTCTAAGCGTTCACTGGCCAGCCAAATGTGTCACTATATTTGGCTCGGTGCCACGATGCAATCGTTTACAAAATATAGCATTTTGACAACCATACACCGGCTCAAACTGCACTATTTCACGTGTTTGCAAACAATAGGACAAAGTGAGGGCGGTGAGAGCATCGATCTAGGAAGGAAAAAATCAAGAGAGGCTATTGTATAGGGTCCCTATGCCAAGGTGTCGATTATATGAGATGTCTCTAGGTGCCACTTGAGTCCGAGTAGTCACTGTCGAAGTTGAACGATATTTTGGTCGCAGGCCCTTAAGGGACTACACCCGAAGCAGAAGTAGCCCTAAGCAATGACCTTGTCATGCACCAAAACAACGCCTCCTCTAGCATTCACCTAGCCACCTGGATGTGTCGGTGCATTCGATTTGGTGCCACGACATCTTGAGGCATGACTTCTCACTCCTCACCTCTGTTCATTTCCTAGGACTCAAAACATTCAATGTCACTTGTTTACCTTCCATCTCTCTTGTTCTCTTTGGACTTGCCTCTGTCCTCTTAGGTGCTTCATCATTGTCCTTGCTTTTCTCTCTTGAGCTATGTTGTTATGGTGATCTCTCTCCATCCTCTTCTGCCCCAACTATGTGCTTACATGCTCATTATGTTTGCATTGTAATATGGTCATGCTCTTGGCTACCTTGAAACTTTTTACATACTTTTCATCCCTTAATGGGTATCTAATACCCTAATTATCATGCTTTGAAGATTCACAAGAATAAAGCATTCCCTTGTTATTATAATAGTGGATTAAGTATTTGAATATATGTCAAGAATACTAAATGGAGTTGAAATTAAATGAGCCATAATTGCTAGTGAAGCAAGAACTAGTGAAAAGTGGTGAGTAAAGGTAAGTCATGTTAAAGGAATGAAATGCATTTATTCATTTTTTCTAATAGTATGGTGAGAATGTGAACATATGAATAAGATTATTAATAAAATTCTAAGGAAAGTAGCTTCAATTTTGCATATTTGGATGGAATTTTAGAAGGAGAGTGAAGTGGCCAATCAAGTCACTTATGAAGCATGCTAAAATAAGTGAAGGAAAAAAATAAGTGAGAGCCTATGAAGGAATAAGAGGAAAATAGTTTCCATGCACGAGAAACATGAAGAAGAGAAAATAATTCTCATAATGGAGAACATAGCATGAAAGAAGAATAATGGAGGAGAAAGGAAGTGCAAAATGAAATGCTTAGAGAATAAATAGGTACTCATTCAATATGAAATGGGAAACAAGAGGAAAGTGGTGAGAAAAGGTCAAATTTTAGTTTGAGGCAAGCATGTAATGGTTGTGATCAATAAATGAAGAAAGTGAAGGAGAGAGTGAATACTTGTTGTACATGAGGAAATACAAAGGCTTGAGGAGATATTTATGACAGGATATTCAAAGCAACAAGAGACAAGTCAAGAGAAAAAAGAGTGAACAATGGAAAAATAAGAAGGAGAAAGAAAGAAGTCCTGAATACATACAAGCAAATAAAAGGAAAGAGAGGATGGTAAGTCAAGAAGAAAGAAAAATAATGAAAATGAAAGAGAGAAGTGAATCTACTTTAAACGATAATCAAATTGAATGTTTAACTTCTTAGTTGATTGGCATATAGCACCAAATTATAAAGAGATAAGGTGTGTACATATATTGATTCCCTTAATTTCTCTAAAACAATGTAAATGCTTCCCTTAATTTCTTAACAATTGTACCATGCAATTTTGCACCATAAGTAACATTATATTCATATAGTTCAAGATGAACTCTACCTCGCTTATTTCTATCAATGTTCACATTAGTTGATATGCAACATATGAGTGTTAGCTTTAAAAGAAAAAAAAGTAATTAAGTAGTTCCCTTTTGTAGTTCACCTAACATGGTTTTGCTTAATGGAATAGGTTTGCTTAACAATTGTACCATGTAGTGCTCTGGGACATGGTTTTTTAATTTTAAATCAAACATACATATCTAGAACTAATAAATGGTTATGAAAACATACATAGAAGAATATCATACATGCAATGAAATCAAATCAAACATATAGAAGTAATATCGTTATGAAAACCAACACACATGGATATATAAGAATCAAACAAAGTGTGCTCCAGATGCACGTCTCTAAAAATATGTAAGTTCATAACATGTGTACATCTCGAACTAAGTGTGTCATAATGTATATAGGACCACATGTGGTCACAAAAGGCTATATATATACAATGGACTATATGAAGAAACATGTTCACTAGGACCAGATGGCCCATATATATCTATGTACATCCAGGTGGACTATGAATCTACTCATGAAACATCTTCCCTCTCTTTGCCTGCTAGAAGTAGCACATCCATGACACGGGGATGTAATGGAGGAGATGCCACTATGGATTTCTTCCATGTGGTCCTAAGTGTCTCTGAGCAGGTCTACAACCTAACTGCACATTCATAAACAACAAGTTTTTAACACCCAAAATTTTAAAATACATTCAAAATTTAGAAACTTGTACAATTTAGTCAAAATGTATTTAAAATCTTACCGCAATATCATGATCCCTATCAATTTATCGTTGATGCATCGTGAGGACAAGAATAGACTCACGAGGGGTAAGCTACATAAAAATAACTAATTTTCAAATTAAATATTTGACATACATACAAAATTGACATTGTATATTTAAGTAATAAGATATAATGAACCTCTAAAATTTAACAAATTTGAAAAATTGTACCTCGGTTAGTGGATCTGTAGATCTTATGGCAAGTATCTCACAGCTGAACCTCCACAATCTACATATATGGAGGAGTCTCTCTAAAGTCATAAGCTATACAAAAAAATGTACAAATCAATATTAAAATCTACATGACTACACCACATAATTAGAGGTCCAAAACATGTAATCCATATGAACTTCCACACTTAGAAAAAAATGTAAAGAGAAACTAACTGCATGTAAAACTCATGTGAGGCGTGCCAGTAGCCTTAGTTCCCAGAGTAGATGATGACCCACCAAGCTCCTGTGTATAAAAAGACAAACATATTAATATGTACAACATACACGTGAAACATTATAATAATAATCTAGTGTAATCAAATGAAATTAAAAATGTAAGTTTATCTGACTTGAAACTTACGTTTGAAACACGCCAAGTGCATAAATAGGCTAGCATGTTGACGTCGAATGTTTCCTTCACTTTGGCTCTTGCTATTTAAAATAAAATAAAATATATATTTTTACATGTATGTACATGAGATAAAATCAAATACATATATATTAAAATCTCAAACATGTGAATTAAACTATTGTATATATATATATATATATATATATATATATTATTTATATTTATTTGAAATTTACCTATGAAAGACCAATATCAATGGCACCAGATTCTAAAAACATCCCCTAGCATCTCATATATAGAAAAGAAATGATGTGAACCAGTAAATGATGTCCCACCCACAAGGCATACGGCACCACATGATCCACGGTGGTGTGGTGTGCTAGACCCGACACCTCCACCATGACATCACTAGATGCAATTTGGTCACTATGTTGGGTCAAAGTGTCAGTGAGCTCCCTTAATGCATGTAGTGTGTCAATCTCCATAACCTCCTTCATTGTAGGAGGGATAACTAAAGGCACTTTGGGGTTTTGGAGCATGGAGATCCTTGGTTGACCTCTGTGTACACCAAGTCTACTCATGTGCAGAGCCACCTCCTTGACCAAAAAAAGTCGAAAAGTCAAAATAATTCGGGACCTCATTAAGCACGAACACACAATATAATTTCTTCAAAAATAAAGAGGATCCTCATTGTTGTTGCATGGTGGATAATTAAAAACCATCCATCATCAGTCCCAAAAATTATTTTCGATTTGGTCATCGTGGCACGAATGGATTGGGAACCGTTTGCAAGTAACTGTGGGGGGGGTATTGTTTCTCGGGTCAATAAATAATGCACAAATGAGGTATTTTCCAATTTTTTTGTCTTTTACGGTTGCATGGGATAATTTATCCACATACCATTGCCTACAATCACCTCTAAAGGTATTCCATCTATGTATTTGGTTGGTTGTGGAGTTGACTTTTCAATCAATGTTTGCAATGTGTTGGCTAAAGTCATGCGGGATGGATTTGTGGCATGATTTTGTCTTATAGTCTGAATAAGGTTCTCAATGACAATTTTATTTTCTCATATTCTTCCAATGATATTATCTTGTGTTCCTACTGGTTCAGTGGGGACAGAAGGAGCCACAGGAGGTGGATCTATGTTTGGAGGAGGGTTTTGAGGAATGTTTTGATGGTTTGCATGATTTCGAGCTTGCTGACCAACTGACAAAACAAGAAAATTGTATACATAAACAAACATTTCAAAAAACCCATGAAAATGTAAAAAAAAACCTAAAATGCAAAAAAAACCTAAAATACAAAAAAATGATTAAAATCGGGGGCTTACCTCCTCGTCTTGGTGGCATGGTTGAATCTATTGTGATCCAAAAGTCCGATGAGAAATTTTGAGGTGGTATTCAAAGCTCCAGTGAAAAACATCTAGGAGAAATCACGGTTTGAAATGAAAAATGGGGAAAATGAGGACTCGTGGGACTACTTTTTTGTCTCAGAGTTCCACGATCGCAGTTTATAACCGCACTCGCGGTTCTAAACCGTGATCACGGTTTTAGGTTCGGTTATTACCAAACCCAAAATTTAGGAACCATGATTGTGGTTTAAAACAACGATCATGGTATATAAACCATGATCGCAGTTCCTGAATTTCAGGTTTTTATGTCCACGAAATTTTCCACCAACTTTGTGCACTTACCCAGTACTCATTCACAAACCAAATCCAAAAACCTTTGTACCATTCCATAGTGGTTCTTTTTACGCCCCCACGTGAAAGATAGACATTCTTCCCACCAAGACCAATAGGACCACCTCCATCATAATGAATTAACCAACCCAAATCCAAACATTCGACTCCTTCCTATGACCAACTTCTTCATTGAGAACACTCCCATCCACCGATTAGTCTAGACCAAAATTATCGAACTCTTCTTCTTCCAGAAACCAATCACCATCAAAACTAAAAAAACACCAAGATCTAGAAACAATCCACACTCATCCTTGACATTGAAAACATCTTACAAAACCTATCATGACACATATATTGAATCCTACATCTACTACAAATTTTGGCCATCACACTTTTTCCTATCAGGCCTTTAATCCAAACCATCTGAAGCCATCATGATTTAACCCCACCGAATTTGTGCACTGCCATCCTACCCATGGGGTCATGACATTTGAACATTGTAAGACCCTACAAAATGTCATCCATGATATTATTTGAGAGATAGGACCTTCTCAAAGACGCTCCTTCTCCATCCTAGGGTTCATTTTAAGACACCTCTAGAAAATTGGAGGTGGAAATTACTTGGTGAATATCCTCGTAATTGGTTTCAGTGAAAGGTGAATTTGACAGTTTTCCAGAACCAAATTTTCACCAGGTTTTTGAGCCAGAGAGACTAAATATTCTTAGACACTGATGCCTCATTGACGTGCATCAACAAGGACCATTGACATCATTTTGATGCACATCAACATGGACCACCGACATGCATCAACCACCCTTGCTGACGTGCGTCAACACGACATCAATGGTTCTTGTTGACGCGTGTCAATGGTTCTTGTTGACGCGTGTCAATGGTTCATGTTGGCATGCGCATCAATGGTTCTTCTTGATGCACGCGTCAATGGCCTTTATTGATGTGCGTCGGCGAGGGGCGTTGATGTGCGTCAACAAAACCATTGACGCATGTCAATGGACCATGTTGCGCGTGCGACAAAGACTCTTGTTGATGATGGCGTCAATAAGGACCATTGACACGCACATCAACAAGAACCATTAACACGCATCAACAAGAACCATTGATGCGTGTCAACAAGAACCATTGACGTGCATCAACAAGGGCCTTTGACATGCATTTTGTCCTATAAATACCCTCCGGTGGTCATTTTCACGTTTACACTTCCCGACTCTCAATTTTTTTGTATACAGGTGTCAAGAATCCATCATTCTCAAAGACTCAAGCACAACTACAATGGTGACTACAAGTGCATCCCAACTTCAAGCTCAAGACAAAAATCAAGAGGAAAATCTAGTCCTATCCATGGCAAGATCATCTACAGGAATCCTTTGTGCCCCCACATCTAGACTATTTTATAGATGACTTCCGAATACAAAGGATTTAATCGATGCATGTGAGTTTAGTGGGCTTGTTAAGATGCCCCATTTGAAACAAACCAAGATATTTTGAACTACCTTCTCTCATCTTACAATACAGAGGATGGCCTATTTTATGTTACTATGAACGACGGTGATTGTTTCAATTCGGTATCGACCCAACTGACATTCATCGGTTTATGGGCCTTCCATTCAGAAATTTACCCTTTGTTACAATGAAGGCAACACTTGTCGAAGACGATAAGAAATATCTCAAATCGACGTTCGGTTTCCATGTTGATTGTAAGTATAATTCATTTTCATTCGTCATTTTTTATTCAGTTTTTTATTGTGATACAATTTAATGTTATATTAATTCCCACTATTTTTTGGCATTTGTACAGCTCATGTCAATAAATCTAGGCATGGTGTGGATACGCAAGCAATTGCACACCACTTTCTTGCTGCAATGATTTCCTTTTTTCAATCCAGAATAGTTTTGTAGGGTCAGAAAATAGATATACCAAACTGGGCCATTGCATACATTGTTGCAACTATCGCAAAACAAAAATTTGATTGGTGCACCTTTTTATCAAAAAAAAAAGAACTGACATAACAAATGCAAAGCTTTTAGAAAAACCTGTCATTTACTCCACAAACTATCTCCTTGGCCTTTATTATGAGGCTCTTTTAAATTTAAAAGACAAACCAATTCCCACTTGCACTGATGAGGCGTTGATGAAGTTGTCAATTCCATTTGAAGAACAACAGGTATAAACTATTAAGTTTGTATTTTGACATTACACTGTGCACAGGTATTAACAATTTACTATTTGCAGAGAAGATTTATGGAAGCCCTTCCCAAAAAAAGGTGTTATCAAGAGGAAGAGGCCAACAACACGCTGAGGCTTTGGGAGATTCCCAATCTGAAATGGAAGCTCACTCCTCTCCGAACCCCCAATAGTTTGAATTCGTTAAATGCCAGAGAAGTAATACCTTTTCATGTATTATTTACAAATTCCAAATTTGTATTTTCATTTTCCATTTAAATTTTACCCAATTGAATTGACATATAATTCAATGTTGATGACATTGTAGGGACTTTGGACCATACGTGTTTTGGAAACTCAACCATCTTCCCCAACTCACTCAATATAGTCACATGCATTTGTATCTTCTCAACAACCACCAATTACTACTCCAACATGGCCACCCTTAGCACCATGACAAGCTACCCCTCAACAACAAGGTACAAGTTTTGAATACTACTTCATTTAATTTCATAGTTTTTGCATTGTTTTCTAGTTTTTCATATGTTTTTTCTTGAACTTTTCAGCACATTGTAGTCCTCCTTCTATTCAAACAGTGGCCCACCCCCTCAACCAATAATATTTAAAATGCCAACCAGAGGATCAGGAAAAAAGAACATTGGTAAATGCATGCCAATTGCTCTAGCCCCTAGTGGGACACTAAACATTGCCTCCTCCTTTCGAATTCCAACCCTCTCACTTGGTGGCTTGCCCAGTGCAATGGGCATATCGGTTTTGAATAATATAAATTTAGATGAAGATTACTTGGGCATTGATAGCAATGACCCAACTAGATTTTTCAATACCCGTGAGATGATTCAAGGCCAAGCAGGTATACTTCAATTTCAACATACTTTACCATATTGAATTACATTTCACTTTAGATTTATTTTTTTGAATCTTGATTAATTTTATCACAAATAGATCAGGCCACCCAAAGGCAGAAACAAGTAGCAATTGATCTACCCGAAAGCCCCATACCTCTCCAGTGAGATCATCTTCATCAGATATAGATGGTGAACAATTGCTACCTTTTCCTTTGGAGAACTTAATTGGTTATGATTGTCAATCCCATGTCGGTGAGTTTATTCTACCTCATATCAGTCAGCTCATAGAATGGGAGAGAAGGGATAAAGTACTTATCAATGAGATTATTAGTCATTATGAAAATTATTGGCAAAGGGATAGTTTATACGCTGTAGTCCAGAATCAACCTGCGAAGATGGATTCCTTACTTACCCAAGTAAGAAGTGGGACTGTCACGTATAACAACTATAAAGATGACATTTTGGATAAGACATTAAACAAATTGGAAAATATTAGTGCTGAGGCCTAGGCATATTTTAACAAATGGTCTAAGGACAAGGATCTGGTAGTAGTTGCAAATGCCGAGAGAGATAGAGCGGTCGTAAGTATTATCACTTTCAAACAATAATTTTTGTTAATTTAAAGTTTTCTTATTTTAGTAATATGTTGAATTGACATTACTTTTTTTGTGCAGTTGAAATATGAAAATTTGAAGAGTCAAGCAAAGGTTTTCCAAGTTCACTTGGAAACAACGAAGAACAATTTATCCACAACGAAGAATTTGAAGGAAAATATTGTTTTGGTTAACAAACAAAACAATACACTGAAGCAGATAATTAAAGAGCATGGCTTGACCCTGAAATATTATTCAAAGCTAAGGCAACAGCTGATCCAAATTTGTGTCCCATGGAGATGTGACAAAGCAAGAAGAAAGAATTTTAAAAAATCTGGACAGTGCGTTGCGGAAGATCTCATAAGTTTTGGGGTTATTTTCTTGTTGGGGAAAGGGGTACAACCACAGGTGAAGAAACCATTGGGGAAAGGAGCACAGGAGTTGAAATGGATACAGAAAAAGAGGGTTGAAATTTTTATTATTGAGTGTGGAAACTTTAAATATTGAGTCTATATTTGAAAATTTGAAACATTGAATGTTGTGGTCATTGCATTTGAATTTTATTATCTGGATTTGATAGCCTTTGAAAATTTGAAATACTATATAATCTTTAATTTTATAACTTCCTATATATTATGTATAGAATTTCTAGATTGTATATGGAGTTTATGTTTTTTGGTTTACTTGTAATGATGATTGCATTAGATAGGGATGATGACGTATGTTTCTTGTTTACTTGGATTATCATGAATTGTATGTGGACGTAGATTTAGCTTCAAGCACGATAATTCTTCTTCTCTAGACATTTAAACTTGTTTTAAGATAATTCTTCTTCTCTATACTTGTAATGATATGATCATGATGACATTAGAATGGATATAGATGATGAATGATGATAATGGATAATTTTTTTAAAAAATGGAATGTGTTAGGACAGAGACATTTCTTTAAATTTAAAATAGATAAATAATTGTTTTAATAATAATTGTAGTGTCAGGATTATGATAATGATATGATGATGATATGATATATATGGATGATGATGAATTTTATGTGGACGTAGATTTAGCTTCTAGCATGATCGTGGATGATGAATTGTATAATGGATCGTGGATTATGAATTGTATAATATGGAAAAATCTTCCTCTGTAAAATTAATTGTGTCATTTTATCCCACAAAGTTTAAAAATATATCAAAGCATTTTGTAAATATAAAAAATAAATTAAACATAATTGTAAGAAATCAAGAAAGATGATATGATAGGGTTTAACTTACCTCTAGTGTTTTAGATGGCTGTGAAATCATCACTGGTAATGTGCTAGATCTTTGTTTTAAGAAAACTCAACATGAGAAATGGATTAGTAGATAGATGGGTGAGTTGCCTGACATTGTCAGTCCCGAGAAGTACCAGCTTCCTCGGATGGATGTCAACCCACATTTTCAAAAAAAAAAAAAAATTGTATTTAAATAAATGTAAATATATATACCTGTAACATCTTTAATGATAACAAGAGCTGAAAAAAATTAAAGTGACAAACAATAAGATTAAGGTGAAGAAGATACCTATTTAAAGTTGAAACAATCCATTATCAATAGCTTCTTCAAACTCGATGTTCTCTTCTGTAGAGTGTGACGATGCGCCAATTCCACTCTCAATGTTGGGAATAGTTGTACTTGTAGTTGTATTATTCACACCTCTTCTTTCGCAAAGGGAATTCCAATGCGTAATTGCTTTGTTGAAAGGAAAGGTTTCCATGGAGTATCGAGATACATAACACCTCATGCAACTTTCCAGATTTTTATCCAACTTGTTTCTCAATTTTGATTTTATAAATGATAATGCACTGAAAACCCTTTCGTCCTCCACAGACCCCAAAATCATTGTTTGGCATAACTCATATAATCTGAAATATTCACTGATATCTTCTTGTAAGATAGAACTTTGATAGATTCCTCGCCATAACCTTGTAATAGCACCACTTTCAGAAGGTTTGTCTAAATTTTTATATTGGTTCCTCATTGTTGCAAAATTTGTTGATTGAAATTTTAATAAATCAGCATTCAAGTATACCTTTGATTTCCATACCCTTGAACTCTGAAGTCTTTGTGAAATGTTCCATTATTGTACCCATGGATTTATGGAAATGCTTTCTTACAAAGTCAAGCACGACCACCTTCAGTATTCCAAAATTAGGATTCATCACACCCATGGCTTCAAGAATTTTATCTTTGGAGAAACGTTCTCTAATTTTTGATGATAAGGATTATAAAATTTTTTAAGCTTTATTCTTGTTTCAACTATAACAGACTCAAAGAGATTACGTGTCATGGGAACATCTTCTCATTCCGATCCTGTAATATCTTGACGTTTTTACAAAATGTGCAGTGGTATGTCCCTCCCATTAATAGTGATGTAGAGGTGATCATGGATATTAAATCTCAAATAGTTACTAGGATTTTTAAGATCTAATAAAGCTTTCCAATTCTCAAAAATAGGTGTATCAAAACTATCTTGGGAACAATACAAGATATCAAGACTTTGACATACCATTTTTCTCATCCGTATAAAATCCACAATATAGATTAATCTCCCTATGCATGCTTCATCAGTGTATTGATCTCCTGCAACATTGGAAGAATACCAACCAATGTAAGCAATGTCTCCAAATCAGTTAAACGGAACAACAAGTCCCTCACCCTATCAACTTCATGATGATATTTGTGCATGAAACCAACCAATGAAGGATACTCCTCACGAACTCTGCATGCAGGTTCATACAAAGAGATCCATCTAGTCTCAACATCTTTCAAAAATTTTTTTCCATCTGTAATTCCAATTGCAAATTTCTGGAACTCAAGAAATCGCTTTGGGCTGCTTGCCATATAGGCATGAAGTTCTCTTATAAGGTCTTCTAATTTAGCAACATTTTTGTGGTTGCTTACCATTTTATACGCTAAATTCATTCTGTGAGCCATACAATGAATTGGTAGCATATATGGGGCCACTATTGTTTGTAATCTAACACATAACCCTATTCGGTGACCCTGCATGACAGATGCACCATCTGCTCCGACGCATACCAACTTCGTAGCAATTTCATAATCAGTCATTCCAGCAATATCTTTCAAATGAGAAACAACTATTTTATGTAGGTTTTCGGCATTACAATTTTCAACCATTTTCATAACACCCAACAGATGAGGTGTCCTTATATGATTTTCTAAAGTATAGATGTGGATACATACCCATGCAGTGTTGTCGACTATTGTCACTTCATCAATTGAAAGAGAGATAAACTTTGATTTTTTTACATTCTCTTTCAAATCTTCCTTCTCTATCATCGAAAGGCATTTTGCCATTTCCCATCCACTACTTTTAGACCAATGAGACTGAGGTACGTTCAACATTCCATTATATTGATACAAAACTTTGAAATGAGGAAATGAAATCGGTCTTCCTTTCTTTAGTATGTGAAATAAAGTAGAGAATTGTATGAGTTTTGCATGTAGATTTGTTTGATTCATCTTACCAATTTGTGATGTGATCATTCCTCCCTTTTCCACATGAGATGTCTATGCATTTTTTCTACTCTGCCTCATAATCCATTATGTATCTAACATGCATGCATTATTTTTCATTTTTCCACCTATGTGTTTTGATTTTCTGGCCATCCGCCCCGTTATAGTCAAATATTGTTTTCCACAATGTTTTTCTATAGTGTCCAACTTCATTTGCATTTTTTGTTGCTTTCCCAATTTCCATGTACATATTGTACATGTACATTCAGATGGGATCTCTTCAAAATTAGATGATTGTACAGGTTCGATAAATGGAAATTTAGCTACCCAATCAAACTTGTATGACCTGCCAATGGTCCACATATTCTTGTTCATTTTCAATGTTTTACTTTTTTGAGTAGAATTTTGAGCAATATCACAATCACCTAGTTTCCTCTTTCGTGAACCGGAATTTGAATTTGATTTTTGTGTTCCATTTTGCTGAGTATTTGTATGTGTGATATCTTGATGCACTTCTGGTTGCACCCCAACAGGAAGAATATCTTCAAGATCTGGCATATTATCGTAGGTGTCATTTGTTTGATACTTATGAAAATGCATGTCCACCTCAATAATACCTTCCACACAGTCAGTATTTTGATTCTTTCTGGTGGCATCTATATGGTTGTTGGTATTTTCAATATCTGTATCAGCAGAGTTTCCAAAATACTTGAACAAGTGATTTCTGAGATTTCTTAGTTACTTTTAGGGTCTTCACATTCTTAGGACTAGCACCTTCCATTATTTTGAATAGAGTCTTGTGTCAACAAAAGAACCAAGTAGTGACTCAATGAGTCAGAGTCAAAATTACTTTCATGGATCAACAACATGTAATGTATCGCATCGTGCGTCACCAAGGCATCAAATATCTCTCGCACATTTCAAATCTATCACCAAGGTGTGTGCCTCACTACTTACGCCCTTATCAAGCTCAATCGTCTTTGTTGCACATCAACAAGGCATCACTATCTCTATCGCACGTCAACTACTTACCCCCTGTGCATCAACTCTTATTGCGTGTCTCAATCCTCTTTTGTCATGCGTCAACTATATCAAGTCTCGAGCATTATTCAACTAACCCACAGGCTAATCAATCTTTGAGGATTACCCCGAGTTCAAACTTCACGGTATGCATCTGCAATATCTCCATTATCACATGAATCACCTAGGTTTTTAATACCTTTAAAATTGTGAAGCCGACCCCAAAATAATCAACTATATGAATTTTAGGCGCACATCAACAACTAACCCTAACAAAGCTAACAACAATCTCGGTGCTTAAGAGTATATGAGTTCAAACTTCAGTATTGGTAATTTGGTAAGCTACATCTGTGGTAGTACCATAGTATACTTACTCCACCCATTGAATCACCTAGGTTTTTATAGGAGATGTTTTCAAATGAATCCCTATGAAGCCTATACCCCAAAAAAATATATCTAGCTCATAAATTTTAGGGAGCACCTTCCCCTTGTTTTTGATTCACCGACTTCCGCTCCCTACAACTTATTTAAAAAATCACCTTTTCATTGGATCCTTTATTTGACATTATATATCCCAAGCTCATCTTATTCAATCATATATCATCACTAATTGAATATTTAACTAAAATGGTGGAAGAAACTCACATCACTTCAACCAAATCTGGTCAATCATTAACTTTATCTACCAAGATATCATTTTTCTGCTTTGGCGTCCCTAAAAATCATCGGGGACAAAGGAAAGTCCTTTAAAAAAATATCTCAAGAATCTTTGCAACTCATTTAACTTCTAACTCAAATTCTCTTCTCCATACTATCCTTAAGCTAATAGTCAAGCCAAAGCCATTAATAAAACTCTTTGAAACATTCTTGCCAAAAATATAAACCTGATCTGGTCATGATTGGAATCGTCATATCCCTTTCACTCTTTGGGCTTATCGGACTAGCATCTGCACTTCTATGGGGGATACTCCTTTTTGTTTGTGTACGATTCTGAATCCATTCTTCCTCCAAAATTGAAAATTTTGTCTTTGTGCGTGTCCATTCACTACTTCATCTCTCGATGAATATTGCACGCTAACATATCTAGCACAACTTGAGTTGTTATATTAGCGTAGCCTTCTCACTCTTGTACACCACAATGTTTATAAAGAGTGCATTAAATTTTCTTACAACAATAACATAAAATAATGTGAATTTAATTTTGGTGACCTTGTTCTAAAAAAAATCAGAATGTCACTACTCTAGAAAGGAGCCAACGTGGAAAGTTTTCCCCTAACTTGATTAGACCATACATTATCAACAATAGTATGGGTGGTAGCCTATCGATTGGCCTCCTTGATTGTAAACTAGATTTGGAACCTATTAATGCATTGCACATGGGACCATTCTACTATTAGTGTGTCTTCCGGTGAGTTCTTAGTCATATCTTTAGATCATCCCTTTATCATTAGGCCCCTCCATATTTCATCGTAGAGATTTGGAATCATGTGGTCGTCCATCGCTTTCCTAGCTTATGACCTTAAATATGAGCTCTAAGGCTATGCTCGTAGCATATTCATTATGGATAGGTTCTCCCTTTTGGCAAAAAACTTTGCGATCATTACATCTATCACCCTCTCCTTCAAATTATTGGAACCATGCAAAGCTATCAGGAGTTCCTCTTGTATATTCATTGTCCCCTCCTAAGTGGTATACTTAACTACTCTAGATATTCCCATGTCAAAATAAAAATCAAAGGATGCTCTTATCAAAAGTCAAAAGCTATAAAAAAAAGACTGCTCCCTTAAAGGACAATTGTTTAGTAAAAAAGAAAATTTATAAGAAAAGATAATAATAATAGAATGATCCTTGAAGGACGACTATTATATATTATCTTTTTCCATCTATATTACATATGTATAAAGTATACCATACCCTTAAAGGATGGATACTCTCTATATCATGGCATTGAAGGTTTCTCGCATTGATCAGCCTTCCATTTTATCAGCATCCTAAGAAAGCTTCCCGCATTGATCAACTTTCTTCTAGCATTGCTCTTCCCCTTCCCAGAGCTGGGCATAGATTTAGGGAACACCACTAACGAATAACCCTCTTCCCACATACAAGTTACATCTCAAACCCCTTTTTTGTGTCAAAATTAGGTCTATGAGTTCATTCCATCCATTGTCTCTTTATGATCTTTGATATAACTAACTATCGTTGGTTACATTATAACACATGTTTTGGTCGCATGTGCCTCACGTTATTCAGATCTCCTCTTGTTTACCTCTAATGGAATTAGAGACATATTTTCTTCATTCGTCCCTTGATATGATGTGATGTTGTTCGTACTATAGGTATTCATCATTTAGTTGTGTTTTATCTTCAATCCTTTTCACATCTATCTCTCATCCATGTTTAAACACATTTTTGTTATCTCAATCACCTATCAATCTATCTATCTATCCTAAACACATCAACATTTACTTATATTAATCAATAATCACATCCACATTAATTTTCCATCCACATCACATTCTATCCATTCATCTCATTACCATGCTCAAATTCAAAACTAACATGTAATACTAATCCTCATTAACTCTACAAAAAATCACATCATCAATCATCCATAGATATACATATCCAAAGATAAAATGTAAATATCATCAAACATCATAATAAAACATAATAAAACACACATAAACATCATAATCCCATCAAAATTCATAAAACCAAATCATAACATCATATAATGAACACATGTTTCAACCCGAATCAAAATTATATATATATATATATATATATATATATATATCATCCATAGATATACAAATCCAAAGATAAAATGTACATATCATCAAACACCATAATAAAACATAATGAAACACACATAAACATCATAATCACATCAAAAATTCATAAAACTAACTCATAACATAATATAATGACCACATGGTCCAACTTTGAATCAAAATTATATTGGTGTACCCAGACTTCATCACGAAATCTGTGACTACCCTATTCGAATTTTTTTGTACTTTTAAAATAATGGGTCGTTTTGTGTTTTTATTGCTTGAAATTTCTAGTATTGTGTCAGGGATATTCCCAAAGAGCCATATTAACCTTTTATGCCAAATACCCAGATGCCCAAAATTGTTATATTCTATCATCGAGATTTATTTGCGGGAAATTTGTATTTAATTATTTTAAGCCCCGTTTGAGGCTATTTGTGCTCCGTTTTAACTCTGTTATGATCAAACATATCATTATTACCTTGTACCAGAAGGATTTTAACTAGGAATAAGTTTTGGGCTTTATTTGTAACTTTTGACAATTTTTCGTGTTTTTGTGTTTTCCCGTTTCGTTTTCTATGAAATTTCTCTAGAACAATTCCTTTGTCGGGTAAGCCCGATTTTTGGCCTGGAGCAGCTGGAGAACATATACGCATGTTATGCCCAAAGGAAGTCACCATCGAGGTCTGGTTCATTGGGAAAAGAGAAGTGGTACACGGAAAAGCCCTGTGAGGATGGACACATTTTGGAAAACAATGGATTTAAGCCGCATGATGGGAAAAATACAAGAAGCGAGGCAAAGGTGGGAATTTTATACCTGCCTAGTAGGGTACTTTTTCCCGTGTTATAAAATTCACTTAAGCTGCAGTGGGAAAGTTAGAGGCCGCAGGCAGGCGGGAATTTATTGCCGCCTGCAGGTAAAAATTCCCATGATAAAATAAAAGGAAAGTGACTTAAATGAAATCATGGGATTTTAGTGCACTCGCCTTACAGGCAAATAATCCCATTGTCAAAATCAAATCACTTAAGTGGATCATGGGATTTTAGTGCTGCTTCAGATGAGGTAAAATTCCTATTGTCATAAATTCTTAAAAATAGAATTCTATTATTCAAAAAGTGCGACCCACCTTGGGTGAATAATAATGCATTAAATAAATATTTGTTAATATTTATTCACCCAATTTTAGCACCCAAACTTGTGGAAAAATCAACAAAGGGAAGTGGACATAATGAATTTAAAATAGAATTCCAAAATTAAATAAATTTAATTTATGTAATACTGACCCCTTTTGAGAAGGAATTAATACTTTTTAAAGTATTAAATGATTATATTAATTCCTATTTTTTGGCTATGGTCAAAGCACACTGTGAAGCTTGAGTGAAGTGATGTGTGAAGGATTAAATTGGATTAATTTAATTTATTGGATGGCTGTCCTTAAACATGCTATTTTTAAAAGAGAAGAGCATGATTTTTAATTAATTAATTACCTTTAATTGTTAGGGCAATTATTAATTATAGAATTGTGAAGGTTATATAAGCATGGGCAGCCATATGGGTGAATTATTTGATTCACAGGTAAAGAATTGCAGCCAAGAGGAAAAGTGTGCCCCATTTGAAGAAGGATTTTGCTCAGGCAAGGTGGCAACAAGGCTAAAAGCTTCCAAATTTGGCGCATGCTTTGAAGGAGGTTGATCTTTGTCTGCATAATTGTTTGCACAGGTGTTACAAGAGCTCAAGTGTTGTTGAAAGGATTCATGCTCTCTTTA
This sequence comes from Taxus wallichiana var. yunnanensis, assembly GCA_018340775.1. Classification (NCBI taxonomy): domain Eukaryota; kingdom Viridiplantae; phylum Streptophyta; class Pinopsida; order Cupressales; family Taxaceae; genus Taxus; species Taxus wallichiana. Next base: position 927,780,695 of record CM031242.1, read on the forward strand.
TGTGTAAATTAAACACCAATTTTTGTGGCAAAGTGGGCTTGAAAAGAGTAGATTTTTACAATTAAAATTCACTATTCATTCTCTCGGTGGCCATTTTTGTCGAATATATTGCAGAATTCATTACAGGTGCTTTACAAAGGAAAAGGAGCTTTTATCAATGTCCAATACATTGCATATATCCTCCGAATCTAAAGAATTGTCTAGATCTGCACCAGTATTGAAGAAATTCGGCCAAGTAAGAAGAAAAAGAATTATTCAGACGAAGATAGACAAAGCTATGGCGAAGAGAGATGAAAAAGAAATCATGATGGAGTTGTGCATTGCTTCCCAAACTTGCAGACATATGAAACACAAATCTAGGCCGGAACCTCTTGCCGATTTGATTGATAGATCCAGGAAGCGAGAAAGACTTCACTCATGTGTGGTTAAAAGCAGTGGAATTATTCGAGTTGCAGCTTTTCCATCCATAGCCCAGTTGCCAAAGTTTGTTATGCAGGTGCAGATCCATATCCAAATGCTAGATGCAGATGTAAATCCATATGCAGATCCAGATCCAGATCTCATAGTTACAAAAGCTTCCGACACAAAGGCTTCATCCTCTTGTTTCGAATGCAGTCTGTGAAGAAGTCAGTGCATGGAAAATTCCTTCCAAGATCCTGTGCATGTGCTCTCATCTTCCAGTTGAAGCCTTCATTGAATTTTCATTCATTCGAAATGATTTCCAGGATTTTTAATTGCTCGTATGCAATTAAAAATAAGGGTGATGAGTTATCTACGAAAAACAATGCATTGATGCATGTACTAGAGAAGAACTGCAAAAGCTTCAAGGATAAAAGAGAAGACAAGGCGAAGGCAAAATTCCAACTTGCTTCCAGATCCAGCTACTCCCAGATCTAGTTTGGTGAGAATCAAAGGCAAAAGAATCAGCTGCAGGCAGACATGAAAAAGGACAAAGTCAGCTTTCCTCTTCCTTCTTCTTTCCTCCGATAAAGTAATTGAGCGATCAATTAAATTATACAACTTAAGTGATTGGTTTAAAAGCCATTACTTGAAGAAGTCAACTACTTGGAGATAGGTGGCATGTGCAAAGTAGAAGGTTCTATTTTCAGTTGCAAATCATACATGTCACACAAAGAGGAATTCCAGGAGGAAGATTGCCAGTTATTTCTTTCCGACTTCCACATGTGCCAGTTCAACTAAAACTTCCAACTTGTAATTGCCCCTCTACATTCTATAAGTAGAGGAAGAACCTTCGGGTTAATAAATCGATCATAATTTGTAAGTAGCAATCTTGTGTCCTAGACTTTGTGTTGAACCCCTGAGAGCAACTTGGAGCAAAGGAATACAAAGGAGCAGGTTCCCAGAGAACTTTGTGTCACGGTGTACTTTGTTTCTTACTTTTAATCTTAGATCTCTTAATAAACTTTGTGTTATTTTAGATCTAGATCTAGAGCTGCCTTTGTTTTATAATTCTGTGTGTTCATATCTATTAAGTTTCTTCTATGTGCATGCAATTAGATCTTCTATCTACTAATTGGAATGCACATCTTCCTCATTTCTTCTTTGTATTTCTTTTACTTCCTTCTTCTATAAAATACTTCCTTTCTTGATCTAGAGCTGCCTTTGTTTTATAATTTTGTGTGTTCATATCATTAAGTTTCTTCTATGTGCATGCAATTAGCTCTGCTATCTACTAATTGGAATGCACATCTTCCTCATTTCTTCTTTGTATTTCCTTTACTTCCTTCTTCTATAAAATACTTCCTTTCTTAAGCAAATTTGCTTACTTGCTTTGCAGAACATCTTAGTTATGGTTCATGAACTAAGTGGTTAAAGTAAAACCCCGATAGATAATAACACATTTTTATTGAAAAATCTGACACGGGAGCCTCACCGGTTAAATGAGGGAGATTTATCTCATGACTGCCTAGGTTTTATGCTATGCAAAAAATCTAGCCAATAGTTTTTGGCGACTCTGCTAGGGAACAACTATCTTTGCAGATCAAAGCTTATCTATTGAAGATCAGAGTGTTTTCCATACAAATCTCAACCTGGTTGAATGTCCATTCACTCGATCTATGAAGGCACAAGGAAGGACTGATCATTTCTTCAGATTACAGGAGCAATTCAATTTCAATCATCCTCCTCAAGTTAGAAGCCGCAGATCTAGTCTTTCACCAGGAAGAAGAGTGCAAACACATCCAGATCCGGATCATCTTCAGCATAATCTGTAGCTGGAATTATTCATCAAGTCTACTCTTAGAGAGGACGTGCCCCGTTCATCATGCTAAACTGAAACCCACTTGCCCCTACAACGCCTATTCCATGGGGTGCAGCCTTTGGACCTTTGAATCTGACTCCTCCTATGCATGATCTACCTAAAGGGACGAGAAATAATTTTCTAAAATTCTTTGGAGATGGAAAGTAGAATCCAGATGACCACTTGGCTGCGTTTTTCATATCCTGTGGAGTACTTACAGTCGAACATGAAGATGTATCTATCAGACTCTTCATAGAGACTCTGCATGACTTGGCTGGAGAATGGTTCTACCGGCTAGCTCCTGGTACCATAACCAACTGGGCTACTATGCGGGATGCGTTCCTAAAAAGATTCAAGGCAGCTGAAGATTCCAGCACTTTGATAACCCAACTGACTCAGTTGAAGAAGGAACCACATGAGCACATGCGGGATTTTATTGCAAAATTCTAAAGATTACTATACAAAATTCCAGCTTCTGCTTCTCTGAATGACGAGAATAAAAAAGTATTCTTCATCAATGCTTTGCTTCTGAAGTAAGCTATCAACTGTGAAGAGCACGTCCTGCTGATTTGTTACTCAAAACATGGTGGTTAAAATTGAAGATGACCTCATCATGGTTGGAAAGATAAAGAGCAACACTTCTAGAGCTGAAAGTTCATCTTCTACTACTACTTCTGATTCACTATTGAAAAAGTTAGCAAATGAGATGATGCAGATGAAGAAACAAATGGCTCAAATGGCTTAAGGCAACAATACTGCCCTTGCTCGAAATTTCAACAACAACAACCGGAACCGCATTGTTGGTTCCCAAAGATTAGCAATTGAAGCTGCTCCCAAAAACAACGTGGAGATGAATGAAGAAGACCAGGAAGTTGATGCTGGTCAGTTCGAGAATGATGATTTTGTAGCTCCTGCTGGCGACTCCAACATTAATTTCTTAAACTACAAATCTGAACATGACAATGAGAAACTTCATGAAGATGATCATGGTCATACATATGCAGTATTTACAAAATCACAAACTCGTCAAGCTGAGGCATTAACTGATGAACAAAGAAGGGGTAGCCCTTTACCTTCTTCCTTGGCTCCTAGAGATAAGAATGCGAGTTCTTCATCTCAACCACAGAAAGTAGCTCAGGTATCTGAATCTATTTCTTCTTTTGACATTATTGATCATGCCAAGAAAACTAGAGTTCAAATGTCAGAAACTGGATACTTGAAGGCCTTTCCTAAGCAGTTAAATAGGCTGGTCAAATATGTGCAATCACCAGGACAATCTAATACATAAAAAGACCTTTTACCTAAGGCCAAGGATACTCCTCCACAAAACAACACCGCAGCTTGTTAAACCTCACCATCTTCTCGACAGGTGGAACTTTTCTATGTCTCCTTATTGCTTAATGGTTTCAAGTTAAGAAATTGCATTCTAGATTCGGGGTGCTTCGACAATGTCATGCCGATTAAAGTTACATATGCTCTTGGGCTTACTCCGACGAAGACCATAAAAAGGTGCTACTCCATGGAGAGACAAGTCCCTTTAATCGGACAAATCAAAAATGGGCAAGCTATTTCGTAGCTTTTCCGACAAGAGATTAAAGATGACAATCTTAGTTTGCAGATATTCTGCCTCCTACGGGATGTTCCGAGTAGAAACTTCTGCAAAAAACTCGGGAGGAGAAGTAAAGATGGATTGGTCCTGTGCACATATTCCTATCAAAGGGCTTAACCATAAGCTTGAGCCGGAAGAGAAGTCAGTGTACACGATTACAAAATTTGAGGATCCTAGATCTCAGATTATTTTTCAAGAATTTGATCGTGGGGTCTATTTCTTGGAAATGGATAAAGATGTTCTAGAGCAAGAACTTCAACCAGAAGCAGAGCCAACAAAAGAAGAAAAAAATTGGACTATGGAGTTTAAAGGCACTGTGGTTCTTTTTAGATCGGGGAGCCGGCACTCTACTAATATCTCTAGATCATGAGGTATTTCCATACTCCCACAAGCTGATGTTCGAGAACACCAATCATACGGTGGAGTATGAAGCATTGCTTCTAGGAATGGAGCAAGCTAAAAAGAAAGGAGTAAGACTCCTCAAAGCCCAAGGAGATGTTGAACTTCTAGTAAAGCAGTTCGAGGGCAAAGTCAAGTCAAAAGAGATAAGTTGGAGCATTACAGAGATAAAGTACTTTCCGCCACATTCGATTTTGCAGCCTTCTCTATTGACTTCATTCCAATAAATCAAAACTCCAAGGCAGATTCTTTGGCAGTCACAGCTGTACTATTGAATCCGGATAGACCACCATCCATATTCAGATAAGGAAACTATAAAGTGGAGATGGTCTACCACCCTAGAGTCCTTGAACAAACATCTGCATGTCTACATGTTGAAGGGAGTAAATCACCACCACAACAAACGGTCACAGGAAAGGCTGATCCAGATTATGATGACAATAGTGGAATAGTCCAACCAAAAGGTAACAAAATCCCTAAGGGTTTAGTTTCCTTAGTGGAGAATTTCAACAAGCATGATCAGTATCTGAAGAAGAATAAAGAATATGGTGATAGTTCTTCCTCAAAATGCAGCAAATAAATCTGGGAACGAGAGAAGTTGATGCAAACTTACCCACCGCAAAAAGAAGAAAGGATGTGCCACCAATAGATGAAGTTGATAAGGACTTTCCTAGAGTATTTGAAAAGAAGGCCAAAGAAAGGAAGTTCGAGATCGGAGACTAGGTACTCTGGTGGGACAAGAGACATAAACCAAAGGGCACACACGAAAAATTTGATCCACTCTGGAAAGGGCCCTTTGTGATCAAAAGAGCTGCAGGAATGGATAATTTCTTCCTTTCCTACCGGGATGGAATTGAGTTACCATTGTATTTCAATGGGCAGCATCTCAAGCCGTTCAGAGGCGAAGAAGCAGGTGGTAAAACTCGTATGTACATAAACAAAACTTTGTTTGTTTTTCCTTATTTGTTTTTGTTTTTGTGTTGTGTTTGTTTTCCTAACCTCGTGCTCAAAGGACAAGATACGAAACCAGAGATCTTTGGGATCTAATCTTTTCCCTTGTCATTCTAATGAGAAAAAGATGTCCACTGACGAAGATTTAAGCCAAGTGGTGTACCCAGATTTCATTCAAATCTGTGACTACCCTATTCGAATTTTTTTTGTACTTTTAGAATAATGGGTTGTTTTGTGTTTTTATTGCCTGAAAGTTCTTGTATTGTGTCAAGATATTCCCAAAGAGCCATATTAATCTTTTATGCCAAATACCCAGATGCCCAAAATTGTTATATTCATCATTATCGGATTTTCTCGTGGAAATTTGTATTTAATTATTTTAAGCCCTGTTTGAGGCTATTTGCGCTTCGCTTTAACTCTATTATGATCAAGCATATAATTATTACCTCATTTGTAGAAGGATATTAACTAGAATAAGTTTTGGGCTTTATTTGTAACTTTTGACAATTTTTCGTGTTTTCCCATTTCGTTTCTCGTGAAATTTCTCTAGAACAATTCCTTTGCTAGGTAAGCCCGATTTTGGCTGGGAGCATTTGGAGAACATATATGCACATTGTTCCTGAGGAAGTCACCATAAGAGGTCTGGGTTCACTTTGGGAAAAAGTGAAGTCGTACATGGAAAAGCCCTCATGGGATGGGCACATTTTTGGAAAACAAAGGATTTAAGCTGCAATGGAAAAAATACAAGTAGCAGGCAAGGTGGGAATTTTATACCTGCCTAGCAAGGTACTTTTTCCCGTGTTATAAAATTCACTTAAGCTGCAGTGGGAAAGTTAGAGGCCACGGTAGGCGGGAATTTATTACTTGCCTTACAGGTAAAAATTCCCATGATAAAATAAAAGGAAAGTGACTTAAGTGAAATCATGGGATTTTAGTGCCTGCCTTGCAGGGTAAATAATCCCATTGTCAAAATCAAATCACTTAAGTGGATCATGGGATTTTAGTGCCTGCCTTGCAGGGTAAAAATTCCCATTGTCATAAATTCTTAAAAATAGAATTCTATTATTCCAAAAAGTGCGACCCACCTTGGGTGAATAATAATGCATTAAATAAATATTTGTTAATATTTATTCACCCAATTTTGGCACCTAGGCTTGTGGAAAAGTCAACAAAGGGAAGTGGACATAAGGAATTTAAAAATAGAATTCTAAAATTAAATAAATTTAATTTATATGTAATACAACCCCTTTTGAGAAGGAATTAATACTTTTTAAAGTATTAAATGATTATATTAATTCCTATTTTCAGTGGCTATGGTCAAAGCACACTGTGAAGCTTGAGTGAAGTGATGTGTGAAGGATTAAATTGGATTAATTTAATTTATTGGATGGCTATCCTTAAACATGCTATTTTTAAAAGAGAAGAGCATGATTTTTAATTAATTAATTACCTTTAATTGTTAGGGCAATTATTAATTATAGAATTGTGAAGGTTATATAAGCATGGACAACCATATGGGTAAATTATTTGATTCACGGGTAAAGAATTGCAGCCAAGAGGAAAAGTGTGCCCCATTTCAAGAAGGATTTTGCTCAGGCAAGGTGGCAACAAGGCTAAAAGCTTCCAGATTTGGCGCATGCTTTGAAGGAGGTTAATCTTCGTCTGCGCATAATTGTTTGCACATGAGGTGTTACAGGGAGCTCGGGGTGTTGTTGAAAGGATTCATGCTCTCTTTATGTGTAAATTAAACACCAATTTTGGGAGCAGGCTTGAAAAGTGTAGATTTTTACAATTAAAATTCACTATTCATGCTCCGGTGGCCATTTTTGTCTGAATAAATTATAGGAATTCATTACAGGTGCTTTACAAAGGAAAAGGAGCTTTTATCAATGTCCAATACATTGCATATATCCTCCGAATCTCAAGAATTATCCAGATCTGCACCAGTATTGAAGAAATCCGGCCAAGTAAGAAGAAAAGAATTATTCGAGACGTAGATAGACCAAGCTATGGTGAAGAGAGATGAAAAGAAAGCATGATGGAGTCATGCATTACATCCAAACTGAGACATAGGAGACACAGATCTAGGCCCGGAACCTCTTGCCGATTTGATTGATAGATCCAGAGCGAGAAAGACTTCACTCATACGTGTGGTTAAAAGCAAAGTGGAATTATTCGAGCCGCAACTTTTCCATCCATAGCCCGATTGCCAAAGTTTGTTATGCAGTGCAGATCCATATCCAGATGCAGATGCAGCATGCATAGATGCGTATGTAGATGCAAATCCATATGTAAATCCAGATCCAGATCTCATAGTTGAAAAAGCTTCAGCACAAAGGCTTCATCCTCTTGTTTCGAATGCAGCACCTGTGAAGAAGTTAGTGCGTGGAAAATTCCTTCCAAGATCCCCGTGCATGTGCTCTCATCTTCCAAAGTTGAAGCCTTCATTGAATTTTCATTCATCCAAGTGCTTTTCAGATTTTTAATTACTCATATGCAATTAAAAATAAGGGTGATGAGTTATCTACTGCAAAACAATGCATTGATGCATTATCGGAGAAGAACTACAAAAACTTCAAGGATAAAAGAGAAGACAAAGCAAAGGCAAAATTCTAGCTTGCTTCCAGATCCAGCTACTCCCAGATCCAGTTTGGTGAGAATCAAAGGCAAAAGAATCAGTTGTAGGCAGACATGAAAAAGGACAAAGTCAGCTTTCCTCTTCCTTCTTCTTTCCTTCGACAAAGTTATTGAGCAATCAATTAAATTATACAACTTAAGTGATTGGTTTAAAAGCCATTACTTGAAGAAGTCAACTACTTGGAGATAGGTGGCACGTGCAAAGTAGAAGGTTCTATTTTCAATTGCAAATCATACATGTCACGCAAAGAGGAATTCCAGGAGGAAGATTGCCAATTGTTTCTTTCTGACTTCCACATGTGCCAATTCAACTAAAGCTTCCAACTTGTAATTTCCCCTCTACATTCTATAAGTAGAGGAAGAACCTTCGGGTTAAGAAATTGATCAGAATTTGTAAGTAGCAATCTTGTGTTCTAGAATTTGTGCTGAACCCCTGAGAGCAACTTGGAGCAAAGGAATACAAAGGAGTAGGTTCCCAGAGAACTTTGTGTCACAGTGTACTTTATTTCTTGCTTTTAATCTTAGATCTCTTAATAAACTTTGTGTTATTTTAGATCTGGATCTAGAGCTGCCTTTGTTTTATAATTCTGTGTGTTCATATCTATTATGTTTCTTCTATGTGCATGCAATTAGCTCTGCTATCTACTAATTGGAATGCACATCTTCCCCATTTCTTCTTTGTATTTCCTTTACTTCCTTCTTCTATAAAATACTTCCTTTCTTGAATAGCTGCTTACTTGCTACAGAACTTCTTAGTTATGGTTCATGAACTAAGTGGTTAAAGTAAAACCCCTGATAGATAATAACACATTTTTATTGACAAATCTGACACGGGAGCCTCACCGGTTAAATGAGGGAGATTTATCTCATGACTGCCTAGGTTTTATGCTATGCAGAAAATCTAGCCAACATATATATATATATATATATATATATATATATCAAATGTGTCTCAAGATAAATCGTCGGCCTCTACAGGCTCTCTCAAAGAAGAGATGCTATCAAAATTAGAAAAGTGAACATCAAAGAGCCTAAAATATTGCCCCTATGAGGCAAGTCCCTATATTTATCTTTCGGCCTTGTCACCTCCACCTGGCCATCTCCTTGATGTGGTTGAGCCACACTCATTGTGCTCCTTGATGACCCAACTCCACATATCTCTCTTCTTTGTATATGCTCCCAATATCAAAGTGTCCCTCGAATATTTTTTATCATGATCCCTTCATAATACTTAGCCTCTATGGATAAGGCTTTGTATATATGAATACAAATCATACTAGGAGATGCCATATCATTGTGGTGATTCTTATCCTCCACATGCAGCATTGGCATATAGTATGGTAGAAATATCTCTAGAACGGTTCCTATAGGCCCCCCTCTGCTAATGGTATCATTCCTGTCCTAGATTGTGGTGTCCCTCTCCACCCTCATCTGATCTAACTCAACGTGGAGCCATGCTAACTATACAGTCTCTCCACCTCCTCCATCTCTATCTCTGCCTCCCACAGCTGCATCTCCCCCAATGTCCATCTCATCTACCTCATCCTCTCCTCCCTCCACAGCCACCCTAGCTACATAGATAGTGGTCATAAAATCACAAAATATTACTCTAAATCCTACACCATCATCGTCATCCCATGATACAACCTCCTCTTCCAATGGATTTTCCATAACAGGTTTAACAGTTCCCTATCAATCTCGTAGAACTTATACAAAATAGGATAAAGAGGTATAGTTTGGACAACCCAAAAATGTCTTCACACTAGATCAAACCGAACACACTTGATCATCTATGACTGTCTCCCCGAACTCACCATGTCTTCCTCATCTTGAAAAACTCAAAGCATATGTACTCTAGCCATGTAGGGAAATCCCTAAATGGTCACCATCTAATCTTATTAGTCTCTAAATCTGCAAACCGGTCAACATACTAATCCACTCCTCTTTCCCCTTTCTTTGTAGGCCTGTCTCGGCCCTCCATCTCAAAAATCCAACTACCACTCTATGTGATCCCTAGTGACCCATGGAAGCCCTAGCAGTTGAATAACAACAATGTGATCGTAGTCCCAATAGTGAAGAAAGAAGTCGATGTCCAATCCCGACCTCTTTCCTTCCCTATCCACTAATATCTCATGATATACCTAATCTAGCAAGGAAGTCCCAAAAGAACATTATCTAGTGCTCAACTATATCTACCACTACATCAGCTAGCACCCATGGAAACTAAGCTTCGCCTTAGTCTCGAAAAAATCATGTCAAGTCATTTCCATCATCACCAAGCATATCACATGGCTCCATGGTACACACTGCCTCATACCTCATCTCATAAGAAAATGCTCCTCAAGAAAATCTAATATGAGGCGCATTGTCTCAAAATTCTAAGCTTGTTATCACTTATGATGAGAACTATCTCTGCTCCCCTATATAGGAAATCTCATAATACTTATAGAAATCCTCTAGGGTGATGGTCATCTCCCCTATCCTAAACCAAAAGGTCCCCTTCTATTTTTCCCATCTCTCCACCAAAGAAATCATCAACCCCACATCTCGTGGGATCCTCTAGTAATGTCTAAACCCACCGAGCCTCATGCGCATCCATGTGATCCCACTTAGCATCTCGTAACATCTCCTCTGATTTGTTCGTATATAAAAGACACTCTTTCTCTCAACTATAGGGTCTCTCTAGCTTGAAATTAAAAAAACATGCAAAAATTAGATCAAAATCCAAAATTTAATCAAAACCTATTAAATTTAATTAAAAATCCATTTAACCCTAAACATAGCCAATCCAACCCTATTCGATGCCAACCCAAGTTGGGTCGACATGTTTAGGGTCCAATCAATGCGCCTTATGGCCCAGTCATCGTCTACCCACTTGGGTCACCACCAACCACCCCTAGTATCATCCACTTTTTGATAAAAATGTACAAAAATAAAAAAAATACAAAATTAAACTAAAAACAATCTTGAGTTTTCTTACTTAGCATCCTCCACACCCTCTGGCACTTCCCCACAGCTCCTACGACATCCATTTCTCAATTTTCTCTTTAATTTACCTTATTTCTCTCGTCAATTTTACGTGTGAAAATGAGCATTGTCAACTAAACCCTAGGCTTATATAGCCACCTACATCAAGTCACCATAAACCGGCCTTAGTTTCCATCAACTTGGCTTGACAACCTTCCTTTTGGCTTCCCCGTTCCTTTTTTATGAATGCTTCGAGGAATTACTCAAGTCCACCTTTATGGCCATATTTACTCCATCTTCAGAATTTTATTTTAAAATACTTTTTAATTTACACAAAAATTCGACCTCATGGTCATACTTATCTTCCCCTTGGGGTATAATATTTCACTTCTCACCTTTTCAGCCTTTTCTCGTATCCTATTGGGCACCATTATTTTCATCCTCATCCCTTACGAATGCATAGTTTTTCATTCGAATCCTCATGTATGAAGGATTTCATATACTTTTTTGCATTCATTTGTGCATATTTTGGTGCTTTCCTATGACCCTGTGATCATTCCCGCTTGCATACATTTGAGAGCTTTCTCATTGGATTCTCTCCATTTTGCAGTGATTTTCACCCACTCAATGACTTGTAGAGCATTATCACCCACCTCTATTGAGACCGTAATTGTTCCTCTACCCATGTGATATTGGATTCACCACCATAGTTTTTTTTAGTATGATCCTTTTACTTGGTGCATCTTCCTTACGTTATCATTTTACCAATATTTTTCACCCACAAACCCTTCATCATCTACCTTTTTCAAATGCATCACCGATTTCCTCTAGTGGCATCGATCCCCGTTTGATGTGGAGGAGATCATCATCAACCTTTCATCAATCTACATCAGAATCCTCTCACTACTTTTTTCTCATGGCTTGCTACCATAAACCACTTAACAAAAAGGGGAAAATCTAAACACCTAAATTCGATATCTCTACCCTTATCTCGCCCACGTACACATTATTTTTGTGGTCCTATCTAGGTCTTCCATTAATTAAATCCATCCATGTCAATATTTAATAAAATACCCACGTATTATCCTATCATCATCTAATTAACATTAATTAATTAATTTCCACATCCCTTGTTTTCCGTAATTAACTTGTTATTAAGGATAATTTTATCCTAAATATAAATCCTCGTGATTTTTCTAACCATTCCTATCGCGGCTGCTGCCGTTCGAGATTGCTCCGCGGCTACTCCGAGATTGCTCACTGACTCGCCCGGTTGTTCCGCATGAGCTATTCTCGCGATTGTTCCACGGCTGTTCCGCGACCATTCCGGGTCTGTTCCATGGTCGCTACCAGGCGTACCTTTAATCGCGTCCATGGTGGCGGCTCTGCTCCTGGACGGGAAAACAATGTGGCTGCGGGTATGGGATCCACGGGAGACACCAGGACTAGGGTGGGCAGCGGTCCTCCTTCCCCAGATCAAGAGGACTCGGCCCTTTCTTGGATTAATCTTGCTTTTGCATCCTCTAAGGAAAACGACACAATCACCGGTCAAGCTCCCCCTGGTGGTGATGGAGCACCTGTCCTGGGAGTTCACCATGCTCTTGTCGGGACTGGCAAAGGCGCATCTACTCACGGCCCCACTGTAACCTCATTCAAGGATGCTTTAAGAGGTAAGGATTCTCCTATGAAGCCAGCAGACATTACTCCATGCATAACATTTGGGGAGGAGGTCATTACAACTGAAAAATACTATCAGGAACATGCTCTGATCTGCAGATTTGGAGGACTCTGGCCCAGCCTTCCTGACCTACATGCATGGATTTCCAAGAACTGGACTCCTTTGCTCGTTGGGAGGTTAGACTTATATCCGTGTGCTAAAGGTATCTTCATAGTGACTTTCTCTTCAATTGCTGATAAAAACTCCATTGCTTCCAAGCTTTGGGTTTTCCAATCCAAGTACCTGATCATTAAACCCTGGTTCCCCTCTTTCAACCCGCTCACTGAGTCTTTTTCATGCAAACCTGTTTGGATCCGACTGCCCCATTTACCCCTCCAATTTTGGAGCGGTGAATGTTTGAAATCTATTGGAAACACCTTGGGAACTACGCTGTTTATAGACTCTCAAACTTCTGATTACACCCACACTACCTATGCTCGAATCTTGGTGGAACTTGACACGGCTAAAAACCTCCCAGCAACCATTGATCTTAGGGTGCAAAACAGAACTTGGTCACAACCTTTAGATTACGAGGGCCTTCCATTTCGATGCAGAAAGTGTTTCTGTTTAGGTCATACCTCTATTGCTTGTGGGTTGGCAAAGGGCCAGCATGAGAAACGCAGTTGGTGGAAGGATGCCCTCCCGTAACATTTGGTTTTCGATGCAAAAGAGGACCTTGATTCAAATTCAAATGCTAAGGATGAATCTGGGTTTGTCCCTGAAATTCCTTTTTTGGAAAATCCTATTTCCAACAGCAAGGAAATTGCAACAAATTTATCTCATTTATCCGAAACTCAGATTGTTAGAAACATGGAAAATTCACAAGCTGCTGAGGGCAGCATGGAAAATGAAAAATATATCTCTCAGGAGAACAACTTGGCTGTTCCAAATGGGACATTTGCGACTAAGGAAAATACTCCTCCTTTGTCTTCTTCTCCAACCGCGAAGGCTCCATCAGGGTGGGTAACGGTCAGCAAAAAGAAAAAATCTACCACTCTGAAGGGTAACGCTTCGCCTGGGTAAGGGTAACAGTCGCAGAGCTTCTGTTTGTTGTTTCTCTGCGGTTGGTTTGCTGTTTTTTTGCTGTTGTTTTGCTGTTATGTCTCGTTTGTGTAGCTGTTTCTGAGCTACTTTGAGCTTCATTGTAACACTTGGATCTTGATCCATTCTCTTTGTTTCTCACTCTTATTCCGGCTCTCAGGCCTTCTTTTGTATTCAAGGGTATAGTCCCTTTCAAAAAACTATTTGCCAATAATTAAAAAAACTACCCATGATTCATCCCTAAACAACCTAATCCCACACATAAGCTTTAAAGCACCTTTTCCCTCCTTAAAAACATGAAATCCTGACCTAAAGCACAAAATCCACCCCATTGGGGAAACTTTCCCCATGGTCAACAATGACCTAGCCTAGTCATCACCAACCCTATAAAAATGAGTTGTTTCTTTCCATAATCATCATATGCATGCAAATTTTGGAGCTTTCTTGTGAACTAAATCTCGTTCTTGAGAATTATTGTAATAATTACTGAGACCTCCTAGACCTTATTATAACATTCTTGCATCACTTGTGATCATCCTTTGTGAGATTTATCATCATCTTTGTGTTATTTATGTGATATTTATCATATTATCTTTATTTCTTGCATTTAACATTTTGTAGGTTTAGATCACCTTCAAAGAAACTCAAGGTTCTATTATCAACCTTATTTTCGAGGCTTTTCACTTGTAGGTCTCCCATTTCATCCTTTTTACCTTAGCCTTATCTAATTATTCTATAGTCACCATCAACCCTATCGATTGTCAAATCAACCCGCCCTTTTGCAACTATGATTTCAACCTCTAGATCCATTTTCTACGTCCACTTTTATTTTGTTTCAGAATCCTCTTACCAGAACACCATTTTGTTCCTCTCGTACTCCAAATTTATCCTAGTTGCATCCTAGTCACTATCAACCCGGGCCCAGTTTGTCAATCCAACCTCCCTTACTACTATTTTCTACTACTTTTTGGATCTTTCTACCTATGGTTCTCTTCGTAGGTGACACAGATCACCCATAAGATCCTATTTTGTATTTAGACCCTAGTAGGTTGGCATATTCAACTTTACCCAAATCAACACTCCGAAGTCACTTTGTCAACCTACTTTTGCACAAGCATGGGTCGCCATCGACCTAGACCAGAAGCATTTAATTTACATTTATTACAATCAAATCAGCTCTTAGATCAATTTTAGTCATTTCTCATATTCAATAATATTTCTGTTTTTGCATGTTATATATTATTCCATCCTTTACTTCACTTTTTCTTTAAAAGGGGGTCGACATACATGAAATGAGTGTGACACTTTTGGAGCCGGCTTTGTTCAGAAACCCCGCATATCCTATCTAATCAATATCTTTTTCAATTTTTCCTAATTACAGGTTTATCACCTTCAACAAAGATCATCTATTTAGCACCCACCCATCCACGTATATCATGATTCTATGGTATCAGTAAACCCTCCATGTTTTAATTTTCTTGTTTATTTTAGTATCTAGTTTATGTGTTTGAATCAAACAAAGAAATTATGACAATAGTATGCTTCCATGCCTTGAAAAATTAATTTTTCCGTTACACGTAGAAATCTGGATAAGGGGGCTACTACAACGCTCAAGGTAGAAGATAAGAAGAATAAAGAGCATGAAGTAGAAATCTTGAAGAATGACATCAATGGGAAGTAAAAGTGAACAAAGGATTCCTATGTCAAAGAAAGAGCATTATCAAGCAAATAATAAGTGCATGATCCACCCTTGTAAGACAATCTTGGAGTGAATCTAATGATGAAATGGAATACTTTGAAGAATTATTCGGGATGCTGATTTCGAACATCAAGAGTGGTATAGGGCCATTAGCAAAATAACTCGTTTGAAGAGAAGATAAGTAATAAAGTGGTCGTGGAGGCCAAAATAATTGAGATTGAGCTTATTTTAATACAGTCAAGAAGGCTTATGACAGGATGATCTTTCCTTTGATAGGTGCCAAAAGTGCCATCCTATCTGTTAGAAATAACAAGTAATATGAGGGGGGTGAATAAGTGTAGATTAATTTTTTTGAAATTAATACCAATCCAGAATTCCTTAATGTAGTGCAAAAATATACCATGAGCATTTAGAAAAATATTTGTCAAACAACAATAACACTAAACACATAATTTATAGTGGGAAACCCTTTCAGGAGAAAACCCACATTAAAACCAATACTTTATTAGGAACACCAATTCCAAAGCATACAATATCTTTGTTTTGGTTGAGCACCCACTCAACCTCTGAAGCACCCACTTCATATTCTCCAAGCACCCACTTGAAGATAACTGAGCACCCACTCAATAAATTTTAGCAAGCTCCAACTTGCAAGGAGCACCCACCCTTATAATCTAAGAACCCACTTAGAAATATGATATTACAAATAAATTGATCACTTAGAATCAAGATTTATTACATAATGGATTATGATCACTTTTCTTTATCTTTCTCTACTTGGTATTTTAGGCTCTCACATTCAACATTCTTTATCTCTTCATCTCTCTTTTCAAACTCAATTTGGATTTCTGATTTCTTTGCTCTGTCACTCTCTTTGAATTTATTAGTCAAACTCTCTTGCTCAATGGACCAACCACACTTATGATCTTCTCCTTAGATATGATCTTTAACACTTCATCTATTGGATCTCTTTTTATATTGCTCCTTCTACTATAATGCATCTCCTTTTCTTACTTGAGAAGAAACCATATTTTCATGTAGTTTTATTTTGATAGAAAATCAATAATCTCCATCACTTCCCTTGGAATTTTGTGCACTCTATCACACCCTTTTTGCATTTACAATTTCTATTTAATAAATGCATCTTGCCAACTCAGATTTACTCTCTATATAATTGAATTTTACTTTTCTTTATTAAGTGCATTAAATATTTAATGCATTCTTAGTGGAGTCATTTATGAGATAATATTTAAGAATATATTTCTCATCATTCTTGGATTTTCAACTGAGAAAAAAGAATGATCCATATTTATTCTTAGATATTTAATTTTTCCTAGAAATTGGGAATTTATATTTTGTAATATAGAGGATGTAAATAATTTTCCACAAAGTCAAAGAGATTTAAATTTTGACACCTAGAGCTTGAAATATATTAGATCAAATCTATTTTTTTAAGCACACATTACACATTATGCAGTAAAAGATGCTGCCTTTTGATTTTGTTTAAAACATTTATCCATTTCCTCCATTGATCAAACAAATATGACTTGTTATATCCATATAAGGTTCATTCATCGCATCACATATACACACTTCAAAAGTATTTATTTATATTGCATCTTTATCCTATGTTCTCGTGGTTTTTCTTTATAAACCTCGGCCTTTTTGGTCTTCCACAAATTTTATGATTTACTTGGAACTCTTTCTAGCCATTTGTAGATTTTCTAGTATTCCATGATTTTCTTCCTTACCCATGGCTATGTTCTTTTACCCGTGGATTTGCTAGTTATTTTTGGCTATCTCTAGTCTTTATTGGCTTTTTCTATTTGTATGTGGCTTCCTCTAGTTCTCCTTTCTTCCACAAATTTTAATTTTTCACATATGGATTTGTCCCTTTTCCCACAGCTCTCACTAAACCATCGTGGCCCTCCTCATGGATTTGAAATCTATCTCTACATGTTCACAAAATTCACAAAAATTGATTAAGTACCTTAGAATTGTACACAATCATATAAGAGCTGATACTACCAATCAACCTCCACATTTCTCTTATAGAGTCTTTCTTGAACTGCTTCCTAATGATTATTCATGACTTTTTAACACCTTTTCATGAACGGTTGACCTTGAGACACCTAAACCTAGACCGTTTTCCATTAATAACATTTTAAATAAATGACAACACAAATAATAATGACAGAGGTCCAACAAAATCCTCCTTTGTCATTGATGAAAATTTCACGAAACACTAAAAATTTTGATGGAAAAAACATTTAATATCTCCCCTTATGTTTTCACTCTCTCATTTATAGCTTGGTTTTGTTTTCATTCTCTCCCACCTTTGAAAACAATGAAAAGGGTAATTTATGCAGCCTCTATGTCTGTAGATTTGATTATATGACTTGGTCTAAACTATGGCAATGTTCCCTTGAGCTGATGCATATTTTGATGAAATGAGCTAGTAAAGCACCTCCCCCTCACATGAAGATTGTATTGCACTTATTAGGAGCTAATATTTTACATGAGAATGTACCCTTTCCTTATCTCCACACTTTCTAGTTGTTGGGATCTAGAATGACCCCCAACTCATATCTTAGATGTTCAAATGTGGTTTTTTGTAGTGGTATGGTCATGATATCTACAATTTATTCTTTAATGCTCACATACTCTAGGTTGATTTTCTTGTCATTCAATTGTTCCCACAAGAAGTGATATCTAACTCGAATGTGCTTGGTATTTGAGTGGAACACTGGGTTCTCAGAGACACTTATTGTAGTAGTGTTATCACAAAGAAAAGGAATTGGGCCATTATATTTTACCTTATACTCCTCCAGTGTTTGCTTCATCTAAAGAACTTGAGTACAAGACACTTCATTAATCATGTATACTCTTCTTCACATGTCAAGAATTCCACCGATGATTGTTTCTTACTTAACCAGGATACTACACAATTACTAACAAATAATACTCTACCACTTGTACTTTTCCTATCATCAATGCTTCCTTCTAAAATAGTATCTATATATGATTTATGTTGAAATCATTTCTTTTGGAGTACCAGAGTCCATATTCAAGTGTTCCCATGAGATATCTTAGAATTATTTTAACTACCTTGGAATTTATTTCCTTGCATCTTCTTGAAATATTCCCAACAAGGCTTATAACTTGCACAATATCAAGTCTAGACACCGTGGAGTAGAAGAGACTAACTATCATGGATGTATACAAAGTATTGTAAAATTTTGTGAGTTGTATTCTTTTCTCATCTTGCATCCCACTTTCGTTGGTGTTCCTACAGTCTACACCCTTCCATCCTAAACCTTTTCAGCATTTCATTGATATATTTGATTTGGGATACTAAGATACCTGGTCCGACTGACCTGATTTGTAAGCATAGAAAGACATAGAGATCCCCAAGCATAGATATTTCAAATTATTTCTTCATCATATCAGAAAATTCATAAGTCATTTTATCATAATATCCTCCAAATATGATATCATTCTTGTACATAATGACAATGAGCAGATGATCTCCTTCTTCCTAGATGTAGATATTACTATCAGCAACACCTTTTCTGAAACCCTACTTAATGAGGTATGAATCCAATCTATTGTACCACACTTTAGGAGCTTGTTTGAGTCCATATAGATCCTTTTTCAACCTACACAAATAATATTTATCTTCAGTTAGATAAAATCCATTAGGTTTCTCAATATATACCTCTTCATTCGTAAAATCGTTGAGGAATGTTGATTTAACATGGACATTTGGAAAAATATTATCTTCTTGTAAGCCACGTATGTGAGGAATAGTCCGATTGCTTCTATCCATGCCACTCATGTAAATGTTTCATAAAAGTTGATTCCTTCAATTTGTGCATAACCTTTCCATAAAAGTCTTGTTTTGTTTCTTGTCACTTCCCCTTTTTCATTAAATTTATTTCAGAGTACCCATTTAGTTCCAATCACATTCTTTTCCTTAGGTATTTACACAAGCTTCCAAGTTTCATTCTTTTCAATCTAATCAAGTTATTAATTCATGGCATCCACCCAATACTAAACATTGCTAGCATTCTCGCAACATTCTTAGGTTCTATCATGGATAGGAGTGTTTTGTATTCACGATTCTACCGATGTCTTAGTATTATTCTTGTGAAAATGTCACCTTATATTTTTCTAGTAATCTGGTTTGTTGGATGATCCCTCTCGACATATCTTGAGGGTGTCTTAGCATCTTGTCTTTCTTCCACTTCTTCACGTGGACTTTCCATTTCTTCATCATCTTCTTGAAATTCTTGATTGTCTCTCCCCTTTGACAACAATGAAAATTGGTAATTTATGTAGCCTCTATGTCTATAGATTTGATAATGTGACTTGGTCTAAACTACGACAATGCTCCTCCTGAGCTGATGCATATTTTGATGAAATGAGCTAGCAGAGTATATCCCCTCACATGAAGATTACAATTCACTTTTTTAGGATCTAATATTTTACATGAGAATGCACCATTTCCTTGTATCCACACTCTATAGTTGATGTTAGGATCAAGAATGAACCCCAACTCATTCCTTAGATGTTCAAATGTTGCTTTTTGTAGTGGTATGGTCATGATATCTACAATTTATTCTGTAGTACTCACATATTCTAGGATTATTTTCTTACGATTCACTTGTTCCCTGAATAAGTGATATATAATGGAATGTGCTTGATAGTTTTGTGGAACAATGGGCTCTCAAAGACACTTATTACAGTAGTGTTATCACAAAGAAAAGGAATTGGGCCATTAAATTTTACCTTGTAATCCTCCAATGTTTTCTTCATCTAAGGAACTTGATTACAAGACACTGCCTCAGCTATATACTCTTCTTCACATGTTGAGAGTGCCACTAATGATTTTTTCTTGCTTAACCAAGATACTAGGAAATTACAAACAAATAATTATCTTCCACTTGTACTCTTCCTATCATCAACACTTCCTTCCCAATCAGCACATGTATATGATTTTATGATGAAATCATTTCTTTTGGAGTACTTTAGTCCATATTTAAGTGTTCTCATGAGGTATCTCAAAATTAACTACCTTGGAATTTATTTCACTTGGATCTTCTTGAAATATTCCCAACAAGTCTTATAGCTTGTAGAATATCATGTTTTGACACCGTGGAGTAGATGATACTAACTATCATGGATGTATACAAAGTATTCTCAACTTTTTGTGATGTTTTATTTTCTCATCTTGCATCCAACTTCCATTGGTGCTCCTATAGGTATATGTCCTTCCATCCTAAAATATTTCATCATTTCATTGATAAATTTGATTTGGGATATCAATATACCTTCTTCTAACTCGATCGATTCGTAATCCTAGAAAGATAGAGAGATCCCCAAGCATATAAATTTCAAATTATTTCTTCATCATATTATCAAATTCATAAGTCATTTTATCATAATTGCCTCTTGATATGATATAATTCACATACACAATGAAAATTAGCAGATGATATTCTTCTTCCTAGATGTACATATTATGAGCTTGTGTAAGTCCATATAGAGCCTTTTCAACCTGCACACATGATATTTATCTTCAGTTAGATAGAATCCATTAGGTTTCTCAATGTATACCTCTTTATTCAGAAAACCATTGAGGAATGTTGATTTAACATCCATTTGGAAAAATCTATCTTCTTGTAAGCCACATATGTGAGGAACATTATGATTGCTTCCATCCTTGGCACTAGTGCAAATGTTTCGTCAAAGATGATTCCTTCCATTTTTGCATAACCTTTGCATACAAGTCTTTCTTTGTTTCTTTTCACTTCCCATTTTTCATTTAATTTATTTTGGAATAACCATTTAGTTCCAATTACATTCTTGTCCTTAGGTCTTAACACAAGCTCCTGTGTTTCATTCTTTTCAATGTAATCAAATTATTCATTAATGGCATCCACCCAATACATATCATTGCTAGATTCTTGGGTTCTATCATGGATAGGAGTGTTTTGTCTCATGATTTTACTAATATCTTAGTATTATTCTTATGAAAATGTCACCTTATTTGTTTCCAATAATTTGGTTTGTTCAATGATCCCTCTCGACTTGTCTTGAGGGTGTCTTCAGTGTCTTGTCTTTTTCCACTTCTTCACGTGGAGTTTTTATTTCTTCATCATCTTCTTGATCTTCATGATTGTCTCTCCCGCTTTCACAACATTGAAAAGGGTAATCTATGCATCCTCTATGTCTTCAGATTTGATTATGTGATTTGGTCTAAACTATGGCAATGCTCCCCCTAAGATGATGCATTTTTTGATGAAATGAACTAGCAGGGTAGCTCCCCCTCACATGAAGATTGTATTCACTTATTAGGAAATAATATTTTACACGAGAATGCACCCTTTCCTTGTCTCCACACTTTCTAGTTTCTGTTGGGATCAAGAATGAACCCCAACTTATTCCTTATATGTTCAAATGTTGCTTTTTGTAGTGGTATGGTCATGATATCGACAATTTATTATTTAGTGCTCCCATACTCTAGGCTGATTTTCTTGTCATTCACTTTTTCGCTCAAGAAGTTATATCTAATTGGAATATGTTTGGTCTTTGAGTGGAGCACCGGGTTCTCGTGAGACACTTATTGCAGTATTTCTATCACAAAGAAAAGGAATTGGGCCATTAAATTTTACCTTGTAATCCTCCAGTGTCTACTTCATCTAAGGAACTTGAGTATAAGACATTGCATTAGCTATATACTCTACTTCACATGTCGAGAGTGCCACTAATGATTGTTTCTTGCTCAACCAAGATTCTAGTTAATTACCAACAAATAATTTTCAACCACTTGTACTCTTCCTATCATCAACACTTCCTTCCCAATCAACATCTGTATATGATTTTATGTTTAAATCGTTTCTTTTAGAGAATTAGAGTCCATATTAAAATGTTCCCATGAGATATCTCAAAATTATTTTAACTTCCTTGGAGTTTGTTTCCCTTAGATCTTCTTGAAATATTCCCAAAAAGGTTTATATCTTGTATAATATCAGGTCTTGACAATGTGGAGTAGAGGAGACTACCTATAATGGATGTATACAAAGTATTGTCGAGTTTTTGTAATTATCGTTTTTCTCACCTTGCATCCCACTTCCACTAGTGTTCCTATAGGTCTACATCCTTCCATTCTAAACATTTTTCACCATTTCATTGATATATTTGATTTTGGATATGAAGATACCTTGGTCTGACTGACTAATTTGTAAGCCTAGAAAGCTAGAGAGATCCTCAAGAATAGACATTACAAATTATTTCTTCATTATATCAGAAAATTTATAAGTTATTTTATCATAATATACTCCAAATATGATATCATTCATGTACATAATGACAATGATTAGATGATCTCCTTCTTCCTATATGTATATATTACTGTTAGCAACACCTATTTTGAAACCCTTCTTAATGAGGTATGAATCCAATCTACTATACCACTCTTTAGGAGCTTGTTTAAGTCCATACAGAGCCTTTTTTAACCCACACACATGATATTTATCTTCAGTTAGATAAAATCTATAAGGTTTCTCAATATATACCTCTTCATCCAGAAAACCATTAAGGAATGTTGATTTAACATCCATTTGGAAAAATATTTTCTTCTTGTAAGTCAGTGTATGTTAGAACCTGTCTTATTGCTTCCATCCTTCGCAAGTGGTGCAAATGTTTCATCAAAGTTTATTCCTACCATTTGTGCATAACCTTTTATACAAGTCTTTATTTATTTCTTGTCACTTCGTGTTTTTTTCATTCAATTTATTTTAGAATACCCATTTAGTTCCAATCACATTCATGTCCTTAGGTCTTGCACAAGCTCCCGTGTTTTATTCTTTTCAATCTAATCAAGTTATTCATTCATGGTGTCCATCACATACCGATCGTTACTAGATTATGCAACATTCTTGGGTTATATCATGGATAGGAGTGATTTGTCTTCATGATTCTACTAATCTCTTAGTCTTTTTCTTGTGAAAATTTCACCTTATTTGTTTCCAATAATTTGGTTTGTTGGATGATCCTTCTTGACTCTTCTTGAGAGTGTCTTGGTGTCTTTTCTTTCTTCCACTTCTTCACATGAAATTTCCATTTCTTCATCATCTTTTTGATCTCCATGACTGTCATTGGAATTAGTGTTGGATTTGGTAGGATAAGACTCATCAAATTTTACATTTGAGTTCTCAATAACTTTCTACAACCTATTATTGTAGCATCTATAGGCCACACCTACAGTTGAGTAACTAAGAAATATGCCTAGACTCGAATTTTCACAAGTTATCTTCATATCTTTTAACATAAAATTTACTTCCAAAGACCCTTATGTGTTTTACATTGGCTAGCCTATTTTTCCAAAGTTCATAGGGTGTCTTGTCACTGTTTATTCTTAATTGGGATTTTTTAGAATATATACTATGGTGTAGACTACTTCACTCCAATATCTATCAGGAAGTTTAGATTCATTCAACATAATCCTTTTCATTTTTGTACAAAGTATTGTTATTTATTTTAACAACCCATTTTTAAGGTGTTCTTTTGGATGAGAATTGTCTTCTAGTCCCATGTTATTAACAAAATTCATCGAACTCATTGGGAAAAAAATATTGACCTCTATTTGATCTCAAGCATTTGATTTTGGTGTTCTTTTCATTCTCTACTAGAGCCTTGAAGGATTTGAAGTTTGTCCAAGGATTTTGATTTTTATTTAAACAAGTGGCCCATGTAATTATGTTGTAATCATCTATTAGAAACATGGAATACACATCTCCTTGTAGAATTTTAGTTCTTGAGGGCCCACATAGATCTGTATGGATTAGTTCCATAAATATTGTGGTTGATTATTCCTTGGATTTGATTGATCTTTTTGTTTGTTTACCATTCTCGAATGCTTTGCAAAGTGTATATGTTGGTTTTACAATCTTTTCCATATGTCTCACACCACCTTTAGCACTTAGTTTCACAATATTATAAAAACTCATATGTTTGAATCTCATGTGTCATAGCCAGCTATAATCAACTTTATCAAGTAGGTAATGTCCTTTGTTAATTTCATTAAGGACATACATATTATTCTTGGTTTGTTTAATTTTTTCAACTTTCTTTCCTATTTTTCCATTGATAATTTCACAACCTTTGTCATGGAATATCATATTATAACATTTCTTACACATTAAACTCATACTCAACAACTTGTAATTTAGTCCTTTGACATATAAAAATTCTCAATAATATTTCTCCCATTGTCTAGACTCAAAGGTCACTTTCCCACTATGTTTTCTCGAGTTATTATCACCAAATATAATAGCTCTTGATGCATTGTTTGGTAGAGAGATAATTTTTTTTGTCACATGTCATATGACTGGAGAATCCACTATCTAAATACCATATTTTATCTTCATATTATGCATGAAACCAGGTGTGTACTATTGAGAAAGACTCTTTTATTTTGTTTGCTTCTTCCTTTTCAACATACACCCATATCTTTTGTTTAGGAGGTTCTTGTTTGCTTGTTGAAGCTACATGACATTTCTTGTGGTATTTTTGTGAACAACATTATAGTTCATTCTAGTGTATGATGAGCTATAGTTTCTTCCATAGCCTCTAGCATATTTTCAATATTTAACAACTTTATGTCCTAACTGATTACATGAGAAACAATAAGTGTTAAAATAATGTGTGTACCTCATTACATAGGTGATTATGGGAGCATTAGTCTTCCTCTTCGAGGCTTTGATGACTACTTGATTTACAACAAGATGGGTCCTTCGTATTGATATTGATGTAGACTTGTTTCCTTCCATATTTACATGATCTACTTCTTTTCTTTATTCCTTGAATCCAATCCCTGATTTTTCATTTATATCCTACTAACTACTCAAGATATCATTTAGAACATTTAATCTATTTTTTAGATTTTCATACATTGTCAATTTGTTGGTCATCTGTCCCAGCTTTAGTTTTTAGTCACTCTAATTATGAGTTCAAATTTGTGCATTCATTATCCTTTGATTTTTAAGATTTGGAAATCCTTTCTAGTTGAGTTTCAAGTTCTTTGACTTCATAGGTTTCTTCCTATTCATTTAGAATTTGTCGTTTCTCATAGACGTGAATTTGTTTTTCATAATATTTTAATTTGCATCTAATATTTTGATTCTTTCTCCTGCACATCTTTAATTCTTCAAGAGCACAAAAAAATTCTACCTCCATATTTACATTTGCTTCTTCTTCATCGTGAGTCTTCATAATCAACTCGCACTCTTTCCTTTTTGAGTTGTATTCTTTAGAGACATCCATGGCCATAAACAAACATTCATAATGATTTTCTTCATCCTCCTTTTTAGAGCTTCTTGGTTTTCTTAAATCATATTCACTTGACTCTTTTGTTGAGTAGAAATTTCTTTTTTCTTAAATAATTTATTCTTGCCATATTTCTTCTTGAAGTTCATATTTTACATTTTTGCTTGTGACTTTATTCATCATGATCAAACTAAGTTTCTTTGTTTTTATTTGGGCATTTAGTAGAAAAATGTCCTACTTGTCCACACTCAAATAATTTGAATGGAATTTTTCCTCTATACTTACCTGAGCCTCTTCCTAGTATTCTCACAAAAATTACTTAAATATACTCATCATTTATTTCATCCTCCAAATATGATTCTTATTTTTCTTTTTTAGATTGGGTCTCTTTCTTGGCTTTAAATGCTACTTCTTTCTTGGTAGATTTGGCCCCTATTATTCTCATCTCATAGGATTATAAGATATTTTGTAGTTCATCCATTGTCAGAGTCTTCGTGTCTTTGAATTCTTCCACAGCTGAAACTTTTGCATCATATTTGGCGAGTTAGATATATTAGGATATTTTGCACTATAATAGATTCTTCTAGCTTCTCACCTAGGCCTCTGATCATATTGATCATTTCATCTATTAGCTACATGTAGGTTGCTAGACTCTCATCATATTTCATATTTAGATTATCAAACTAAGCATCATAGGTCTATAACTTTGCTAACTTGAAATTATCATCTCCTTAATAAATTCCTTGAAGCTTGGTCCAAATTTCCTTTGTCAGTTGTACAGTGCATAAATTTTACAAACTCTATTTCATTTAGACCACATAAGATGGAATTTATGGATCTTGAGTTATTCTCATATTCTACCTTATCTACTGTATAATTGATTGGCATGGCTAGATGATTGTATCTTTTCTCAAGATATTCCCATATGTCAAAACCAAGTGACATGAGTTATGTCTTCATCCTTATTCTCCAGAATGCGTAATTTGTTCTAGTGAAGAAAGGTGACCTTGAAAATGATAATCCACCTTGTTATTGATGTGATTTCATTCTTTTGAAGAGACAAAATCCTTGAACATGTTAATTGTCTACTAAAAGAACTCGCTCTAATACCAATTTTTAGAAATCACAAGCACTGAGAGATGGGGGTGAATCAATGTAGATTAAATTTTTAAATTAATACCAATCTATAATTCCTTAGTGAAGTGAAGTAATATACCATAAGCATTTAGAAAAACATTTGTAAAAAAAACACTATACACAAACTTTATAGTGGGAAAACCTTTCGAGAGAAAAACCCACTTTGAAACCAAGGCTTTATTGGAATACCAATTCTAAAGCATATAATATTTTTGTTTTTATTGAGCACCCACTTCATATTATCCAAGTACCCACTTGAAGATAATTGAGCACCCAATCAACAAATTTTAGCAAGCTCCAACTTGCAAGGAGCACCCACCCCTATAATCTTATCACCCACTTAGAAATATGATATTAGAAATACATTGATCACTTAGAATAAATAATTCTTACACAATGGATTATGATCACTTTTGTTAATATTTTTGTGCTTTCTCTTTCAGGCTCTCACATTCAGCATTCTCTATCTCTTTGTCTTTGTTATTCGAACTCAATCTGCATTTCTGATTCAAACTCTCTTTATCAATTTATCAACCACACTTATGCTCTACTCATTTGATATGATCTTCAACACTTCATTTGTTGGCTCTCTTTTTGTCTTTCTCTTCCTATGTTTCTCCTTCAACTAGAATGCATCTCGTCTTCTTACTTAAGAAACAAGCGTATTTACATGGAGTTCTATTTTTTTAGAAAATCAATAATCTTCATCACTTCCCTTGGAATTTTATGAACTCTATCACACACTTTGTACATTTACAAGTTTTGTATAATAAATGCATCATACCGACTCCATTTTTACTCTCTCTAGAATCATATTTTATAGCTCTGTTTATTGAGTGCATTAAATATTTAATGTGTAGTTTGTGAAGCTAGCTATTTAGATTATATCTAAGAATAGATTTTTCATCTTTCTTGGATTTTCAACCGAGAAAAAGGAACCATCCATATTTCTTCTTTTTTATTTACTTTTTCTTATAAATCATGAATTTATATTTTTTGATATAGAGGATGTAAACAGTTTTCCACAAATTCAAAGAGCATAAAATTGTGAAACACGAAGCTCGAAATATATCAGTTGGATATGGTGTTTTTTGTGAACCAAAAGTTACATATTCGCAATATGTTTCCTTTTCTTCTATTCAAAACATTTATCCATTTCCTTCATTGATCAAGAAAATATGAATTATTCCACCCATATAAGGTTTATTCATTTCATCACATATCTCGCATTTCACTATTTCTTCCTATTGTGGCTTTATCCCATGTTCGGGTCTTTCCTTCATTATTCGTGTCCTTTTCGGTTCTAAAACTTTTATCCTTTACCCATGCAACTCTTCCTAGACATCTTCTTCTTTTCTAGTAGTCTGTGGCTTTGCATCCTTACTCGTGGATATGTTATTTTACTCGTGGATTTGGTAGTTATCTCGAGGCTATCTCTATTCTTTCATGGATTTTTATTCTTTATCTCGTGGCTTCCTCTAGTTCTCCTTTCTTACATTACTTTTTTTATTTTTCACCTGTAGCTTCCTCCCTTTTTCTCGTGGCTCTCACTAAACCTCCATGGCCCTCCTCATGGATTCAAAGACTATCTCTATATATCTCGGGGCTTTAACAAAAACTAATTAAGTCCATTAGAATCATTTGTAATTATCTCGAGAGCCGACACTACCAATCGACTTCACATTTCTCTTGCGTATTATTTATTGAATTACTTCCTGAAGATTTTTATATACTTGTTAACACCTTTTCATGCATAGTTTACCTTGAGGAACCTTCACATGCACTATTTTCCATCAATTTCACTTGACATAAATGAAAAAATCAATAAAAATGATAAAGGTCCAACACTATCCTCGGTGTGATGGTTTCTAAGGAAGAAGTAGAGCTCAAGGCTATACAGAAAAAACACCAATCAATAAGATTGAGCACACAAAGGTAGTGGTAGAATATAAGCATATAAGGAAATAAACAAGGCCAAGAAAGATACTCTAGAGCTCAAGATAAATAAAATTTAGACTTTGGTCATGGAGTGCATTGATATTATTGAAGGGTTCATTACAGAGTTAAGTGTGTTCATCTAATAACTCGGAAAAGGTAGATGAAATAACGCCATACAAGAACCCCATTATTTTAGAGGAAGCACCCAATAATGCCACGGGAGAGGTCATTGAGTGGAAAATGATAGAGGATACATTGGGCATAGAGTTCCTAGAGATCCTCTAGTGACCTAAGGATTGATAAATCATGCACACATAATGGAACTCCATTCTTTATCATTTAAAAATTATTTGATTCATTCATCCTTTGGGGAGACAAGAAGCTTATTGTTAAATAAGGAAATGACATTATTTTTGGGTAATGTTGAGTAGTGAAAAATGACTAAGTACTAGGCACGCATGGAGGTATAGAACCATGCATAAGAGAAGTCATGAATGAGGCATGCATAGAGGAAGGATCAAAGTGTGAAGGCTCATGCCCAAGTAGACAAGTTCCGAGTTATCCAAAATTAAAGTATGTGGTTTAAAATAGAAAGAAAATTAAAGGAGGAGTGGCATCCAAGCAAGATTTATATTTAGACAAAGGAAATAAAATTTGGGATGCACATATAGGGACCAAAAGAGGATCAGGAATAGGATGAGCTAATTTTAGGATTAAAAAATTATTATAATTAGGTTGATCTATTATTAGCAAAGGATGTAAAATCATACAAAGTTATTTTTGTACGCACTCCTATTATTAGGAAGATGCATGAAGTAGTGAAGGGAAATTCCCCACCATTATATATAGGTAGTTCATATATGATATGGTAATAGGGTATTGTAATGTGTGTACGAGATATAACTTATGTGAGTCTCGTGATGTAATCTAATCATGAGGTTGGAATCTACACACTGTGTCCTATGCACATATGGATTCATATCAATGTAATAAGTTTGTGTTATGTAATATTATGATGATGTTGTTCTAGAATGTTAGTGTTCTTATTATTTTGAATGAACTATGATTTTTTTCCTTTTTATATTTGTTTTCGAATTTCCATGGCTTGAAATTTTATTTATGAACAATTGGTTTCTTGGCTATGACAATTATGGTTATGAGTTTTAACTTCCTATCAATAATATCAAAGGATGGACCTAGTGGCTAGGTGCACTTCAAGTGAGCGTTTAGATCTCGTCTCGAATGAGGTGCGAGTTTTCATAGCTAATGATTGTGTAAACGAAGACTACATGGATGCACTCACTAGTTTGTAAGCAATAATAAGAGTTTGATTACAAATAGAAACGACTCCAAATGGAGTCAAAGTACCTCCGGAAATGAAAAAGGTCTCCGTAAGGTGAAATACACCCTTCATAGCCACACAAAGAAGAAAACACCTAGTAATATTAGATTTTCAAATAATCTACCCAATTAATTTGATTATCAAAAATTGATTAAAAATTAAAGGGGTTTAATTTTTAAAATTACCTACCCTTAATTTATTTGAATAACCTAATTAATAAAATAATTCTCCTTAAAATAATATAGTTTATTTTCAAATATAATCTAAGCAATAAAGAATATTAGAACTAGGCTATGTTATTAAAAATAAATAACCCGAGTTTTAAAAACTATGCAAAGTTAATAAAAGTGGGCTTGAAAATTAAAGGGGGAACAATAATTAGTGGTCAATAAGGATAAAGAATAGGTAGCCTCATGGTGGAGGGGAAGGGCTTGAGGAAAGGGGCCTCGTCTTATCTCAAAGCAAGATTAGGGAAAGGTAGTCTATAACACACACAAAACAAGAGGGTAGGATAGGGTTAAACCGGTCATAGAGGGAGTTGGGTGTGGTAGTTTCAACTCGTTAATAACACACACCTATAGGATGTGAAATTTTCAACAAAATACGAATCTCGGAAAGGATGCCAAACATGACAAGAGAGGTTAAGGAAGTTGGAAACAAAACAAGCCTATAAACCATCAAATGAGGTTCGTGGGGAATTGTGAGGTGATCTTGAGTGGTACAAGAAAAAGGAAGAAAACAAACTCTCGTAGCCGAGGGTGAGTAAAAATAGGGTTAAGTATGTAGGACAGAGGCATCATGCTCTTTAGGATGGGTCGAGCCCATTTTGTAACACCAAATGAGTTCGATATTGATACAGATATCAAGGAAGAATGGGTTTGGCACAACTCATAAGGATAGCTTGTGTAGAGCAAGAAGAGAGTTTGGGGAGCTTAAGGATCTAAGACAAGAGTGAGATGATAGAGATATGATACCACCTCATCGAGTTAAGAGAGATAGTGTGGTAAAAATATCAAATAAGTAGGGTAGACGACCTCAAGAAATATCTCATTTTGGAGCTCTCTAAGCTATGTGAAGATATTGGGAGAGCTAAGGTCTAGGATCGAGGTAGGGTTTGAGAGAAGAAGGGAATGGTGGAGTAGGAAGAAGCTTGTTGAGGAGAAAATTAGAAATATTTAAAACTAAAATTAAATGAAAAATCCAAAAAACTAGAAACTCATAAAATACCTCTAAAACATATATTTCCACCAAATGTAGCTATAACCAATTAAATCGAGCATAAAAATCCTAAACCGCATATTTACACATTAAACACCACAAAAAATCCCAAAATGATATGTTAACGTAAATTAACACGATTAATTAGATGATTAATGAAATTGTTTGGGAAGCTATAAAAATCAAAACTTAAAGTAATTAGTAAAAATCAAATGTCATTACATGTTTAATGATAACACAACTCCGATAGCATGTGAGATTGAAGCATGAGGATAAAATGAAAACCTATGCACATCGGGAATGTTTAACTCCAATGGAATAAAAAAATGTACTGTAAATAAGTAAAAACAATTAACCACAACAATAATTAGGCATAAAAACATGTCTACTCATTCTCATATATCAAAATAAAAGAGTACAAATATGAGTGTTGTGTAACTCCCAATGTAGGACTCATCATACCTCCTCAAGAGAGAAAGGAGTTGTGATCTAGAAAAGGTAAGTAACTCCTATATTATGCAAGTGATGCATATGATAGATTCTATGACTAAATCTATCATATAATTCTATGACACCTAATGACGTATGACATCACCTAAGTGAGATGACTCACCATTTGTGATGTGAACAATGCCCTATAGATAATAAGGAAAATATAATACCTCATAGTAACATTGGCCCCTAATTATATCAAATAATAAATATTTGATTTGTTTAAGAAGAGAATACATATGGGTTTATTTGGTCCATTTAAAATAATTATGACTTTATAATGTGATTTTTTTCTTAGTATAATTAATTACAAATCTATATGAACTAATTAGTTAAATGGTTTTAAATATAAGAGGAAATGTTTCGATGCAAGAGAAAAATATGAGCAAATCAGATAAATTGCATATGTTTTGGGATTTTAGCTTAGTAAGAGCACACACAAGGATGGTACATGATAAATGGAGTGAGGAAAGTAGAATATAGAAGCTAGGAGATGGTGAAAAGTGTGTGGGGCTTGGACAAATGCATTCTACAATGGTTTGATTGCACAATGCCTAGTGGTTGTGTAAGGTAAAGAGTACAATGTTTCCATAAATTTGTGATGGAAAGGAATTATTTTTTTGTAATTTGTTATTTTTCCAATATTTGCACAATGTCAAGGTATGGTCATGTACTTTGAGTAAAAATCCTTAACCTGGTGGTTAACCAACACATAATAATAGTCGATGAAATTATTTTCTATCAAAACATGTCAGAGGAGTGACAAAGATACATGAAGAAAAACTATCTATGTACACACATCACCAAAAGAAACAAGTTCATCATATAGGAACGTCTCACAATTATCTTATATATCTCTAACAATATGTTAAGGATTGATTATTTTCAACCATCAAATTTGAAAAATGTAGGAGGTTGTGCAAAAAGGAAATGTGGTGCTTTAGAGGAGTTAATGGACTCACTTGGAGAAGTTAGAAGAGTTAGTGAATATTTTTAAGGGTCCTGGAGAAACACCATGAAAGGGGAGATGGTCATTATAGACCATTAATGCACTATAGTTCACAAAAATTTGTAGGATGAGGTGGTAGAGAAAATAAAAGATAAGCGAGATAAGATTTCATAGATGAAGAATAAAGGGTGTGAAAAAGAAGTCCATGATTACCATGGTGCACAACTAAGTGCATAAAATATGAGACCGTATGGGATGGTGGGAGAGTGCAGAGGAGTGTGCAAGAAGATAAGACTCAAGATGAGGAATTGAGGAGCATGAAGACACAGGCATACACTACAATGGGAGAGTTTAGAATCCAGCCTTAGAGTGGATATGTCATTGTAGGCCATTACCACCAAGTGGAGAGAATAGAGAGTCTAGGATAGTTCCCCAGGAAGAATACAAGGAGTCTATAAAATATCTATACGAGAGTTCCTTTTCAGACAAGGAAAATATAACAATGTATGGATGAGGTTGTAAAGGAAAGGTAGAGTGTTTACATTATGGTGTTTTGTGTAATGTTTACACAATTTCATGGTACAATCATGTGGGTTGAGCATATATCCTTGGCTCGTTCTATCTAACACATAATAATAGTGGACACATGACATGATTTGTTGATGAAACATGTAAGATGACCGTGATAAAGATTCATGAAGAGAAACCACCCACTCAATTCCAACTCAGAAATATTTAGAATCTAGGAAAACATAAAGTGATTCAAATCCACCATTTGAGGGACTAGAGTGGTAAAAGGAGAGAGATGAGATGAGTTGTGTTAAATAAGTGAAACTTGTTAAGGGTCCCAGAGAAAGACAATTGTAATAACTTTAAGATTTTATTTGATGATTTTAAAAGTCTAAATAGTGGGAGCATTACTTAGTAGATTTCGTTAAGGATTTTTAAATCAATAAAAATTTGTATGTGTTTTGATTTGTTATGTATTATAAGGAATTTCATGAGTCCATATATTTGAGCAACTATTATTACCTTTGAGAGTTGTGAGGTTTGTAAAATATAATTGACACATCTAAAAATCCTACAAATGTTAGTAACCAATCCAAAAGGCCTCAAAACCTATCAAAATGACCATATAATTTCCCAAAATAGACATTAATTATATAATTTATACCCCAAAATATTTAGGATAAATGTTGAAACCCTGTAAAATACCCATGTACTAACTAGATTAGATTATGAAAAACTATCTTCTAAACCATGAATCATGGAGCTATGAGACTAGTTCCATAAGGTGCGAGGTAACCCTAATTTCTTATATTTATTATAATAAATTTGAAGTATTTTTAATACTTGAAAATTCATTTTAGAAAATAATTTACTTCATGCAACAACATACTAATTACCACTAATAAAAGGAACGCATACACACTATAGTATGTACTTGTTATTCCATGTACTTTTATTCTATGTATGTGTTATTGTGTCTAGATGTTATTCTATGTACTCACCATATAGCATATGGGTTCCTTTGTTTATGCACACAAATCAAGTCCCACTAGGCTTGGAAATGTTTAGTTTGCTGACCCTAAGCCCAAAAACTATTAAAACATAGAAATCTTTTTGTTTTTGTTAAAAATGCATAAATTCATCTTCCACCATGATAAATCCTACAAAAACAATCGAGATATTTTTGTAAAATGTTTGCAATGTAAAGAAAACTATTCTCTTTCTAAATATATCATTTTTACATTTTTTGGCTATTGTAAACTTTCCATTTATATTTATTTTAAAATATGTATTTTATACATCTATTTTTAGTGATTATAAATGCTTATCTTTTTTCATGTATCTTTTGTTTCACTTCTCCAAATTGAATAAAAATATATACGGTCCCAAACTAGAACTAATTATATACATATTAAAAAAATTAATTAAATATTTTTTTGAGGTAGTTAGGGGAACAATTGAATATCCATTATTTTTCAAATTTCAAAGTCTTTTTACTTTTAAAATCATAAAAAAATCACCGACTAAAAAAATTAGAAAAAAATCTATCCCAAAGTAGATGATCTTATCTCGTATTTCTACCAAATGGTTTTAAAAAATAATAAATGGTGTTAAAATTGGGAGGCACGATTTGACTATCTACTATATATTTTACAACAATAGGATAACCTGTTGGAATTTTATCTCTTTAACCCACTTACACTTAATTTTTTTAAAGAAATAGTAGTTTAGAAACTAGACCCGAAATGTTATAATTCATGCTCATATAACATCTTCAAAATTTGAGTATAGCTATTACAAATAACTAGTACAAGTCAATGTTTCTTATTTTTAGAAAAAAATCATCCACTTAAGACCCCTTTTCGCCTCCCACTTCCACGCAATTACCCATATGGGTGTGCATGTTTGAAAGATACAATAATGAGAAGATTTGCATAATGGTGAGTGTGAAATAAATTTACCTAGGCCTACGATGTTAAGTTCACAAAAGGACCACACAATCATACGAGAATCTCTTACATTACTTGGGAGCCATTTTTATGAAGGGACACGAAATGTTGTAAGATGATAATTTTAAAAATATAGCTAAAGCTTGTAAAATGCTTGTAAATAGGGATTTCACATTAAGTGAAACCAAGTTTTAATGCATAGTATTGAACTACCTTGAGAAAGGCCAAAGGGTTCCATGATTTCAATCACTACATTATGTGTGTGTTTTGGACACAACAGTTCGAAGTTGGATATTAGATCCTAAAGCTACGTGCTAAGGCCCGAGATGAGACAATTCAATTATAGGTAACACCGAGTGTGTTTGAATCCATCGAGTTGAGATAAAATAAAATTGAGCTAACCAAAATTTGATGATATTTTTAGTTTACTTTTCTAGCCAAGACAAATGTAAATTCCGCATAGGTTGATTGAATATAAGACATTATAAGGAAGGAGCTCTAAGCGAACTTTCCAAGCATTTTTCCAATCCCAAACTAGGATAAATTCTATACATTTTATAAAATAATATCTAGATTTTGATATTTTTAGGTAGTTAGAGGGGGAATGGTGGTTATCCATTATTTTTCAAATTTCAAAGTCTTTCTACTTGGAAAATCATAAAACTTAAAAATCACTAAAAATATTTTAAAAAAATCTATCCCATATTAGATGATCTTAGTTATCTTTCTACCAAAGGGTTTTCAAAATAATAAATATTGCTAAAAATGGGGAGGTACGACTAACTATCTACTAAATATTTTACAAAAATAGGAGTACCTATTGGCATTCTAGCTCTTTAACCTGTAGACACCAATGTTTGGTATTGTTCATCCCCTTCACTCTGCATGTCTACTCTCTTTCATTAGGATTGCCCATTTAAATTCATTTTCCTCCTGAATTTAATGAATTCAAATTCCACCAAAAATACATATCCAATTAATCAATATTAATTGATTAATTAATCCTTTTGAATCAACTTATGAATTTAATATTCAAATCTAATCCATGTCACTCCACTTGTAAATTTAATATTTAAATCTAATCCATGTCACTCCACTTGTAAATTTAATATTTAAATCTAATCCATGTCATTCTACCCATGAATTTAATATTCAAATTTAATCCATGTCATTCCACCTATGAATTTAATATTCAAATATAATCCATGAAAAATCCATTTATGAATTTAAAATTTGAATTTAATCCATATTCAATCCAATAATGAATTTAAAATTTGAATTTAATCCATATTCAATCCACTAATGAATTTAATATTAAAAAATAATCCATATTCAATCCACTCATGAATTTAATATTCAAAGATAATCCATAGTCAATCCACTTATGAATTTAATATTCAAAGATAATCCATATTCAATCCACCTATGAATTTAATATTCAAATCTAATCCCCACTCACCTAATCAGGGTAAATTTTCTAAATCATGATTACCCAAATTAATCCCATCCTTAGGCTATAAATAAGAGCCTCCCCCTCTTTCGAAAAAGCTAGAAATCATAGCAAAACTTTGGTATTCTTATTCCACTAATATCATCCTAATGTCCTTGTGATTCCCCTAGCCATCTAATTTCCTTGCATTCTTTCTATTTCTCCTTGTTGATGATCGTTTGCGGGGATCTTAGCATTATGTCATCTCGGATCTGTTCATTCTTTTGGGGTCATTATCAATCGTATGGTATTCTTTTGGGTCATTGTTGAACCACTTCGGTATGTTCATTTTAGTTTAGCTTTTGTATTATCGGTTATCATATCAGTTAGCATCTTCATTTATCATATCACTATTTTAGACTTCAGTTACCAATAAATGTCCATACATCATTGATTATCCTTTTGTTATTATCACGTGGGCTGAAATCCATTCTAGGAAGCTCTCACTTCCTAGAAATGACTTCGCCAAGAAGCTCATCATATATATTACTAATCCCCTTTCGTGTTTGAGTTTTCATTGTTTATAGGTTAAAGGTTCAAAGAGAGGATGGCCATTTCTTATGCACTTGTACAATTTCATCACTATCTACATCATGAGGTACACTAAACCCTCCCATAATTTTATCTTTATGGATTTCTTGTTTGTTTTACTAACTGGAATAGGTAGCATAAATCTTGTAAAACATTTCGGCATTCCAGGTGGGATCCTCCCACAATTTTTATTGTTGGTTTCAAAACTCATTACCTTATCCATTATTTTCCTATTAGTGTTTGTTGTTATAATTGCATTCTCTATACCGTATGTAATTCTTTGGTTGATGTTTACATTTTGGGAAATGTTAGTACTCTATGTCGTCTTATGTCTTGTTTGTGCGGAGGTTTTGATAGTAGTGGATATATTGTTTACCTCATCATGGATTCCTAACATTTCTTTTGTTCCATGTTAATCACCTTTTCATATCATCATTTCAATATGCATTAATACTCACTTACATATTTGGCGTGTTGGGTTAGTGCTTGTCATTTTTTCACTTTACTTGTCTTGTGCAGGTTTCAAAAGTATAACAACTATCTTGATTTATAGTTGTTGTCTATTTGGATATTTTTTGGGAACATTTCATTTTTAGACTCTCACTTATTTGCGAGTGTTTTAGTGTTGGCTCATTAGTTATGAGTGTTACTTACATTCGATATTCCATATCCGTCTTGGGGTGGGGGTTATGTTTTTGATTTTTTCCCCGGTTTCACAATACTACATTTCCTAGTTTTATTGGTGAAATTTATATAATCCTGCACAAACAAAATGAAACAAAAATAATAATTATTAAATAAAATTTAAAAAAATGTTAATGCCCTAACTAAATCCTTCACTACCAATCACCTACCTATTTCCTTATCCCTTTCCCCTATCTCAATTGAGCTAGTTCCATAATCCTCCTCACATCCTAACCCACTTGACTCCCAAATCACTACCCAACTCCCCTAGGCCACTCACCCACCCAATCCCCTCTCAATCCCCAACCCCTTGTTGCCACTCACCACTCCATTCCCTCCCCATTCCCAACCCCAGTCCCAAACCACCCTCCCATCCCCAATCCCCCACCCCTAGCCGATTATCCATGCCTCCGCCCCACTCAACACTGACTCCGAAACCTCACCACAAAACTCCTCCCATGCATTCTTCCAACCCATCCCCCATACCTAACCCCACACCCCTAGCCATTCGACCCCACGACTAGATTCTTCCCCTGACCTACCCATCACACAGGCCCCGTCACTAGCTTCACTCAATCACCCAACACTCTCCCTATACCCAACATCCAACACCTTTTCCAAACTCCTCAAATCACTACCCTATCCTTCGACCTCCTGATCCATTCTCGCTTGCCACCAGCCACACAGAGCCGTCGATCCCCACTCTAAACTCATTTTCTTAATATCGCCCTCCGGAATCACCCTCCCCACCTTCCCCAAGCCCTCCTAGCCACTCGGTCACCCTACCTCATGTCCTCATCCCAAAATCTCTCCACTCCCTTCCACCACCCACTCGACCACATAGAGTCACGCCTCCCCCAGCCCAATCCCCACTCTCTCGATACCCACTAAGCATACTTTGTCCTTTTCCCCTCCCATGCTACTTGGTTGTGGCCACTTAACCGCACAAATAACTCCCCTCTCGGCCACTCATCCACATGACCCTCCACACCGATCTCACATGACACGTCCAAACCAAGCCCACATGACCCCCACACCGATCCCTTCACACATTCCATCTAACATGCCAAACCACACTCTTCTTCATTTTTTAATTTGTATCTTTAAATTTTAAATTTTAACTTTAACTTTTAATTTTATAAGTTTATTTTTTATATTATAATCTATAGATTAATTTTCCTTCCACTTTATTTAACTATTTGATTTAATTTCATTATACATCCTATGTCATATTGTTCTCTTATAGATTTTTTTTTTTGCATTTCTTTCAATTATAGTGTATATTGTTGGGTTAACCGCCACTTCATCATTTCTCTTTCTTATTTTATTTCATTTCTTTTGGTCTTCCATTTGGTAGGTCTAATTATGTCCGAGCATATGAATTTTTTGAAAACAAAAATTAAGACCTTTATGTTGTATTTTTAAACCATGTCAAATAATTATATATTTTTATTTTACTGAACTCTATGACATTTCACCCACCAAATTACAATATTAAAGACCAATTTTTGCAACATATACACAACTTAAATCCCTTTCACTTTCGGGTCTCTTTTGAAATTTCACTAATCATGAATAGTGAAAAATTAGGGTCCCTAAATGTTTCGATCACTGATGCTGCTTTTAATCATGTCATAATCATTTAATCACTTTGTGTTGTCATCTAACCCTTTTTAGTGAATTTCATCCACATATTGTTGTCATTTTAAAAAAAAAAAAATTGTGAAGCGAATCGACACCCTTCACATGTATGCTCTTCTCTCGTGCTTATTACAAGTGATCTTGAGAATTAGAAACACAACTATGGTATCCCTTGTCATTTTATTTTCATTTATCGTGGAAAACTACTAACTGCTTCTGTAGGGTCCTTGATCACATAGTAGTTTACATATTTTAATCAACATCCTCACTTCATATAACTCCATATTTTCTTCTATATATTTTTTTACTAAATATGCAGATAGTCCACATTGTTTGCTTTCTCATGTTGGGATTGCTTGGAGTTTACTCTTTTCTTGCATCATCTTAAATTTAGATAAAAAGAAAAATTATTCTTTAGTTATTCTTATTTTTATCTTATTTTCTCCTTTTTAATTGCACTTTCCCTTCTTGTGTGTCTATCATCATAGAAATTTCACATTTTCATTTGGCTTAAAAAGAACCCCTTGCATCCTTCTTAGCAACATAACTTGTGTAGAGATTAATCGGTTACATCTCACACTCCATCACACACAACTGAACTTAGAAATTAATCTACACACCTAGACATATTCCTACCAAGTGGACTATTTGGGATTTCATCACCAAACAAGAAGCTTACATGATGTTCTAGCCACACTAGAAATCATGCATAGATTCGGGCCTCACGTACCTTTGGGTATATCGAGGACTCCCCATCCACAACATCCCAAAACCAAATGTAGATTGGTTAATTTCTAGGTCCTTTCTAAGCCTTTTTATTTCATTCTCACATTTTTCTAAGCTAATCTAGATAAAAAAAACATTGTGTGCTTAACTTTGTATCTAATTAAAATAAGCTTGTTTCTTCATTTTGTTTCATGCCCATAGTCACACATTTAGTAGCTAGAAAAATGGAATAAGATCTTGCATTGAACACATCAACTGCTCCATCTCAAAAACTACCCGACATGACTATTGTGTCTTCCATGCCCATGGTCACTAATTTTATGGTTACCCAATCCATGACCATCCATCTTCCTCATCAAGAGACCCTTATTCAACATCTACTCATGATGAAACTAATTCATACCATCATTCTATTCCATCTAGACAATCCATACCTTCGTTTGTCACATCGATCAAGGATTTTTGACCTCCTATCATCACTCGCAGAGAGGTGTGGATTCTTAGGAGTTTCTTGATTTCATTCTGATGGATCTTCATGATTACTTACTTATGAAGTCAACCTAACTTCCTATTAATGGTCCACCCATTCAAAAAATTTATGAATATCAATCTAACCCCAAAACGACTCAAGTCCTCTCTTCAAAACTAGTGGTCTTCTTCCCTAGAGTTATAAATGAACTTGCTTTTTCCCAAAAGGAACTTGATCCATCCTCATCCACCAATCCTCCCCTTCATCAAACCACTCAATTGGTCACACCCATTCCTCCCAATCTACCACCCATCAACAAAACCATTGCTTCCTCTATTCCTATCATTTCTTCATCATCTCTAATTGTTATCCTTCCTATCTAATGTTCTCAACCAAATAAAACACCATTTCTATGTCCGAAAAGTATAATCAATCATTTCTTCCCACATCACATGGGTATGTAAGTGTTTTCACTTCTCATCCTCATACAAATGAATCCACACACACACATCAACTAACTCGTATGATTTTTGGTCAATATATGGTGTCTAATCCACCTCCGCAGCAATCCCAACCCATCATCACTCATCATATGCCTCATCAAGTCCACATCCCTATCCCTCAACAACCAAATCAATCCCAACAATCATATCACGTTCCCATATCACAACATCAAATCTTGCAACAACGTCCTTAATCACAACTTGACTTACATTCACCATCATCAAGTAAATCCTCAAACCCCCATTCATTCACAACCTCATAACCAATTCTACCTAACCACTTTGTATGTTATACAACCACAACCAAATATCACTTCAAACGATCCCATGCATTCCTTAATGAATAGGTTGGCTAACCTTGAGGATGCTACCATAGGGCCTATAGTTACATTCTCTTACGAGTAGATCTATGATAAACCTATTCATCTATTAGTCCCAATCAAACCATATCTACCTCATTGGGAACTACCACATTATTCCAAGTTCAATAGTAAGGAGGACCCACAACAACATCTCCACTCATTTAGACATGTGTTTTATCTCATTTCTCACGATCAAGACCTTATTCTTCTCATCTTACCTATGTCCTTGGTCGGTCCTACATTGGATTGGTACAATGACATTCCTTAACATTTATTATTTTCATTTACCCAACTTGTGTAGATATTCTTAGAGAACTTCTCCATTAATCAAAAAAATTATGACTAGTCTATTGTGGAATTTTTGCACAATGGCGTGGGATCATAAACCGAATATCATTTTATCTTCCACAGAAAAATGTTATTGAACTCTTTACATGCTCTTATAAAAACATATTTCATCCACATTACAAATTAAATCATTCCAAACATTTGAAGAGGCCTTCAAAATGGCTCATAAACTCGATAATTGTGCCCTTGAGCAAGTAAAACTTGAACTTAAGTCAAACAAACCTAAAATTGAGTTTACTAAACTGCTGACACATAATGATAAATCTAAAAATTTAGGAAATTTCATGGTGGTTAAGTCTTTTGTCACGTCTACTTCTAGTACATGGCCTTAACAAAGAGCGCCTATAAAATTGTCCAACTATACTCCTCTAGGAGAATCATATGGTTCAATATTTTACAAGTTGATGTCGGTGCATCTCGTCATGCTTCCCCCATTTGACCACTAGATGAAGCATAACCTAAACTGACATGGTATCATGAGGATCACTATTGTAAATATCATCAAGTTAGAGGACATGACATAGAAAAATGTAGAACCTTTAAATATCTAGTCTAAAAACTTATTGATCAAGGTGACCTCCAAGTAGACAACCCAAATGCACCTCCAAATCAACCATTCACATGTCATGCTATGAAAAATCAAACAACTAATCCCACATCCCAACCTCTTAATGCCTTGATCATTAACATCATCAACACTAATGGTAGCGTTAATTAGGAACCTGCCTCACTAAAAACTATTCCCACTACACTAACTATCACATCTCCACCAACATCAACCATGACTACAACCTCTTCAGAATTGATTACATCCACTTTGCCATCCTCACCATCTATAACTTCATCCCTTGAACCTATTTCTTCACCAACCACATCCTCAGATGTAATCACACATACATCTACATCTCAATTTGTAAATATAACTATAATATCCCTTGAAACATTTATGACACAACCACCTCCACTTAAGACAACCACAAATGATATGCATGCCCCATCTACAAAACCAATCATATCTATACCAACAACGAAATTACGCCTATGACTACCCCATCACCTACTACCATAACCAATGTAAGTACAAGTGACACTTCTATCACATAAACTACATCCACAATACCTACACCCATTCATCCTAAATCCACACAATCAATCTCACATTTAGAAATAGTTAAACACATCATGTAGAAACCCCTTCCACTAACAATATTAAACACATTTCTACTAAAACCAGTCACTATAGATTATTTGAACAAATATTCCACTAATTCCACCAAGGAAAAATATCCACAAGCAAAAATTAAAACCCTTGGTGTCCTTACCCAAAATCCACTCACACATTCACATAGAAAGGTAGATAGCCTATCCCCTAAGACCAATCCTTCTAGAGCCACATCATCATATTCTATTTCAGGACCACTCCCTACATCATCTTATTTTATTTTGGGACCACTCCCTTCATCATCTTATTCTATTTTGGGGCCATCCCCTTCATTGAAAACCTTAACCAATAATAAGACAAAAAAATGATGAACTTTTTCTAAACCATATCCCAAAACCGAGTCTTGCTCATCCACATCATCAACCAAGATTCAAAATCAAACACAACCATCTCCATCCTCTTCCAAATCTAAGACAAAATCAAGTGCTGCCA
Source organism: Taxus wallichiana var. yunnanensis (assembly GCA_018340775.1). Lineage (NCBI taxonomy): Eukaryota > Viridiplantae > Streptophyta > Pinopsida > Cupressales > Taxaceae > Taxus > Taxus wallichiana. The sequence goes on from CM031242.1 coordinate 927,824,249, forward strand.
TCACACAACCTCATTTCAAACCATCGTTAAATTCATGAGAAAACATTTCACCTATAGCTACATCATCACCTATTCCCTTGGGGTATTATACAACAATGTTTTACCAATTACTCCAAGCTTTGAAAATCACTTTACCATCAATAAAACCCTTTTATCCAAGTGCACCAAGACCCTCATGGTTTGAATCTAACCTTAGTTTTGCAAACCATTGTACACCTAGGACATGACATTGAACATTGTAGGGCCCTTCAAATCATCATACACAATCTTATCATTGAAGATGACATCCTTCATGAGGGGAAACCAACTCTTCCACCAACCATACCCACTTCCTCTACCCAACCTTCATTTACCAAAATATCTAAGTCACATAGTCCATCTAAGACTGACATCACCATTACCCCACCTACTTCATCTCCTCTTGAGGAACGTCCTCCTTTGTACATTGATGTTGTTTGGGTAACTACTCATTCAGGCTCACATGATTCCAAACCAAGAACCAAAAAAATCAAGGACCTTTATTGTTATCCCTCCTCCTAAGGATCTTACCTCATCCATGCCCCCATCAAAACCTAATATTGTGAGTACCAATCCTTCTAGTGAGCCCACTTCATCTCCATCCCCATAATCATCACGACCTAAGGTTTCCATATTAACTACCCCTTGTCATATGAACAAAGCATTTTGAAAAAAAAAAATCACGGGCTCAATTAATATGTCACTTTATGAGATTATCCAAATATCTCCTAACCACAAATAGACTCTTATTGAATCTCTATAGCGCATCCTGGTATCATCTGATGAGCCTCAACGCCTCGCAGATTATAGTTGTTGATTTTGTAGCATATTCCGCCATGTCCTCCAAGCATTATGAAATCCCTAACATTCCTCTTGAAGAACATGAACTTCCTCTCTTCATCACGGTTCGCATAAATGACACATTCATCGGAAGAACTATGATTGAAAATGGTGCTAGTATCAATATAATTTCTTCCTACACCTTTAACTAACTCAAACTACCTGACAAAATTGTTGTTGAATCCCTTAGCATCCTCTTTGCCTTCAACGACATTGTTTACCCAACAAAGGGTATAGTTATCCTTCCCATTAATGTTTTCCATAAAATCCTTCATGAGGTCTTCTACATTATACAAGGAGAATTTTATTATAATGTCTTGCTTGGATGTCCTTGTATTTGTGCCAGGGAACTACATCCCTTTTATCCTCCACCAATGTATTAAATATGAATATGAATGGATAATTCATACTATCCCCTTGATTCCCCTCCTTTCAAGACATGTCATATGACTTATCGACCAAATGACGTGTTTATACCTAAATGATGCGGCTGAAATTCACCAATACAAGCCTAAGCACACCGAGACATCACTCGGCCTAGGCGAGAGCTCACCCGAAGATCGCAAAGGTACTAGGACCCTCTTTAGGGTTGCTTGTTGTAGGATGTTAGCATGATGAAGACTTAAATCATTCATATCTATGGCTAATATATCTTTCTACAATGCATATTCAGATCTAGATCTAGAACATAATAGACTTAAAAGATAACCATAATGGAATCAAGCATGCAATATTGAAATATAACCATGATAACACCTTGTTTCAGTCTATAATATCCATTATATTAATTGTAGTACATACAAAGAATCTTCCTGATACAATATATGTATTATACACTCATGTGCGTGATGCATCTAGCAACATAATCTCACTATAACCTAGTTCTCACACCTATATCTATGCTCTATTTGCTACACAGTTCAATACATATTTATAAGGGTGGGAAATTTCCCTTCACCACTTATCTAAACCCAAAATAGATCGCATGTTATTATTATCCATGCGTCGTTACAAAAAAAAGCCACACATGTAAGTGCGCTAACAATAGAATACTTTTAGTTAACTGATAGTAGTAGATATATTCGACCTATGTCCATGTAAAGCTCTTTGTAGCTGATCCTCCAAAAATAGCCAATGTGTGTCACGAAGTCTTTGACCGGTTTGTGTGCTCCGCACTCTATCATGTGTCATCCTATGCTCGATACTCTACCGCCTTTGGAATGCACTTTTCTTTCCCGTGTGAACCTTCTATATTTTCTTCACTAAGTTCCAAAGTATGACTCATCAACATTACCCCACACTAGTTACATTGCTTCCCTAGCAATAGTTTTCTCAAAAATGAATCAAAGAATATGAATAGAATAAATTTTGATGAATAAAAGAATGTCTTTACTCTGCAGTTGTATTTTACTTCAACTTGAATAAATAATTTGGGATATTATTCTTTTATCTCCATATCAAAGGTTTGTCAATAATTGAGCACAGCCTCTCTGTCTTCTCTAGAATATCCACTATAATTCACTCTAATTCATCCCTTCCAATCTATCCCTTTTCATTCGTAAGACCAACACAATGTTGGACATGCCGGGTCATTCTCCCTTCAAAAAGTACATCTTTTAAGCGACGAGTTTCCCAAGCTCATCCATCCTTTCCTTATGTGGTTCCTAAGCTATTGTAGGGGACTCATGCTTACGCTTAACAAGTGCTAATCATTATGTGCATCCCAATGTCTCATCCTTCATGCCTTCGAGGACCTCATTGTCTTCCAAAATGGTCCCGGTCCTTATAACAACTTCTAGCACTGTACAAATATTCAGCGCTTGATCTACCTTCTTTAGTTCCTCCTAAAAATTTGAAGCAAAACTTCATAAAATGCAATCTTCCACATCATTGAAGACTTTTTCTCTCTAATTCCTCTACTAGATCCTTTGGTTCTATCATGCGCAGAGGTTCATCTTCAATCACTAAGTCCACAAATGTACTTACATAATGTATTGCTGAAGGAAACGTCTTGGGTACCTTTGCTCTAAGTGTGGCCTATCCTTCATGACATTGTCCCTAATCTCCTCTACCATGTTGATAAACACAACATTCTTCTTTTGTGCCAAATCTCTTTCTTACTTTAGGCACACTATTTCTTCATCCTTAGTCTCGATATCCTCCTCGGCACCTTAATTGTGGTCGTTTTATCCATATTACATTGTACGAATTCTATCGAGACTTTCACCAAAGCATTGCTCACTATTCATCTGAAATAATAGTAGGATTTATTATTATGTGTTTGGCCTGAGGTGTCTTTTTCAACCTCCTTGACACACATGAATACTCACACACATCAAATTTTGGTTCATCCATGTGCATGTACATCGACCATGAAAATTGCTTCCTTGTGTGCATTGTTGCCATATCTTCATCCATCAACTCCCAGCCATACAAATCATTTTGTGTCATTATGCTCTGGAAATGGGCACGGACAATTTTACCTGTGTCCTCAGCATAGCCCATGGCTAGTGGAATATACTCCCCACTTGTTCTTCTTGATCTAGGCTGCTTAGGAACTTGGGCTTCAAGATTTGGAACTTGTGCTGCTATGTCCTGAGAAATCTTAGTTGTTGTCTCATCTGCTCCTTTTTCTCCCTCTTCTCCATCCTTCATTTCTTCATCTTTTTGTTCTTCCACATTCTCTAGAGGTGTAGGATAATTACACGTGCTTTCCTCAGACTCTTCCACTTCCTCATTCAGCTTCAATTTCCTTCTTCTTTTCTCAGTTGTCTCCTTCTATGGAGAGATTTGAGGTGATTTATGCATTGTTTACGGAGTAGCACCTTGGGTCCTTGTTCTCCTAAATACTCTCTTGAAATAGCACTCTCCTTGGACTGCATCTAAGTCCTCATCATCTACCTCTTGTGGCAGAGGTGGTTTAGTTGTGCATTCAAATTCTTCCTTATTTAGAGACTATCATTTGCCTCCATGTTCCCAAACCACCGCTATCTTCATGCTCTTCTACTTGAGTTGTTTACGTGGGCTTAGGTGTTGGAACAGTTTCCATTGTATGCTTACCCTTTGGCGTCCACAGGATCGTGAACTCATTATCCACATACTTAGTGTTCTTTAGCTTTGGTTTGAGTTACGGGTAAACAAGCGCTGCTCCGGTGTCCCAAAATACCAAGCTTACAGGATCCGTGCTTATAATATCATAAAAATCCTTTCAATGAAGGAGTTCCGCCTACGGATATACATATTTCTTTCTCGAGTGTGGTGGTCACAATCTACCTTATTTTCATTTAAGGATAGGTGGTGCACATCTGAAAATGGTGAACTGATGCCTAGAAATACCTTGTTGTGAAGGCATATGGCAGTTTCCACCATGGGATCCAAGCCTCATCCTTCATCGTAAATCATGTGATGCAAAAATGTTGATAGACCGCAAACTAAACTTCCTTACCCACCACCGAAGGAAAATCCTTGGGTATGCACCACTCTTCTTTGAATATCAAGTGGATTATATCATACCACATCTCCCTCTGCTTGAATGGTCCACTCATTGATCCATCACACAAGTACTTGCCAAATCTTTCCGCATGTGACTTATGTTCCGTGGGGTATTCCCAAATCTTATCCTTTGGCCCATCAGGTACCCCAATCTCCATAAATACTAAAGATAATAATACAACGCCAAAACTTATTCTATCACCTATCTCATGCTTCTTCAATGATTGTCTTTGCTATGTGATCTGTAATATTATAGACCACTCCTTGAGACATTTTATTTGTGATGTGCAACCACATTGTGTTTACCTACGACCACCTTCCTTGTTCCTTCAACTTTGTTACAAGATTTGTAGCTTCTGCACTCTCTGGGTACTTTTTTAATTTGTCAATATCCATGCCGGAAGACCTTTAATATACCCCAACTCTTTCCTTGTCTCTAGGATTGCGGCCTTATCAGTTAAATCACTATCAGATCAACCTTGAGTTCCTTAGTCTGTCATTGTTGAAATCAAAGCGAGTTGTGATTCTTACCCTTAAATGCGGAAAAGTAGAAGAAGTCCTCATGGATGATGCTCATCAACCACCGATACAATGGTTCATACTTTCAAAAATATGGTAGTTTATACAATGGTAGACTATATTCTTCTTCAGCATCTTCTCACCCGGTGACATCATATCTTTGGCATATCCTCTATCATGTGTTTGTTTGTTTTCGTGCTCAATGATGCATCAAGCTCCTTATTATCTGATGTTTGATGGTTGTAATCATTGATTTTACATTGGTAGATATGGTAATCCCATTCTTGTCCCACAATCAAGCCCCTCTGGATACTGAATTTCTGAGAAATTACTCTCGGGAGTAATTTATTCTTCCACTTCAACCTTCTTCTTCCCTTTTTCTCTTGCTGCATGTGCTTTCTTTGGTGCCATTTAAAAAAAATATCTCTTTTCTTCCCTTTGTAATCAAGCAAGTCAAAACCCTAGTTTAAATCTCTATGCCCTAGTGGAAATTGCGTGCCCTAGCTCGTTTGTAATGCATCTACTTTTCTCAATCCCTTCACCTATGGGAACACAATATTCTCCTACATGCAACCCTTTTCGCCACGTCTAGTTTCAAACTCTTTGCACATTAACATGATTTCTCTGCTCGTTCTACGTAACCCTTTTAAAATTATCTCAATTACAACGGTAAAAATGAACTCACATCCCGTCCTTATATATAATTTCAAAAAGTTAGTGCATTTATTACTCCTCCACCTACTAACAATCCTCTCATTAATTGACCATTTTCATTATTTCGTGTGGTACATCTTTGTACCCAAGCTACAACCTTCTAGTATGCCCTTCTACCTTTTGGCTGCAGACTTCTCTTCACCGCACTTCCATACACCTGAGTACCTCATCACTGCATCTTCCATTGGTAGTCTTCCTAGCCTCTACTTACCACACGTTATACTTGTTTCTTCATTCATCTCTCTTTATGGTCCCTGTGTCTAGAAGCAATCTCTTTTTTTTTCAATTCTCCAACCTTGAGTAGCACCCATAGATATTTCCTTTCATGTGTACTTATTTTCAATAGTCCTATACCTAGATATCAACAACCTACCCCACACTAAGGGTATGTGCAGTCCTTTGTACATAAAAATTCTTCAAATAGTAATTAGCTTCTGGCGTGTAAACACGCTTATTACACAAACACACCAACTAAATTGACAAAGCATAGCAACAAAGAAGGAAACACATGAAAGAAATGCAAAATTGAAAACATAATCTAAATGGAAACACTGCCTTATTACAAACACCAAGAAGACTTATTTATAGTAGGGCTTCACCTACTCCCATTAAAGTAACTGGGTAACCGTATTCCATCAAGTGCCTCTAACTGAAAAGCACCTGATTTGAGTATGTGAGTGATAACATATGGCCCCAACCAATGTACCTTGAGCTTTCCTAGATGGCACAAAAACTTAGAATCATAAAGGAGCACCATTTGTCTTATCTCCAAATTTTTATCCGTCATGTGCCTATTAGACCATGCTTCCTTCTTGACCTTCTATTGTTTTGAATCCAACGTGCTATGGCTTGTCACTCATCCAACTTGATTAAATGTTCAATATGTTCTTCTAAGTCTTGCTCATCGGTTAGACCTCCAGTATGCAAAATATGCAAAGAAGGTAGCATAAATTCCATTGGAAGAACTACTTCTATGCCAAACACTAACGATAAATGGTGTGGCTTTATTCAACCTTTTATATGTTGTAGGATATGCCCAAATTACTATGAGATACTTTATCATCCAAATCCTTTCTTCCAACATCACAGATTTTTGTCAATGTTTGGCTCAAAATTTTGTTGAAAGACTCGGTAGTCCCATTCACCTAAGGATGATAGGGTGTAGTATTATGGTGTGCAATCATGAATTCATCCAATAAAATTCTAATTGTCTCATTAAGAAATGTGTGCCCCTATCATTGGTAAAACTTAAACAACATCCATGCCTTGTAATAATATTTCTCAAAGAAACCTAGCTATTGTAGCTGATGTATAATCCTTTGTAGGTGCTGCTTCTACCCACCTTGTCAAATAATCTGTGCAATTTATGATGTAGCATGATCTAGTTATGCGCGTAGTTGGTGAAATAGGACCCACAAAATCTATAGCCCATTTCTCAAATGGTTCGACACTAGTAATGGGTCTTAGAGGCATTTCATCTTGTTGACCTAGTTTCCCAAGGCGTTGGCAATGATCACATGCCTTACAAAATTCCTTACAATATTTATATAGGGTCTCCCACCATAATCCAACGAGTAGAATCTTGCGTGCAAAGTGGCATCACCTGCATAGTGGCCACTTGCAATACCACCATGAGCTTCTTCCATAATATTTGTGCACTCATGTTCTAATACACAATGGCGCAGTACTTCATCCCGACCTAATTTATACAGGTCACCACTAATTAACATATAGGGGCTGCTCATAGAGCAAGTTGTTTCTTCTCTAAGGATCTCATTCGTTCTGGTGTCATCCCTATTTGTAGAAAGAAAAAATTGTCCTCTAGTTCGATGGTGCTTGTTATAACCTATATAATAGTGCATCTAGCATGGTATCTTCAATTACATGTGCTTCTTCTCCTGATTGTATTCTGGATAGATGGTCTGGTCCAAAATTACTTTTCCCTGGTTTTACCACAACTGTGAAATCAAATTTTTGAAATAAGAGCACCCATCGACACATGTGCCCTTATAGAATGGGCTTGTTTACCAAATACTTCAATTCCATGTGATCTGTATAAAAGAAAAATGGTGTAGCTAGTAGGTATTGGTGAAATTTATGTAGCGCATAGATCATTGACAAAGCTTCACACTCTGTAGTTGAGCAATTTTGTTCTAAAGGAGTTAATTTTCTACTAGCAAAACAGATAGGATGATCTATAATACCTTCTCCAGGTTTAGCCAACACCACACCAATGTTCATGCCAAAGGCGTTAACATGTACATGAAATGGTTGGTCCCATGAAGGAAAATGAAAAATAGGTGTGGTAGTAATTTTTTCCTTTAATTTCTTGAATGGGCACTACCTGCAGGTTCTCCCAATAGAACATACCTTTCCCTTTTAGTAACTCTTCCAACGGTGCAGAAAATTTGGCATATCCTTTTATAAACTTCCTGTAATATCCTATATGGCCTAAAAAATCTGGAATTCACTCGACTAGTAGGCTCTCTTAGGCCTATAATGACTACAACCTTGGTTAGATCAACCAACAAACCTTCCTTGCAGATTATGTGTCCTAACAGTATTCCAAATGGTGTAGAAAATATGCACTTCTTGATGTTCAAATAAATACTTAATTGTCTACATCTTTCAAACATTAAGCATAGATTGTCACAATGATCTTTAACTAATCCATACACCATCCAATCATCCAAATAAACTTGTAAGAAGTTATGAATAAATTCCTTGAATGCTTGAACAACTATGCACAAAAATACATTAGCGCATTTTTCAAACCAAAAGGCATTACAGTATAGGTGAAGCTACCCCATTCAATAGTAAACGTAGTCTTTTCACGATCCTCTGAAGGCAATCATTACCCGATGATACCCTAAGAATCCATCGCAAATGAATAGATCTCGTGCTCTGCAACACCTTCTAGTATTTCCTCAGTGAATGGTGTAGGAAAGGGATCAGTCATACATGCAACATTCAACTCCCTATAGTCCATGCAAATCCTAATTCATCCATCCTTCTTGATACTAATCACCATTGGACTAACCCATTTTGACTCATCAAGGGGCTTGATAATTCCAGACTTCAACATTTTGTCAATCTCTTCTTTGACCTTTCCAAACAAGTTGGGTTTCATCCTGTAGGGTATCCTTCTAACTCGGTGCATACCCTCTTTAATATTTATCTTCATCTCCTAATGATTCATGCACGCCTTTAAGTTCATGGTACCCCCTAGGGAATAAGTCCTAATAATCCCTTAGTAACTCTATGATTTTTTCCACTTCAAAGTCTAACCAATAGTCCCTAATTATGGCTTCCTTTGGCTCAGCATCTGATCCAATATTCACCTTCTTTGTCTTCATAGGTTCATGATAGGCACGCGTGGTTGTATCTGCACTATCTAATACCTCATGCCTACCTGTTGAATGGTTTACATCCAAATTTTCTACTTCTTCATCATCCAATAAGTAGACCATTTTTCCTTTTCTTTCTCAATAGGCATGTTGAAGTAGTGTGGCATTGGCCTCTGTTTCCTCAACAAGATGCACTCCTGAGTTTCCTTCATCCAATAAATCCTGAAGGAGTTCTTCAACCTTGGCACTATCTCCCATAGTTAAGTGCTTTATGAATTTTAATGCTTATTCCACTGGAGGCTTTGTAGAGAAGAATTCAAACATCTGGGCCATTCCTGTAATTAAATACTTCCACTTTCCAATCTCTCTATCAAGTTCTATATATACATGCCAAGCACGCTCCTAATTTTGTAAAGTGGAATAAAACTTGTGCACCCATAGCGAAGGTGGTAAAGCTTCCTGCCCCTCTGCCTAGAGTCTCTCACACTTCTAAACATGGTGGTGAACAAGTTGATGACCATGATAAGTGCATATTTGAGTAGGTGCATTTCTCCTAAAGAACCTAGTAGCAAGAGTGATCCTAATTTCATTCCATCCTACAAGAGTATCCTTGTGGGCCACCCACCAACATGTTGTTATCCCACGTAGTGTATATGCTAACATATTTCTTCTTTCCAATGGGTCTATCCATTGTTCTTCCATGGCGCACAGGAATACCATAGGATCTCCTTCTCTGGTGTAAAAAGGTACCAAGTTGTTACCTATCCTCATGATATAACTTGGTTTTCTACCTCTAGGTAATATGCTCTTTACTTAGCGTGCCCCACTAACTCATAAGTTATATGAGCCCAATTATCACAAGCAACACTTGTATCGCTAATGAATTGTGCATCCTCCCACTAAATTATTCATTCTTTAGATGGCTCAAGTACTTCCGGATCCACGATGGCATGTACATAAATTCTATTCGATCTTCTTCACTTAAGGGCTCAACATAGGGCACAAATTTTCCATCTATTAAAGGGATAATAACTCTCCTCATTGTTTTCAAAACTGATATAACTCTCATTAAACCAAAGATCAACATTATTTACATAGCACTAAGGATGCCCCAATAGATCTAGGAATCTATCGATTTCTGCCCGACACTAAAACCTCAAAGTCTTTAGTGAACTTGGCTCCTTGTATGGAAATGGATGTATCTTTCAAAACTCTGATGGGAGTGGCCTTAGTCCTATTAGCCATGAAAATACATTAGAAGATGGCTATAATGGGGTCTTCCTATTTGTACCCATGCATCTAAGGTAAGAACATTGACTTCGATGCATGTATCAATTAGTATATTACTCAATATCATCCCATCCACAAAAACATTTAGAGTGATTTCCTTGTCATAATCTAGGCTATGAGGGGGATATTCGCATGCGGGATCTCTGTCGTGTAGTCTCGATACTTGTGCGTGGAGTGTTTCCCTTTAACCAATCCCCTAACAATGGAATGATATTTTCCTGGTTCAACATTTTGCACACTTCTCTTAAATTATCTAAATTAGTTTGGACCATCTATGATAATTTATTTTGCTGCATCTTCCATGATTACTCTTTTAAGTACTTTATCTCACCCTAAAGATTCCTGAAAACTTCCATGGTTTCTTGGTAAACCTCCTTCTGATAGGTAGGATTTGGGTACCATTCATGTAGAACATCCTCCTTAGTGATGGTAGGATTTTTGTAATGTTTCTCTGACACATGCCACCTCAGCGCGGGTCATGATCTTCACTTGTAATGCCTTGAACTTTACTTGTAACTTAGGCATCCACTGATTTTCAACAGCGTGTTATATCCTAACCATCCCTGCACCTTTTTTTTCTTGTTTATGCTGCTTACTAAGATGCTCATACAAGTCCTGGGCACTCCTCATAGCTATGGTTCTTTCCACAAAAATAACATGTAATATTCTAAGGACATTCATGCTGTAGTGGTTAGGAGATCCACATGTATAACATGTTCCATGAGGGAACTCACTTCTTCCACTACCACGGCCTCATCCTCCGAATCCACCACAATATCCTTGACCTCTGCCATGACCGCCTTCAAAACACCCTTCATTCCGATCATAGCGCACCTGATTATGATTCCGATCCTGATGCTCATTCTTTCCCTTAGAGTTATCTAAAACTCCTTTCTTTCATACACCAATATCTATAACATCATGGATCTGATCAATCAACTAGTAGTCTTTCATGTCATGAGTCGTGGACCTACAAATTTTACAGTAGCTTGAAACATTATTCCTTATCATGCGTTGTAATAATGGGAGTGGCTAGCATTATGGTTTAAATGGCATATCTCACAATCTAACAACAATGAGCGTCTTGATCTGTGAGCACAACTATGATTTGTGTGACCTTCTACTTCATCTTTGTACCAAATCCTTGTGCATGTCTCGTGTGCTGAATTTGCTAATAGTTTCTCCAACTATTTTTCCATATTTGTGATACGTGCTTCTAGAAATGGGCTCACCCGATCTCATGCTTCCATACGCCTCAACACATAAGGATGCTTCAAGTGTTTCATGTGGATCAATGTATGTCTTATTTGATAATGCCCACGAAAGGGGTAATCAAGCCCCCAAAACCATTGTGCATTCTAGCTTGCATGTATATGATAAGAAAGCTTAGATAACAACATTTTAAATCATGTGCATCATACTCTCTAACACTTTAAGTACTTTGCCTTGCTGAATATCCTTGAGTGTACTTATACTCTTCCTCGCTCAAACTCGGGGATGTGAAACTCTTTAAGGAATGCATCTTGTAAAGTTGTATAGTCTACACAAGTCTAATAAGGGTCAAACTTTCTATACTAGCTATGTGTGCGCCCTTGTAACATAGTAGAAAATTGGCTTTCCCTACACTCAGAAGCCGTGATTCCTTTTACACACCACAATATTTCTCACATATGCACATGTCTAGCGGTATCTTCTATGCCCCTATACTCTGGAAGATGAAGTGACATCTTTATGCAAATGTTTTGGGGTTGGTGCAGACCTTTCCCACCGATCCGGAACCTACTATGTTTTCCTTCCTCCAAAACCACAAGACCCGCCGAGCTAGAGCTACCTAAGCCTCCTAATCCCAAACCTATAGTTGGGGTTGGATAAGAAGATGTGCTTCCCTATGTCCCAATAGTAGAACTAAATTATACCCGATAGTTTTGCGACAAATTACTACTCTCTCAAGACAGGTCCAAAAATCTGTGCCCTTGAATTTTATGTAGATGATACACCCGAAAAGGTACTTCCATATAACAATGAATCCATTTGTGCTACCATCGTTGTGCCTCTAATAAGACTTGCTCCTACTCTCCCACTACTTAAATTATCTTGTTGACTATGTGTTGATCTTGGATCTTTGGAAAACCAAGTGCAACGGCAAGGTTTCTAGGTAGATTCAGATGTGCACCCATGGCCCAGAGTCATCTCTGCTAGCACACTTCTACATGAGGCCAAGGAGGGTTCCCTATCATGATTTACCAAATGGGGGAGTTCCTGAGGCTCGGATTCCACGTCTTTGACATGATCTTCTAGTCCTTTCCAAACTATCTTTCTCTAGAACACCATTTTCTCTCGCAACATCCCTCTCACATGCCTCATTATACTTAAGTTACCTTTCCTCTCTCTACCTTTTTGCTGCTAGGTCTTCCATCCTTCACCAAACTTGATCCTACCCCGCACATGGTGAGGTTTAGTTAGCCATTGGTTTACTCTCCAAATTCAAATTTACCATCAGGATCTTGATTACAGTGGAATGCCTTGTAGGTAAGTTCCCCTTGGATATCGTAAAAACTGGAATTTAACTACCTCTGGGCACGAATAAGTGGAAATTGAGTAATCCAAGATATAACTGTTCAAAACACCATGGAACCACGTATCCATAGCTCGAGTCCAAATCAGATCAGCATCATAAAGGGCTTAAAATTCTTCCTGTGTCCAGACAAGTGCGTGATACCTCCAATTCCACTTAGATGCATAAGAAATTAGCCACTCATACAATTCTACTAGAAATATAGTGAAGAAGCTCTCATATAAACTGTCATATAGGTTCTGTTCCACCCACATGCATGTGTTAAACTCAGATCCAGTGCTAAACCACCATGTGTATTCTTCTTCCATATCGTGTATCCACTCCTCAACACTTGTTAAGGTCAACCGATATGTCTTCATCGCAAACCATCATGAAAACAAATGAATAAGATGTCCCATCAATGGAACCAATGATGCAACATAAAATTCACCAATACAAGCCCATGCGACGGCTTTGGCACATCACTCGAGTCTAGGTCGAGCACTCACCCAAAGCACACAAAGGTACCAAGCCCTCTTTAGGGTTACTTTTACAGGATGTTAGCATGATGAAGACTTAAATCATTCAGATCTATGGCTAATATATCTTTCTTCAGTGCATATTCAGATCTAGATCCGAGAACATAACAGACTTAAAATATAACCATAATGGAATCAAGCATACAATTCTGAAATATAACCATGAGAACACCTTATTTTATTCCATAATATCCATTATATTAATTACATTAAATACACAAAAGATTCCTTACAATAGTCATAGTATATGCTCATGCACGTAACAGATCTAGTTAAAGAAAGATAATCTCACTATAACCTAGTTCTCACACATATATCTATGCTCTATCTACTACACAACTCAATACATATTTATATGGGTGGGAACTTTCCCTTAAATACTTATCTAAACCAAAAATAGGTTGCATTCTATTATTATCCATGTGCCATTACAAAAATAACCACACATGCAATTGTGCTAAAAATAGACTACTTTTAGTTACCTGATAGTAGTAGATATATTCTCGGCCTATGTCCATATAAATCACTTCATAGCTGATCCTCAAAAAATAGACAATGTGTGTCGCGCAATTCTTTGACCAGTTTGTGTGCTCTACATGCTATCTCCAAAAATAGATCCTCACCATGAAAATGGCTAAGTCCCAAACCTATTTTTGTTTTACACGCGATCCTCTCCGATACTCTAGTGCCTTTGAATGCGCTCTACTTTCCCACAAGAACCTTCTATATTTTCTTCACTAAGTGCCATATTCTGACTAATCAACACTAAATAAAGGCCTTCTTATGAAGCATCCACCAGTTCTTCTATACCTACATCTAAGTTACCCCACGATGGATTTTTAATGATGTGATGCAACACCTTTCCTTAGGAGAGTATCAACTCCTTGCCCTTAATTCCCTTCCTCCCATCCACTTCCTCGGCCATCCAGATAAGGCCCCTATGTATCAATCCAATATTGGGGAAATCATCTCATTTGGCCCCTATTTTCTCAAAAATAACATGGTCTTTGGCATCCTCTCAATCAACCTTTTTCTCATCTTTGAAGATATCCCTCACACAAAACCATATACCGGTGGTTTTGGCTTCCTCAAAAAACCATCCTTCACCTACGCATACCTCCACCTTTGTGAATGGAAGTGATTTTATATGGGGCATTATGAACAAGGTCCCCATGACCATGTCTTTAAAAAAACCCACCAACCATATGAAAAAATTGGTTTAGGATACAAATATCCCTCCATCCCCCCTTTAGACACTTTTGCATCCTCTCCCATCAACATTGATTAACTTCCCTTCTATAAATCCAACTATCTCATGGATCTATATGATACCATATCCATTCCCCCTAGCTTTTTTTTTTTTATTCTCCACCATGTCCCTCGGAGGGCTCACTTATCAGGTTGGAAATGAAACCAAGTCCTTTCCTCTCAAACATCCAGAGATGGTAGGGGAAGATTCCCCTACCATTGACATTCTTCAATGCAACGATGATAACTCCATTATTTCTTATATGGGGGCCGAGGATTCTCATATCCAAAGTACCTTCCCCCTATCATTTCCACTCTCCTAAATGAGTCCACTATCGACATTAATATAGGGACTTCTCAAGATCCCCACATCTTTAAGGTGGGCCAATTATTGGAGCCTCATGAACTCAAAGATTTCACATATTTATTATCTAAATTAGCCAGACCTTATATGGTTATACTCCAACATACTAGGACTTGACCCTCCATCATTTTCCATAAAATTATAACCATTCCTAATGCTAAATCGG
Source organism: Taxus wallichiana var. yunnanensis (assembly GCA_018340775.1). NCBI lineage: Eukaryota > Viridiplantae > Streptophyta > Pinopsida > Cupressales > Taxaceae > Taxus > Taxus wallichiana. The sequence goes on from CM031242.1 coordinate 927,839,340, forward strand.
TTAAGTAGAAGCTTCACTACATGCATCCTCGAGTTTCCCTCCTTGTCAAAGAGGAGTTACAGTGCCTCATTTATGCCAACTTTATCATCTTTATTAACTATCCACAATGGGTTTCAAATATAATTCCTATTTTAAAAACATCAGAGAGATTTCTATATGCAAAAATTTCTAAATTTGAACCTTGTTTTCCCTAAAAATGATTTCCCCCTTCCTAACATCGATCAACTTGTAGACCTTACCTGCAAGCCATGAGATGTTGTCTCTTATGGATGGCTTTTCTAGATACAATCAAATCCTTATCGCACCAGAGGACCAACATAAGACTTCTTTCATCACTCCTTAGGGAACCTTTTGCTATCGTGTCATGCCCTTTGGCTTGAAAAATGTCGGAGCCACCTATCAGTGAGCCATGACTTATATCTTTCATAATATCATCCATAAGACTGTAGAGGACTATGTGGATGACCTATTGTGTAAGTCCAAGCACTTATTTGATCACCTCTCTGTCCTTGGAATCCTTTTTGAGAACCTCATCCATTTCTTCATCCACATTAACATGACCAAGTGTGTTTTCGAGTTCTTACTAGAAAGCTCCTTGGTTTTAACGTTTCTATTAATGGTATTGAAGTTGACCCCACAAAAATCAAGTCCATCCTTGATATGTCTCCTCCTTATAATATTAATAAACTCCATAGTCTTCAAGGTTGGCTTCAATCTGGTCTCGCTACTTCATCTCGCAACTTTCGGACCTTCACAACCCATTTCAAATCTTCTTCTTAAAGACGTTGACTTCCATTGGGATGATAAGTTCCAAAAATCCTTTGATGATCTCAATTACTATCTTCCATCTCTTCCTGTGTTTCTGCCATTGATCATGCCCTTGGGGCTATGTTGGCACACTGTGATGACAAAGGCCATGAGAAACTTGTTTATTACATCATTTGTACCATTCATGATTATGAGACTCGTTACACTGAAGCTGAAAATGTGTGTTTTTCCCTCTTCTTCACCACTTCTAAGCTTCAACATTATCTTCTCAATCACAAGACTTATGTCATCACTAGCTCTCATCTTCTCAAAACGATGCATTCTAAGCCTTATCATAATGATTACATCACTCATTGGCTCATGCTCATGACTAAGTTTGACCTAGAATTCATCTCTCAAAATTTTACCAAGGGCAAAGCTATTACAGACCAATTATCTGAAGCCCCTCTTCTTGATGCTCATCTTCCTCATGAGTAGTTTCCAGATGAATCCATCAACAATTTCCACCATGAGGATTCTCCTCTTAGGATGAATCTCTTTTTTGATGGCTCTAAGTTTCAACAAGAGGTAGGCTTGGGTGTCATTATCATTCCTCCTTAGGATACTCCTATCCCCATCACTCAAAAGATTGAATTTGAGTGCACTAATAATATGATAGAGTATGAGGCTCTCATTTTTCCCTTAAAACAACCATCCTTTTAGGTGTCAGAGTCCTTGATATCTATGGGTATTTTGAGATCATAATCAAACAAGTTACAAGTGATTGTCAATGTATAAATTATATTTTTCATAAATATAAGGAAATTTTCATCTTTCTCCTTGAAACTTTCTATTCTTACACCATCTAAGCCATCCCTCAATCATCAAATCATTTTGTTGACACAATGGCATCTCTTACATCTCCGATCCCATGGAAAACTAATGAATCCAAGATTTATGTTTTTTTCATCATCATGATCAACCATCTCACATTCATGAGTTACCTCACATCAATCTTGTTGAATCCAACGCATCAAATATTGGATTATCTATCCAAGTCCATCATTCACTCTTACCTATCTAAGAATGATAGGAGGTAATTTCTTCAATGTGATAACCATTATGTAATTCTTGGTGGAATCCTCTATAAATGTGAGTTTGATGGTATTATCCTTTGATGCCTTAAATCCCATGAATCTACTTACTATTTATCTAAGAAGCCCACAACTAAATTTGTGGTGGAAATTTTAGTGTCTTAGGTTGCTAAGTGCATTATTTTCCTTGACTATTATTTTTCTTCTATTAATCAAGACTACGATGAATATTTTAATTCAGCAACATTCCAATCTTATATGTATTCCTAGCCGAGGCCTTATAGCATGGGGCCTTGATCTCATCTATATCATCAATCCCCATTCTTCACAAAGATTGTCATATTTCTATCATAACCACAATGAGTACTTCACCTAGTGGGTGCAATCGATTCCACTTACCTCAACCAAAGCTAATCAAATCATTAACTTCATCTATCAACATATCATTTTCGCTCCGGCGTCCCTCATAAAATCATCACAGACAACATAAAGTCCTTCAAAAATAAATATGTCAAGAAGCTCTATGAATCATTCAATATCAAGCTTAGATTCTCTTCTCCTTATTATCCTCAAGCTAACAAGATGAAGTGATTGATAAAACTCTTCATTACATTCTTGTCAAGATTGTTGAGAGATCAAGTCGTGATTGACATCTTCATATCCCTTTTTCTATTTGGGCTTACAGAATAACATCTGTACCTACATGGATGCTACCCCCTTTTATCTTGTATATGGTTCTGAATTTTTTCTTCCCTTGAAGTTCAAATTCCATCCTTATGTGTGTCTCTTCATGAATTCATTTCTGATAAATATTATCGCCAAGAGCATCTAACACATATTGAATTGTTAGATGAGCACCACATTATCACTCTCAAACATCACCAAGTCTATCAAGAGCACATCAAACATGCTTACAAAAATCATCTTAAAGAATGTGACATTAAAATTGGTGACCTTGTCTTAAAATAAAATCGAATGTCACTACTCTAGAAAGCAACCAATGTGGAAAGTTTTCTCCTAACCTTAATGGACCTTATATATTATCACACATAATTATGGGTCAGGGCCAATAATTTGGATTCCCTTGATGGTAAACTAGAAACATAATCTCTTTAAGTATTGCACTTATGGCCATTCTATTGTTAGCATATCTACCAATGAGAAAATAGTCATATCTTTAGATCATTCCTCCATCATTGGCTCCTTCCATATATCATCATAATTATATGGAACTATGTGGTCTACCATCACTTTGTAGACATGACCTTAAATGTTGGCACCATGGATCTAATTATAACATATTCCTTATGGATACATTCTTCCTTTTGGTAAGAATTGCATGATCATTACATTTTTCACCCTCTTATATACCTATTGGAAAAATGCTAAGGTTCCATAGGTTTCACTTGTACATTCATTGTCCCATATTAAATGGTATACCTGACTATCTCTATCTCTTCCCCATGTAAAATTAAATATTCATGGATGATATTATCAAAACTAAAATTTATCCAAAATAGACTACTCCCTCGAAGGACAGTTGTTCACGTCAAAAATAAAAATAAAAAAGAATAAAATCAAAAAAATAGACCGATCCCTTGAATGAAGGCTATGACGTATATCATTCTTTCCATAGAAATCATAAATGTATAAAGTATACCATACCCTTGAAGGATTACTACTCTCTTATCATGGTAGTGAAGGCTTCCCATGAGGATCAACCTTTTATTATATTAACATCCTCAAAAATCTTCCCACATTGATTAGCTTTCTCTTAGCAAACTTTCCACGTTGATCAATTTTCTCTCTTTGCCCTACCGTGATTTGGGGCATAGAATTAGGAAAATCCACCTATGGATCACCCTTTTCCCATGTAAAAGTTACATCTAAAACCCCTTTTTCATGTCGACATTAGTTTTATGAGCTTATTTCATCCATATTTCCCTCATGGTCTTTTGGTATAACTAACTATCGTTGGTTATGTGTTAACACTTGTTATTGGTGCAAGTGCAATGCCTTGAGTGGTTCCCTTTCTTTTTACTTCTAATACAATTCTAATCATCGTTTCCATGCATGTTCCTTATTATGATTATGCATTGTTTACTCCATTAAGATCACCTTTTATCAAGATCATATTCTTGCATATCTAATTTTAAACTATGCCATCTATATCCATATGTTTACTTTTAAGGATGAAATCTATTAACATCATCCATAAATCTAGGATTTTGTTAAGATCTATGAATATTATCTATAATACACCTTTCTGTTTGGGAATTCTAATTGTAGACACCTAAATTCCACTTTTGTAATTTTATTTCCAAATGCGAGATAAATCACTCTCACTCTTGCTAATTTCATTATAATTAGTGGGTTTTACTAATTAACTAACATTTCTTACCACTTTGTCGATAAACGAGTGCTTTGTTCATCGTGCATAACCCCTTTCACATTCAAGATTCCACTTTCAATGAATCGTAAGTTATAATCCTCTTCAAAACAAACAATTAGCTATTATAGGCTAATTAAGCCTATTTTGCCCTTGTTTTGGTCAATATGCCCTAGTATTGGCTCAAACCCCTCTTGTGACCACTCAAAATCACCCCATTTCCCTCCGCAATGTATCAAAAAGCTTCAAAATCTTATTCTAGCCTCCTAGTTGACCCTAAGTGGTTGATTAAGGCTCCACATCTTAATCACTTATTAATTCACTAATTGTGATTAGCAAAGCTTAATCATGATTAAAAATTCTAATCTAATTTGGGGATTTTTAGTCCCACATGCACCAAAATATTAGTTTTCCTCAAAGTGAAAACTATAAAATAACTCACCTCATTCCTTTATACTTTACACCATGCTTTGATTTGCATCTCATATAATACATATGATTCATAGCCAAGTTCAATCCTTGCCTAAAACCTTCAACAAGGTTAGTAGATGAATATCTAAAGTGACTTAACAAGTCATTTGGAGAGGTCATTTCACCATTGTTTGGAGTAGTAACCATAACCATTTGATTTCCCATTTAGGTCTATTTAGGCTTATCTTAGGTAATTAAAGAATATAGTAGGCATGTTTAGTTAGATTTTGCATTGTTTTCATACTAGTTAAGCATTCCTTTTAGCTTCTATCTTAATGTTACATTCCTAGACTTAGAACCTTGACTAGAGGTGGAAATGGTGTTAGCCTTCCTTAGTTAGTCATGTAATTTTATTTGTAAAGTTTAGGGTTCTTTCATTTGGCATGCCCTGTGAGACAATACCCCATTGCATTCAATTTTTAAGTTTTTAACTTAGTTTCAAAAAATTTCATTTCAAATTTATTAGAGTACTTTCAAGTTTCCTTGATAATTTCATGTTTTCTTATTTCATTTTAAGATTTCTAGAGTAATTTCAAGATTTTAGATTAGTTTCTCAAGTTTTTAGATTAATTTCAAAATTTTTAGAGTAATTTTCAAAGTTTAATAGATCAATTTTTCAAGATAGATAGTTATTTCAACTAGATTAGTGGTAGAAGTTATGTTTTCATATTCTTTTCGGGATATAGAGAGGAAAAGCCTGTCAAAATTTCTCTAGAATCCAAAAGATTTGATCTTTTTTAAAAAAATCCTCTCAAAATCCATTTGTTTAACACCTACGGGAAAGTGCGGTTGTGCATTGAGAATTGTGCCTATGCGGGATTTTTTTTTCATTTCTAAAGGGTTTTTAGTTGTTTTGTCAATTTATTAAGTTTAGAGCGATATTCCTAACAAAATTGGCTTAGGGATTGATAGATGATATATTTTCATACTTTGTTTTAAGTTTAGAATAGGGTTATGTATGCTCTTATCTTGTACCTAGTGTGATCTTAAAAACCAAAAACACCCCTAAACCACTTTTTCTTCTTGGGAGTAAGTAGGAGAAATCATCATTCTTTTTGCGTAATGGAAAAAACTTGCACTTTTGACATATACTTGATCTTTTACTTTAAGAGATTTTTCATTTGATAAACAATCAAGATTAAAATTTGTGTATGCTCTTCCCTTATACCTAGTTTGATCTTGGGAATCAAAAGAAATTTTAGTCTTTCATTAAGAAGCACTTGGATTAATTGGGAATAAACCTTGTTTTTATAAAGTTTGATGGTAGTTAGTTGATTTACAAGCATTTTTCATTTCTATATTTCTATGGTATTGGGAATCTTTTTTGAACTACTAACCATTTGTATGAATGACCCAAAATGCTTGTCAAAGAAAGAAGGGATTTCTTCAAAAAAATCTAACATTCACATGTGATTATACGTTATCAAAAGGAGTGCGACAAAAACCACATTAAGTCTAAAAGATTAAAAAAACACACCACCATTATCACATTGTATTTACTGAGGGTTTCCATTAAGATCTATGGCTCGTTCGCTTAACTGGACATAACCCCTTTAGCATAAACCTTAAGCTACAACAATGGGATGGTCCTAGGAACCCTAAATTAGTTCACACGAGAGGGAACCTTGTGAATGAAATAGGAAAGTGCTCCACACTACCGAATTGACTAGTACACCTTGGTGAGATTAGAGTCAAATTTACTTCCATTGTGACCCTAGTGATAATACAACTAAATGCACTAGTTTCTCATTGTATTAGAAGGGGGTAAATTAAATCCAAGATACTTGAAGATTATTCAATGTGAATTTCTTGGTAAATCGAGCTCGTAGAAGTAAACTTGTGACACATAGAGAGAGAGAGAGAACCACCTAGGAAGCTTGCCACTTGGAGCCATTGTTTTTGTCTTATTTGTTATACTTGAGAGCTCTCTGAAAGTGACAAATTTGTTAGATTCAAAAATAATAATTCAAAAAAGGGAAAAAATCTCTTAAATTTGAAACCACATGATATTTCATAAAGAAATCTACTTAGTGTCATTTTTTCATAGTTTTTCACTTTTCCTAAGACAAGGCAAAACTCCCGCCAAAATAACATTGAGCTTATTTCAATACCAATTAATCTACACCCTTGTTTTCTTTCTTCCCTTTTTTGGAAAAAGGAAACAACATATATAGATACTTCCGGATATCATGTGTCCACCACTTTTGTATTCTAATTACGTGACTACGTTACATAAATGTCGAGTGTAAATGTTGAAAGTGTGCATGGTATGTACTCATAATCTAGTAGGCCCCCTTTTCAAAGACCCATATTTGAGACTTATTATCATCGTAATTATATGGTTTCATTCTTGTCTTCTTTTGATTTCTTAAGCTCCCGCATTATAGCTATACAATTGAGATATTTACATCTTATTTCCATTTGTGAAAATGGGCCTAAATCTCTATATTGTATTGTTATGTTGCTTTGCACGCTTATAAAATTATTGTTATACTTATAAATAGTTCTTACATCCTAGATTTGTCTTGAGTTTTATGAGTGTTGAGGATACATTTCTAGCATCATGATAACATCATTTTGAAACTAAAAATATTGTTTTCCTCAAAGCTTGGTTCATGTGTCCAAGTAGCGTCATTACATTGCTCACATTGTTATCATCCATTTTACAAGACTTAGAATTTTTTAGTATTTAGAAACTAGTTTTTAGTATATTCGTTAGGATATCACGTCAACATTATTTTATCATTTAGGTTTTTTTTTCAAACTTGACCTACTCCGACGATATTGTGTTTTCATTACTTGATTTCAAATCTATCTATATAAGTATTAGTGGAGTAAACTATTTGATTTTGACAAAATTACATGAGTGTTGTACATCATTGTATTTTTCTATAAAAATCGCGTGTCTATATATTCCCTTTTTAGGTTCACAATTTGGCCTTGTGGATTTGTGTTTATTTGATAGTCACCATTCTTTCGAGATGACTTAGCGTCGTTATGCTACCAAAATTTTATGAAGGTCCCTATTTGATAAACCTTAGTGGGAGTCTTTCACGTTGTACTTTATCTCAAGTATGACTATTATGAGAATGGAACGCGAAGATTAGAATCGATATATTTGGAGAGGTGAAAACCCTCTTTGAGAGGATAATCTCATGGTTGACCATAGTGGTGGAGAAGAGCATTCTCCTCATATGAATCTAGAACATCATCCCACCAACTTTGACGATTGCATTTTCCAAAACAAACATGAGGTTCTTGTGTGTGTTATGGAATTAAGAGTCATGTGTTACCTCCAATAGTATACCCTTCTCTCATTTTCGGAATGATTCGTAGAGAAGACGAAGTAGATAGAACTCATCGTATTGTCAATTAAATTTTAAATCTAGGTCATGCCTCTACTTCTACATGATAGAATAATGAAGAGGTATTGTTTGAAAATGACAGAGATTATCGAATACTGTTGTTAAAATACATTGTGAAAAAAGATGAGCATGTTCATCATGTACAACCTTCCCCTAATAAAATCATCATGAAGTACCTATTCAAGAGGTGACATTAGAACAACAAGTCCAAGCCCTTACTCACCAATTGGAAAGTTTAGCTTCACATATACAAAAGGAACAACCCAAAGTTTTGAAACAAGTTATACCAAAAGACAAACCTAAAGATTTGTTTCATGAGTTCCCAATAAACACTCCTCAATGAGAGGCACAAAGAGATCCTTATGAAGATATTCTCGAGTGAATAGGGGTGGGAATACACCTAGATTTAATTCTACATATAGACCTACACCACCCACACAAGATCTACTTTTTAATCAAGATTGGTCAACTATGACTAACGCCCTCTAACATTACAAGAACGTAAAAGTGTTAACAATAATAAATACTAGTTTGACAAGTTTTTCCCTTATCCATTCGATAGGAAATGATCCAGGTATCTTTCCCATGAAACTTTGATTTTACAAAATTTGACAAATATAAGGGAAAAGGTGACCCTCGTTACCTATAGACACTAACTCTATTCCTTCCTTCATTCCTTTCTCGTTCTTCGTCTAAACTAACTCTACATCGGGATGAGATCCCAAACCCCGCTGAAGGCGTGAATAATGTAACACTTACGCATGCATTCTGTTGGTAGAATAGAAATAAAACCATTTACTTTTCTGTCTCAAAGAGGGGCTATTCGCACACCGTTGGCCTGTTTTATCCATAGATCTGTCACCTCGGCGATTTTCATACTTCAATATTTTTTAATGTAATTACGTAATTGAATGAAGTA